>JAWPHD010001374.1:0-328553 GCA_037043455.1 Cyrtodaria siliqua
CACATGAAAAATGAAGGCTCTATTGTCCAGGGTCAAGTCAGACTCCAAAAATAGGGAGAAGTGACTTCTCCCTCCAGTCAAAACAGGGAGAAGTTTTTCAAAACAGGGAGACTTGAGGTCGGTCGACATGAGACGGACGATTAAATATCGAGTTAACCAATTCTTAAACAATTGCATGTTATTTTATTAAGAATTTGTATTGGGATTATTACTGTTATAAGGCCTAAATTAAAAATGTGTTTGTTTGCAGTTTGCGACCGACCCACGGCAAATCCGCCGGCCCAAATATTTTTTTTGAAAAAAAATATCTTTTTTTTTTTTTCCCCCCCAATGTGTTCGTCGTAAGAAATATTGTTGGTTGTTTCCGTTCTTTTGGGTAGTTTTATAATGCTCCGATTAATTGGACGCTTGGAAATCATATCTGCTGCTGTTAAATCAAAAGCGTCTACATGACTTGACCTCAATGAGTGAGGAAAATACGAAAATATCGCGTAGTTTTGCCACTCTGTAATGAGTGCAAGATGGCTGGAAAGGAGACTTTGAAAAGAAGCCCCATCAAGTGAAATTGACATATATACAGTACAGTTTAGTTACTAAGTCTGTTCATGGTTTCAATAAATGAACATTTGATCAATGTTTTGCATGTTCTATTAATATGTAACTAAACCCTTTTTTAAAAAAAAAAAAATATATCCCTACCTACCGACCCACCTCTAAAAGCCATGGGTCGGAAACTGCAAACAAACAATTTTTTAATGGTGGCCTAATAACTAAAATAATGCATAATACTAATAAAGCATGTATTATTATTATCATTTTGTTATTATTATTATTATTACTATTTTCCCACGGCCTTACAAACTTCAAATTGAACAGTGCCAAAAAACCTTTCTGTTTTGACCATACCAACTGAAATCGTATAACTTTTTTTTTTTTTTTATTATTTTCCCCCGGCAGACTTTCATCAGCTTTACGTCTTTGACCGGAGTGAGATTTAGATGTTTTTTTTCCTATAAAGGTGGTTTTAGAACTCATCCAAGCTTTTATTGATATTAAGACTCTGACCAAGTTTGGTAAAGATCAGATGCAAAATGAAAGTTCTTGAGTGTTAACAATGCAAAATATAGCTTTTTTAACATGAAATTAAGGGACATAGCTCTGGTGTTTATTTTCCAATATTAGTGATTTTAGAACTTGTCCAAGCTTTCATCAATTTTAAGATTATGGCCACATTTGGTAAAGAACAGATGCAAAATGTCGCATTTTTCATTAAATCAAGGGCCATAACTCTGTTTATTATAATACAATATTGGTGGTCTTCAACTCGTGCAAGCTCTTATAATAGTAAACGTCCTTTGTGAAATACTGAAAGAAAATAGGTTATAATTTTGTAGGCGTGAAGCCCCGTGTGGTTCCCGGGGGCCCCTGTTTGGTCACGGGGCAAGGAATAGGGTAACTGCAGATCCCGTTGGAGGGGTAGGCAGAAGGGTAGAATCCCCCCAAATTCATGTTCATTTTATCATTTTGTGTTCAGTCTTCATCATGATCCCTGCATTGTTTCAGGTGCTATCTCGCTTGCATCAAAAGAGCAGTGGCAGAAAAACAATAACGTGGCTCCAGCGTAAATGGAGTTTTTACGATAGAATTTGCAGCAACTCTGCAGTTCAGGGTGAGAAGGTTCTAGGCCCATTTTCCATATTTTATCTCGATGTACATGGAAGATGAGCCTGGCATGTTCATGCCTGCTAGGCGCCATATAACCTTTTCATGTGTTGGTGCGCCCTGAAACCCTAATTCAATTCAATGCAGGCGTGAACGGTGCATATCCTATCTAGTGACTTCATTACTGTTGTTGTATTCATTTGTATTTAATTATGACAGACTGACTATACATACATTAGGGTGAGGCCACAGATGATCAATGACAAGGAAATTTATCTAGTTATAATACTTAATAGACAGAAATGTAATACAAAATAATAAAGATCAAATAAATGTCTTATGTGATTAATGACATTTTAATCAAAGAGAAAAGTCTGTGGACATCTGTGTTTAAAGGGACACATGGCAATCTTGATTTGTATTCAAACATTAAAATTTGCTCCTCGATATAGTTATCCTGTGTCATTTTGGCTTTAAAACTGCTTGCATATAATTAAAAATAATAATTGAGATTTCAATTTTCTTTACTTTTTTACCATTTTTTAAATATATTATTGGTGCAGTATTATAAAAAGTTAGTAATATGTAAAAACAATTTGCTTTGAACTATTCTAAGAATTAATATTAATGATTGAACAAATGCAAGTTAAGACAAAAACTAACGGGACGCCGTAAGTTTTTAAAAAACAAGATTGCCGTGTGTCCCTTTAAAGTGATGCTAGACAATGCTGGGTACAATGTTTAAAGGGACACATTTAAATCTTTGTGGACAATGTCTAAAAAGACACATGGAAATCGTGTGGATATCGTTTAAAGGGAAACACTGGAAATCTTCGTGGACAATGTTTAAAGGGACATATGGCAACATTTGTGGATCTGTGGACATTGTATAAAGGGAAACATGTCAATATTAGACATTCTAATAACAATGACAATACTAAACTAGATTGGTGCTATTTGGAGCATGCATTTGACAAAAAAAACACACCTTCAATCTAGAATTTGACCTTGATTGCTGCACTAACCTTTCTCTATTTTTAACAAATAAAATCCTTTTCTCCTTCTTTACTCTTTATTTGTCATCCCTAGAAGATACTGTGCTGTCCGTCACATGATTTACTACGCAAGTCTAATATTACTGATCAAATGAAACATCAAACCTCTCTGAATCCTCATGTCTGAAATCCGAAATCAATAAACTTTACCCCTACTTTATCTACCGGTAATTGTGTTTAAGTATAAGGAAACAGCTAACATTTAAAAAGACAGAGTTAAGTACTAATTCCAAAACCTTCCTAAGGTACCATTCCTTCCCACTCCTACAGTACACCACCCTTTCTATCTTACAGACACCATCCTCTCGACCCCTACAGTATACCACCCTTCCAACCTAACAGACACCATTCTCCCCACCCCTACAGTATACCACCCTTCCCACCTAACAGACACCATCCTCCCCACCCCTACAGTATACCACCCTTCCTATCTTACAGACACCATCCTCCTCACCCCTACAGTATACCACCCTTCCCACCTAACAGACACCATCCTCCCCACCCCTACAGTATACCACCCTTCCTATCTTACAGACACCATCCTCCCGACTCCTACAGTATACCACCCTTCCCACCTAACAGACACCATCCTCCCCACCCCTACAGTATACCACCCTTCCCACCTAACAGACACCATCCTCCCCATCCCTACAGTATACCACCCTTCCCACCTAACAGACACCATCCTCCCCACCCCTACAGTATACCACCATTCCTATCTTACAGACACCATCCTCCCCACCCCTACAGTATACCACCCTTCCTATCTTACAGACACCATCCTCCCCACCCCTACAGTATACCACCCTTCCCACCTAACAGACACCATCCTCCCCACCCCTACAGTATACCACCCTTCCTATCTTACAGACACCATCCTCCCCACCCCTACAGTATACCACCCTTCCCACCTTACATACACCATTCTGCCCACCCTACAAACAAAAACCATCCCCTCCTACAAACACAAACCCTCTCCACCCTACAAAACCATCCACAAGAGAAAAAACATCTTACCTACGAGATCTATATCAAACCAGTCTGTAAAACCAGTCTGTAACATTTTTTAATGTCTGCCGCGTTGTACTTGACCGCAAAGGTTTAAAGTTATAAATCGATAGATTGTCTTTGACCGATAATGTGATATATTCAGGTATATTCTCTCATGATACAATTAATTACTCATGATACAATTAATTAATCCAAAATCAACATAATCATAGTCCTCATCTTGTAATGCAAACTTTCATCCAATTACATCCAAGACCTCACATATCCAGGAGCTTTAACAGATTGTCTGATAATTCTACTAATTCTGCTTATTTCAAATTTAAAGCCACAAAATGCCCAGATAAACACAGTAATATAAAATCAATTGCTCCTGTTTACTGTAACAGGTGAAAATCAATGGGCATTGAAGTAACTTGTACAACACATCTGAGGTAAGTAATTATTAAATATTTCATTGGCGTTTTTATTAGGGTCATCTACAGAACACACTATGCTAAAATCCCCCCTACCTACATGTAGGTCACCGTTTGTGTGCTGTTCTTTTTTTGTTATTTCAAATTTCACCAATTTTTCAAATCAACTAGACGGTTGTTCCGCGGAACATGTGTGTCGCCTGTCAGTGCTTTGTCAGTTTAACAAGGTTTTCTTGACCCAGATGAATGACCTTGACAAACTGGCCTAAGTGTTTGTGAAGAAAAAAATGAGTATTTAACCCACATATTGACCTTCATTGTGATCTTCACCTTTATATTTTAGTATGGCCATGTCGACGTTGTCATGATGAGTATATATTGAAAGTTTGATGAAGAAATTTCAAGAAATGAGAAAGTTATAGCCAATGTTAAGTTTTTGTGAAGAAAAAAATGAGTATTTAGCCCATATAATGACCTTCAGTGTGACCTTGACCTTTATATTTTAGTATGGTCATGTCGATGTTGTCATGACATGTATATATTGAAAGTTTGATGAAGAAATATCGAGAAATGAGAAAGTTATAGCCGACGTTAAGTTTTTGTGTAGAAAAAATGAGTATTTAACCCATATAATGACGGTCAGTGTGACCTTGACTTTATATTTAGAACGTCATCAAGATGAGTATATATTGAAAGTTTGATGAAGAAATATCAAGATATGAGAAAGTTATAGCAAACGTAAAGTTTTCGTGAAGAAAAAAATTAGTATTTAACCCGTAAAATGACCTTCAGTGTGACCTTGATCTTTATATTTTAGTATGGTCATGTTGATGTTGTCATGATGAGTATATATTGGAAGTTTGATGAAGAAATATCACGAAATGAGAAAGTTATAGCCAACGTTAAGTTTTCGTGACGGACTGACAACAAAGTGGTCCCTATGTATCGCATTTTCTCAAAAAAGGCGACACAATAAAAACAGAATACTAAATATGTCACAGAATACATTATTGAATTTAATTTAACTGAATGTTGTAGCCTGGCTCATCAACAACTCGTTAAGTTTATTTAGAGCTGCCCCAGAGAGAGGGGAGGATACACAGCAGCCCGGAACTATGCCCTGTTTTTACTAACAAATAGATTCTTTTTGTTTCCTTAACATGGTTGGAGGATAGACTCCAATACAATACATACAACACCCAGTCTGATTGACGAGGCAAAGGTAAAATGTCTTGCCCAAAAAAACATCGATGAAACTCAGTGGTGACTGAGGCTTGAACCCGATCCTCCGCAATCCAAGTCCACTCTATGCCAGCCCCTTATATTTATCAAGTCCACTCTATGCCAGCCCCTTATATTTATCAATTCCACTCTATGCCAGCCCCTTATATTTATCAAGTCCACTCTATGCCAGCCCCTTATATTTATCAAGTCCACTCTATGCCAGCCCCTTATATGTATCAAGTCCACTCTATGCCAGCCCCTTATATTTATCAAGTCCACTCTATGCCAGCCCCTTATATGTATTAAGTCCACTCTATGCCAGCCCCTTATATTTATCAAGTCCACTCTATGCCAGCCCCTTATATTTTATTGAAGCTACAGTAACTACATACATGTATCAACTGTCTGCCTGGAATTCATAGATCCACACTGTCATCCACAGTGTCATCCACACTGTCAATCAAATATGAATCTGAGTGCCTGCCATTTGATCAATTAAAATCATATCAGGTATTTACACCTGTAGATAAAACCCATTCTGTACCACATACAGGTTGGTTGGTTGAATGGTGTTTTTGGGTGTGGGAAATCGGACTTGAAAAAACTATTGATTAATCGGTCTTCTTAGACGATCGATTACCGATTTTAATCGCGATTAATTAATTAATAGGGGATTTGTCTAATAACCTAAATAACTATTTATAGTTTAAGGATATATGGCAAAAAGGGGTGCAGTTTTGGGTACAAAACGTCCAATGCCAAAACTGGGTACGAAATGTCCAGCATTTGAAAACTCATAAATGATATGAGACTTGCTAAGCCAGATATTTGATAGATACCAGACATTAAAAAGAGCCAATGATTGCCGAACCATTAGTTTTTTCTTGAAAGGAGACAACATATTTGAACATAAAGTATACAAACCAGTTTCTAAACCATCACAACTTTTATCTTTAATATTGGTCATAATATATTTTTTAAATATACTAATTTACGCAGCACATTTTCCATTACACTGTCCTTTTGTTAAAAAAATCCAACAAACTATGGCTTCTTTATTTTTAATAAAAAATACTTCATTGTTTTGATTTTACTATATAACAGGAATGATTAACAGATTGATATTTGAATGAAGCGTTTTGAAAAGTAATGAACAAGTTTCGAGTCACCTCTCGTGCGTTGGTGGACTAACTTTTCTTGCCCGTTTTACAGTATGTGTTTTTTTCTTTACTTTGGTTTATTAGTTTGAACCCAAAATTATCCACACTTTTGATTGCTTCTGCTTCCCTAGTTAAGTTTAAACAAAAGGTGTTCCTCATTTTTAGCTTCCGACATTTTGGTTACATAGCCTATTTTATTTTGTTAAAGGCCATCTGATTGGCTGGTGGAATTAATTCATCCAAACAACATTCATTATAAGTTATGCGATTCAAATAAAGAACGACAACTCTTGGCCAACAATAAAACCGGAACAGTATAATTCGTCGACAAATACTATTTCATCGTCGACGATCACGTCAGAGGCATTTTCTCGATTAATCGGAACAACAATAGCGTTTTACATCATTTTCAGCACATTTTAGGATATATATGTTGGGTAATTTTTCATGGTGGAGGCGGACCGCTCACTTTTTCTTGGATAGAACCAGTAGTCTATATCTACCACCAACTATAAGACTTTTCATTAACAAGTTGAGCTCCGGTGGGAATCGATCCTTTAGATCAGACTACACCAATTATCAACCAATTAGCGGGCAGGGAAAAGGTTCCAGGGTAAATTCGGAGCTATTACCCAAACAGCTTTTTCAAAACATGCTCAATGTATGGTTTGTGTATGTTTTTTTTGATAAAACTAATACAGATCTTTCAAAAATATAGCTTCTTATATTAGGGAACTCAATACAGAGCTTAGGCCTAAAAAAAAAACTTGTGTGTTTCTGGTTTCACCCTGTCAAAAAGTTAGGGTAGGTAGGTAGGAAAAAGTTTGTTTTTTTAGATATTTTTTTTATATATATTGTTCGCATATATTATGCCATTTTTGTACTAAGGCAACTTTTTGATAACCTTTGCAATCCAGATTAGATGCTTAACAACTCTGGCTAATAAAATTATCATTTGAATAAAAAAATATTCCGCTAAAAATATTTAGGGTCGGCGGTGATAAAGTAGGGTCGGTCGGGAAACCGGAAACACACGTTTTTTTATTAGGCCTTAGAGCTACAATGTAGGTCTATGGAAAATGAATTGGTGTAGTATGACCTAAATGCAGCGGCGGGAGGTGAAAACGGAGTCCCAGAAATATACAATAGAACAAATGGCCAATGTTTGTGCCCACATTAAGCCTAGATAATGGTGGACAGAGTTTATGGATCTTTAAGGACCTATGACCTGAATGTGTTCTAATTTGTTAAAGTAGCTAGAGGACCAATAGCAAACATGAAGCTAGAACACTGGTAAATACGGCATAAATGGAAAGCAAACACGGCAAGTCAAAAAGGTATTGTGATGTCGCTATTGATAGCGCTACCCACAACACCCCACAAAAATAGGGGACATAACACTGATATATATATTATCACAGAGTGCTTGGTCTTTTCCACACATTCAGCTTAGCCTACAAGTCAATTTTAAAATTAAGACAGTATTTCATTAGTGCAGCTGCTGGCCGGGAGCCGGCGAATTATATTTGTGCCTATGTTTGATAAGTACACTGGAAGGTGAAGTAATATAAACAGGGAACAAGCTTATTTTCCTTCTTTCTACTAATTTCAGCCAATGGCCGTATACATGATAATTACATTTTGATTGGAATGATCAATCTAAATGCTGATTTAAAACTATAAGTGGATTGTTAAGAATTATGTACTATTTTGGTAAACGGCTGTATGTATACATGTACTATCATGTGATTACCAAAACTATGACATCTCCCAGGTATGACACCTTATAGTTCTAATTAAAATCTGGGACCTTTCTACCCAATTTATCCGTATACTGATAACTCGGAAACCAGCTACTGCATCTATTTTGAGAACACGTAAATGTCGAATGACTTTAGAATACACGTTGCAGAACAGACAGCTACATAAAGATAAATAGGACATACAATTTCTATAGGTATCTGCAGAAAATATATGACTAGAAGGGTGTTCCATGGAACACCTTTGTCGTCTGTCATATGCTCATTTCAGCAAAGACAGTTTGAAGACAGGGTGCAATCCTTCGTGACTGTTTTTTCATTTGTTAGTGTTTTATGAAAAGGAGCATAACTCTGCAATGAACAGTTGATGATTAAGAACTGTACATGTATAAAGTTTCAAGACCGTAGGTTAATATATTGTCAAGTTATGAGCTAGGTGAGGGTTTCAGGTTAAATTTTATGAAAAGGGGCATAACTCTGCCGAAATGAAAGTCAGAGTTATTGGACATGTGTAATGACATTCCTTGAGGTAAGATGAAAATGTGTGTGAAGCTTCATGAACACAGGTCAAATACTTGATTTATGGCAGTTATGAGCTTGGTTAGGTTGTAGATTAAAGTTTTATGAAAAGGGGCATAACTCTGCCGAAATAAGTCAGAGTAACGACATTCCTGGAGGTAAGATAAAGATGTGTGCGAAAATTTTATGAACAGAGGTAAAAATCTTTCAAGTTACGGCCATGGTTAGGTTACAGGTTAAAGTGTGACGGACGACAACAGACAGACAAAGTGATCCCTAAGTGTCCGCCATGCTACGCAGGGGACAAAAAAGGATGAGTTTGGATTTCATATAATGTTAGTCTTACAGGTTATTTATGAAAATCGTCACAGCAAAACATCTCATTCTGATCAATTATTATTTCAGAATATCATGTGACAGTGTTACATTCCTAACAGCGGACTGCTACTTTGCATCAACATTTTCTTGTGTGTATATTTATTGACTATCTGAACTGCAACAGTTAGTACAATTAGTTGACTACTTAAGGCGATTGCAAAAAATCCCTAGCCTAGATATAGCAATTATCATGATTCTGACAGCTTCATTAGTGCTTCATCTAAAAGGCACTCCAATAGCTTTATTGCTCTGCCTGGTCTGAAAAAGGAAAGGTCTTCACCTGTACAAATTTATGTCCTTTATAATTTCCTTGATAGTAATAATTTCTGCATGACAACTTTTATTTTACCATGTTTACTGTGGTGCATTATTTCTTTGTGGATTTGGTCACTGAATTAAGATGGTCAACAAAAAACAGATTTCATCTGCAGCGTTTATGATTTTTGTGAAAGAAAAAAATAAAGATCGCCTATGGAAAACCAAAACACACAATGTCATTCAAAATGTCACCTGCAGAAAACCATCCACATAGAAAACGTTATGCCATGTGGATAAAATGTCATACTTGATATTTCATTAAATATAAAGATAAAAATAAGTTTAGCAAGTAAATAACATATACATGTATATATAAATCCCATTGACCAGATTCTAGGATATGTGTAGAAGCGGTCATGGGCAATATGACTTACATAATTATAAAGGAATAAATCTCAAAAGAATATGCAAAAACAATAGCAACATGTGATATTAATTTTACAGAAATTATAATTTCGCTCTTATTTCAATGTAATGGGAGGTAATTTCACAAATGGTAAACTTTGGTTCCCTATATCTTTATAATGACAAGGAAATTGTCGATTATTTTAGCGTTTTTTTTATAACTTGAGACCCATAACAGTTATTTTGTTACGTTTAATCTTGCTCTCTATCTTATTTGTATTTTTAAATGTGAAATAGTAAGTTTTAACTAAATGGGAGATAACTCTGATACTTACGTACATTGGAATACAAAATAAGATCAACCTAAGCCATGCCAATAATTTAAAAAATTTCACAATATAAAATAACATTACATCCATTTAAGCTAAGCATAAGGGCTTGCTAAAAAAAAAAAATCAGTATAGCAACATCCCACAATGACACCTTGTTAATAATACACATGGCACAAGACAAGAACCGTTTATATTACAGGATTATGAAACTAGACGAAATCTCGTAAATTTGGGGCCGTTGCGAGACTTCAGTCGCCATTTTTGTTGGTAACTTACAAGCTGGTTTCTGCTAATAAAAAATTGTAACAAGATTGCAAATATCTCAGTATCTATCTACAGTCCCTGATAAGGCCTAAAAAAAAAATATGTGTGTTTCTGGTTTCACCCTGTCAAAAAGTTAGGGTAGGTAGGAAAAAGTTTTTTTTAGATATTGTTCGCATATATAATGCCATTTTTGTACTAAGGCAACTTCTTGATAACCTTTGCAAACAGTTTGGATCCAGATTAGATACTTAACAACTCTGTGTCTCATCAGGATACAAACTGTTTGACACTTGTTCAGTTTAAACTATGAATTTATGTTAAATTGATGCTAATAAAATTATCATTTGAATAAAAATATTTGTTGTTTGATTGTAATATCTTTTTTTTTTTCATCTCGCTAAAAATATTTAGGGTCGGCGCTGAAAAAGTAGGGTCGGTCGGGAAACCGGAAACACACATATTTTTTTTTAGGCCTAAGACTCGAAGAGGGAAAATTTAAAGTAGAATGGGAATAAAGACTCGGAGTTGCTTTATCAATTCCAAATATTGCAAAACATAGCATTAGCCTCAAGTGCAAAATGAAGATCAGGAAATTATTTGTAATAAAAAATAATTATTTTTTTTAAAAACTCCTTTAAAGGGACAATGTCCGTAACTTTTAGCTTATAAAACACACACTTATTACGTTCACAAACATTACACACTAAACATTATTGACTATTTACTAATTAAATGCAAGATTGTTAAACGGAATTCGATCGCGGTACAAAAAAAAGTGCCGCTTTGTACGTTTGAACTCGCAGCTCAAACTAAAATTACACCCTCGGGTAATACTAGTGAGCGCGATATCCGATGTCGCTCCTGACTGAGCTAAGCGGTCTATACATATTACGCAATACATACTATGTAGAAAACCTAATGTGCTAATGATCAAGTCACTTGATCAGCAGAAAGGTCCCACATTATTTACAAATAATAAAACTTTTTTTTTTCTCAAATTCACGAATGTACATGTATTACTACAGACTTCTTTAGGACTATGCTCAAGTTTTCCTATATACATTTCACTGAATAAAAGTCCCTTTAACGTTAAATGCTGGGTGAATAAACTTGGGAAAACACCTACGAAGCCTATGAAAACTAAAACAATGCTAACAGTTTCTTAAGTTAGGGATCCAATGTCCTGGTGTTAAGATGGCACACAAGATTTACAGAAGGATCTGATAATAGATAGGGGGCACTCCATAGTTCAATGTCCAATTCTAAACAATCAAACCCATGACAAACCCTCAGCCTGAATCCTTGAGCAAAATAAATCACACCATCATTGGATCATACATTTCTTTGAAGACCATTTACCCATGTCTTCATACAAAATAAAAGAACAACAAGCAATTCTAGACAATTTTTGCCTCATTCCTTACAACCCCCCACCCCCACCCCACCTCCCCTCTCAAAACAAGCTTAAAATGCAATATCCTCAGCATATGATTTATCAGGGTCATTTCTGCACTCATGCTCTTGCACATCAGAAAATGCTACATTTTACATATCTTCACCAGCTTTCAGAAGTTTGCTAGTTTGTGGACGTTTTTGATAGTTTCACATTTTTCTATTTATAACCTCAAAAAATCCCAAAGAAGGCATATTCCACTATATCAAAATAAACTTTCAGGTACTCAAGACTGAAAAAAAGAACAGCAAACATGCACTTCATATAAATGATTAATACCATCAATGGAGCTAAAAGATGCTTAGTTGTTTTTCTTTCTGACATTCATGCGAAACTGAGGACTGCCCCCATACACAGACATATTAATAAATTTGTTATTAGGTCTGTGCCCCATAGCACTGGAATTTATCATTGAAAAGTAGAAATCGTCAGTATGTCACACCATTCAAGTGATCACCGAAAGAAATATGAAAAACCACTATTTTTTGTGATACTCAGAGGTGTCATTAACTTTATTAAGTAAGCGGCCCACAGTGCAGAGTAGCCGGGTATTTTGAGCGATAATTGTATAATCTGCTAGTAAAAGTATTCATAGCAGCTGGGTAGACCAGTCAAAGTAGCAGGGGGAAATCCCCGTCTATCGCCTCTACTGGTGTATTAACAGTATTTTATAAGTATAAAATTATAAATGGCAATAACTCTTATTTGAATGAAGATATTGCTGGTTCTTGTGCTCTGCACTTCCCCTCATTGACGCGCAGGCTGATCAAGGTTTACAATGTCTGATCAGTCATTTCCCCAAAACACTCCTTTGTCACCTAAATTTGTTTTGTTTGTTTGTATGGTGTTTTACGACATTTTTAGCACATGTAAGGTTATATATGACGGTAGATTTGTTGTGGTGGAGGCAGACCACACACTTTTCCTGGGTAGATTAACCAGTACTGTACACCCAGTGCTCAAAGAAAATTATTTTAAGAGACAGGCCCGGGGCTTGTTGCTTCTGAAAATGGACAGGCCCTGATTTGAAATGGACAGGCCCTGATTTAAAATGGAAAGGTCCAATATTTTTTTCTTATTGGAAATGTGTCTTTATTCACTTTTATAGCACACATTAATTTTGTTACGTATGTATTAATCAAGCTCAGAACCTCCTCTGACTATATTTTTCGTTTTTTGCTACCACTTTATGCTCACTGGTCAGCGGACTTATTTACCATTTCGTTTAAAATATGTTAGAATAGAATATTACATAGTAATTTATAACCAATGCAAAGGAGAGTACTAGCACTTTTGCCAAACGATAATAATCAGAGCCGACTTGGTGAAACTGGAGCTAAACTTGGAGCCAAATTTTTAATCAGGTTTTATGAGACTATCAGAGCCTCCTCTGGCTATATTTTTTCTTTTTGTCACCACTTTCTCCAAGTAAAGAATTAGGAGCCTAGACTAGAATTCATTTAAAAGTAGGATTCCAGGAACTCCTTACACCTTAAATAATGAATAGAAATATACTTTATATCTGTATTTATACATATACAGTATATATATTTTTCTTTCCACCAACATGTATTTGTAAAGGACAGTTTTTCTTATTTGATTATGTAAAAAAAAAAAAAAAAAAAAAAAAAAATATCCGAAATAAAGTACCATCCGAACTACTATGACACCGCACTTTTACGGCCCGAACATTTCACAAACATTCAATCGAAATACCACCAATAACGATTTTCTTTCATGCATTAGTGTGTTTTTAATGACAAAAACGGTATTTCTTATCACAAAGGAAAGAAAACACAACCCTAATAGCAGAATAATGAGTTTTATGTCAACAATTGTCGAACTCAAAGTTGTGACAAACTGCCGACACGAAGCCAGGCAAAATATTCAAACTTCTTATTGTTTCAATGTGTGTATAACACATTTTAGTTACTTTATTGCAAGTGTTTTCACAGTTCACAATACACATGGGAGTATTTTGTCTTGAGGAACTTGAGCTTGAGATCCAGTAGAACTGATTTTTTAGGGGATTTTTTTTTTTTAAACAGGCCCGACGGGCTCGTCTGCAAAATGAGACAGGCCCTGAATGGATTTCGAGGAGCCCCGGGCATCGGGCTATCCTATTTTTTGAGCACTGAGTCACCTCCCGCCATCCGTAAGTATCGACACTTCCTCACTTATAAGTCGAGCTCCTAGTGGGATTCGAACCCGCAGCGGTGAGCGCAGCGGTGAGAGGCAAAGGTCTACAATGCAACGTTGTTAACCATTGAACCATGGAGACGCTCCCTTTGTCACTTAAACTGAATGGTCTTAATTCAAAGAAAGAACTGTCCATTTTATATATGTAGCGGGTTAAGGGTTAAGAACAAAGTGGCACCTATATGCTCATTGCTTCCCCATTCATTTTGACAAAGAATATTTAAAAAAAAATGTATGCTCCTACAACAACTTCCGCAAAAACTTATCTCAACTTTTATTATGACCTCGTACTACACAACACCGTACTCCACAAAGCAACAGACACAGATGTGATCACACTTTTAATTTGTGGCAGCATCTTTCTAGCATCAGCTATCCTGCCAACAACTTAATGTTTCAGCACATTTAGACTATGTATGACGGTTGATTATTTAGTGGTTGAGGCAGATCACCCACTTATTCCTGGGTAAAACCAGTACTTATATCTCCCACCTTCTGTAAGAATTGAAAAAAAAATAAACTGAAATAAACTTAATATTTACAACTGTGTCTTAAAACTTTCTTCCCAATGGGTGCTTGACTTGTGAGGAAGTGTCGATTCCTACATATGGAGGGAGGATGGAGGTCAACTGTTTTTACATGCATTTGTTAGTTTTATCCAGGACTACACACATTATAAGAAGAAGTAATCTATGAACAGTTATTGACTACTGTAAACCATACTATGAACAATTCCAAGGATATACCTATGTTACTAATGGAACGCCTCATACATGTAGCAGGGGTGTCCGTGGCCGAGTGGTTAACGTCTCTGACTTGAAATCACTTGCCCCTCACCGCAGTAGGTTCGATCCCTCAGGGGCCTAGGAATCTTTATGTGAGGAAGCTATCCAGCTGGCTTGCGGAACGTCGGTGGTTCTACCCAGGTGCCCGCCCGTGCACGAAAATTGCCCGGAGGGGCACCTGGGGTCTTCCTCCACCAATGGAAGCTGGAAAGTCGCCATATGACCTTAGCTGTTGGTGCGACTATAAAATCCAATTCAATCAATCATACATGTAGGTGTAGCATATAAAAATCATAAGAGCTATGATATCTCACAGCTCATACGAGCTCAGACCATCATACAGGTAGGACATCGGGAACCATGTAGCCCCGCAAGGCATGGCGCCATCTGGAATCAACACAAACCATGTGGAGGTCGGGCATTAATTTGCTTTAATGGTTTAAATCTTTTTTAAAGACGCCCTAGAGAGGGACATTTAAACTCCTTTTAAAACTGTGACATTGGACCAGAGAGATAACCCCTGTCATTGCGAATTTACACACATGACAAGAAGCAAACTACGATGACACACCATGGACCATCGACGTTGGATCAACCCTGCGAGATACACATGGGTAGCTTCTACGGCCAGCGTGTTGATGTCTGTACTCCTCCAATCTTCAAAATGGACTCTATATACTGGTAAAGAAAATCTCTCCATTATCATCATATCTCACAGCTGCATCAAGTCGAGTCTAGACCAAAAAATAATTTGTGTTACAGGAAGTCTATCAAGAATTTTTTTGACGGTACTATGTTGGTAAACATAAAAATATGCAATATCGTATGTGAAAGTCAAGTATGCTTACCTTTCTGTTCCAATTTACTCATAAAGTTTGCAACTTGTTGAACGTTTTTGTAGACTAAATCTAAATATTTTGGGAAAATAAAATAAAACCATTGTGGCTCTGAGTGGACAAAACGCTAAGAGCTGATATTATGCGCTTCGGTAACATAGATCTGTGTTAATAGAATATTTCAAACGAATCAATTAGAATTACATAGTTATCGTCGTCGTAAATACGCGTTTAAACTGTTAATAATTTTAAACGGCCTAGATCATCATCGTCTTCATCATCTTCATCAATCATCATCAGCATCATCATCTTCAGAAGCAAGTTAGAAACAAAATGATACACCTTGTCTAATAACTTATTTCTAACACATTTCTAGTTCTATATACGTCTCACACCACAATTAATTTTCCATAGGGTCCCATTGTAATGATTTTGTTTGTGGCATAGATATAACAACAAGTATCTATGCTTAAATTCTTCATTGATCCAATATCTGCAATTTAAAACACATTGAACAAATATTTACCAGATTGATTTTTTTTTTACTTCATGTTTGCCAATCAAAATTTAAACAAAAATACAACCCCGTGGTGATTAGACTCATGATGTGTAAAATGAGGTAGAATTAGCTAGAAATCTTATATTAACATTCATTTTTCTGTGATCTCTTCCTAAAATTCTATAGATTTAGAACCTGGTAAAGAAAAATAAATGTATCCTGTAAAATGTAGAAAAGCAAACTTGTTTTTTTTATCTGCCTCCCTCATCTGTAGTAGATATGTCCCATTTGCCAGAACGTCTCACACCACAATTAATTTTCCATAGGGTCCCATTGTAATGTTTTTGTTCGTGGCATAGAGATAAAAAAGATTTTGCAACATGTATTTATGCTCTTCATTGATCTAATATCTGCATGCTATTAACCTTTAACGAATATTTACCAGATTGAACTTTTTTTAATTTCATTATTGCGTGACACCTATCAAAATTTAGACCAAAATACAACCCCGTGGAGATTAGACCCATGATGTGTAAAATGAGGCAGAATTAGCTAGAAATCTTATATCAACATGCATTTTTCTGGGATCTCTTCCTAAAATGCTGTAGATTTAGAACCTGGTAAAGATAAATCAATGTATCCTGTAAAATGTAGAAAAGCGAACTTGTTTGTTTTATCTACCTCCTTCATCTGTAGGGCAGGAGTATTCAAGGGAGATAATAGTGGTGTGAGTCCTTAAGGGCATGTTTTGAAAGGCATTACAACATAACAGTGATCAGATCAGGGGCGGATCCAGGATTTCAGCTTAGTGGGGAGCTTAAGATTTTGGTAAATTTTTGGGTCCGTCTCTAGCCTCATAAAACGGTTGCGGTAGTGCATTGATAGGGTAAAAAAGTCTGTTTTGAAATAAAAGGTTTTAACAATGTGTTATTTAAACCACTCATTAGCCATTATGCATCGAGCGAGCGATAACATTTTTATACTGAGGGCGTGCATCGAAATTGTTTGATATTTATCTACAGTAACATGGACATACATGTATGAATAAAAAAGTCCGTTTTCAAATAAAATGATTTAACAATGTGTTAGCCATTATGCGTCGAGCGAGCGAAGCGAGCGAGAAAACATTTTATACTGAGGGCGTGCAACGAAATTGTTTGATATTTTATCTACAGTAACATGGACATACATGTATGATCTGGAATTTTTAGGTGCGCCCCCCGCTGGATCTGCTAGTGCAGATACAAAAGTTGCACTACACTGTTTGTTGTACTTAGAAAATATTGATCGGAAAATGGTTTGCACTACACTGTTTGTTGTACTTAAACACAAAAGTAAATATCAGAAAATGATCTGTAGGGCACGAGTATTCAAGGGAGATAATAGTGGTGTGAGCCCTCAAAGTGAATTTTTTTTCTAATGATTACCTAAATAATAATTGAAAATGTATATAAATCAATTACATGCTGAAAAATGCTAACATTTTGATTCCATGTTTATTTGGTTTTCAAATTATTCAAGTTTTAGTGACCAAGGGTATTGGTCGAAATTCAGGCCGAGTACCTTTAATATTTTGAAAATCTACAGTAGTGATAGGGATTTTGCATTTTCCTGGTCATTTGTGCTCAGCTATGTCTGAAACTTTCAAATATACATGAAAAGGCATCTTAGTATAAAAATGATATTTTAGAAATAATTATTGAGAAAAATGGTGAAAATAATAAAATCAAACTAAGGGTTACCCGTCAAATTTTGATTTTCCAAGAAAAGTATCAGTCTCTCGCTTAAATTTTAACATTTGTTTCAAAGTAGTCTGTCTTCATTGCTATGTGTGTTTGTTTTACAAGCCAATAGCTGTAAAATAAAGCTAATGTTATGCTTATATCTGTATTGGTTCTCAAAATATAGTTAATTTTTAGTTAAACATGGTACCAAGTAAAATTTCAGCTAATTCCTGCAATATGAAGATAGCTTAATTGATCGAAGCAACTATACATACACAGACAGGATTTCTGAATAACTGTGTTAACTTTGTCCTAAAATGTAGAAAAGCGAACTTGTTTTTTTTATCTGCCTCCTTCATCTGTAGGGCACGAGTATTCAAGGGAGATAATAGTGGTGGGAGTCCTATATATACATCGGCCAAAACTGTGAAATTGTAGTCATTGCAAAGCTCATCATTATAATCCTATGGAACGCTAAACATGACTTTGATGGTCATTTTCCATTATAATGTGGTCACTTTCATTATGATGTGGTCACTTTCTATTATGATGTGGTCGCTTTACATTATGATGTGGTCATTTGTCATTATGATGTGGTCACTTTCCATTATGATGTGGTCACTTTCCATTATTATGTGGTCACTTTTCATTATGATGTGGTAAAATTTACATTATGATGTGGCCACATCACCATCATAATGGAGTGACCACATCATAATGCAAAGTAACCACATCATAAAGGAAAGTGACCACAATGAAAAGTGACCACATCATAATAGAAAGTGACCACATCATAATGTAAAGTAACCACATCATAATGGTAAGTGACCACATCATAATGAACGTGACCACATCATAATGGAAAATGACCATCAGTCGTGTTTGACGTTCCATATAATGCAACAATCTAACCTGCAAAACGTCGTAATATGAATACGTCTACTTAATGTCAGTTCTGCATAGTAAGCGCCATTTCTTTAGGAGTTAAAGTAGCTTCACATCATTGCACTCACAGTATATTATGTACATATAAATTCACTATATATGTAGTATATGAAAATAAATTAAGTGCAAAAAGGGGAACACTCAAGGAAAAACAATCAGACTGGAATGCCCCAACAAAATGTAACGTTTACTTCATTTCCATCCAAATATGTTTCATTTCAATAGGATGAAAACTGTTTGAATACAAATATAAGGAGGACAATTTGAAGATAAAAGGGCCATAACTGTATTAATACAGGTTACACGTTTTTTTTCTTCACATCCCCAGCGCTTTTTCCGTTTGCTACTGTTTTGTTGCATATTATATATTTTGGTCGTAAACTGTGTATTGACCAGTCTACCCAATTGGTATATATAATTAACCAGTTTCTATATAGAATATATATAATATACAGTAGTGGGTTTATATATACGTTAATTCGTATAAACGTAATACTTGACAATATTGAGGTAATGCACACGCCTTCTGTAGTGCTGTTTCTTTTAAAAATAAAAAAAACAAGCAAAATACCTAAGAGACGTGTGTATTATGTGTCTTGTATGATTTCACTCGGGAAGACAATATCCCGATTTGCAATAGCGCTTTCGACCTAAAAAGGTCTTCTTCAGTTGCAATGAAATCCTAAATTATTTGTATTATCAATGACAATATGTTTATTGTCTTAGTATGTTGTGTAGGAGAATCCCTTATTTTGAATGTTTCAAAATATATTGGACCATCTAGTTCACAATTGGCACTTGCTGTGGTACTGGTATATAGGCATATCACCTATTCTCAGCAGTTATTACGGTATATTCTGTAATCTGGCAAGTTTATATAGTACCTTTAGCAGTGAGATATACCCTTTAGCACGTATTTCATTATATCGTGTATTATTACTTATCTATGTAGCGTGTACGATCGTGTGTTACACTGTAAGGTCGTGTATGCATTGACATGCAAACTGATATCCCGTTCTGAGGGGATACAATGTCTAGAGTACGGATCTCTAAATCCTCAGCTAGCGATTTACGTTAGTAAAGTAAGGCAATCTATATGTGTCTTATATATTGTTGCCGTGTTCCAGTTGAATGATTTTGGTGGAGTTATAGCCCTTTAAAGGTTTTAATACACAAACTTTGTTCTGACTAGTTCTCCTGAACCCCTGGCCGGATTAAAACGTTAGGGATGATCAATTCCATGTCTAGTTTTGCAAATCATCATTTTTTCCGGGTTAGTTCTCCTGAACCCTTGGTTGGATATAGACGAAACTTGTCAAGGATGATCAGTATCAAGTCTAGTTGTGTATCATCGCCATATTTCTGTTGAATGATTTTTGGCCGAGTTATGGCCCTTTAAATGTTTTGATACACACCAGATTAGTCTCTTCTGAACTCTTTGCCAGATTTCAGCGAATCTTGGCGGGGATGATCAGTACTATTGCACCTGTCATTGCCATGTTCTGGTTGAATGAATTTTGGCAGATTTTTTTGAGCCCTTAAGGTTTTAATACACTAACTTTGTCTAGACTAGTTCTCCTGAACCTCTGGCTGGATTTCAACGAAACTTTGCAGGGATGATCAGTACCAAGCCTAGTTGCGTATGTCATCACCATGTTCCGGTTGGATGATTTCTGAAAGACTTATGGCCCGGCCTTATACATAAACTTTATCTTGAGCCAGCAGAGCGTCCACATGCCCTCTTGGCCTCTTGTTTATGTATGCTCCAGACAAAAAATTCCAAAGGCCAATAACTCTAATTTGAATGAAGTAGCGCTCTGCACTTTTTCTCATTGCTCTTTATCATTGTGTGAGGTTTCATTGCAGTCTCATTAGTAGCTTTTGAGTTATGTGCCGGACAAGAATTGTAAGTATAAAATTACAAAGGGCAATAACTCTAAATTGATTGAAGGCAGAGTTACGGTTATTGCAATCTGCACTTCTTTTCATTGCCCTCTATCATTGTGTGAAGTTTCATTGCAGTCCCTTAAGTAGTTTTGAAGTTATGCTCCAGAAACATATCTGTCAAGTCTCACACATTGGGTGTCTAATCATACGCATACATTCTACGTTCTCACGCATTTTAACAAAATGGGTTTTTCTGTCTGCAATATTTTTTATAAAATTTAGTATATTTAATACCAAAACGCGATGAATCTTAGTATAGTTTAAGCAGGATTTCCGTATATTGTGTGACTTAAATGAACTCAAATTATACGATCATATGAGCAGTATTATGTGTATACCTCTATGATAAAATTCATAAAAGTCAACCAATTACTGTCTCGGCTTCACCCCACTGGTGCTCCAACCAAGGTTAAACCACCCCTTGGGCCCCAACTCACTCTTGACTTCCATTGGGCCTTGACTGCTTTGCAGGCAAGAATTTTAAGTATAACATTACAAAGGGTAATAACTCAGATTTGAATGAAGTTAAGGTTCTTCCACTCTGTACTTCTTCTCATTGCCCTCTATCATTCTGTGAAGTTTCATTGCAGTCCCTTTAGTGTTTTTTGAGTTATGCTCCGGACAAGAATTATAAGTATAATATTACAAAGGGCAATAACTCTATTTTGAATAAAGATAGTGTTATGGTTCTAGTGCTCTGCACTTTCATTGCCCTTAATCATTGTGTGAAGTTTCAATGCAGTCCCGTTAGTAGTTTTTGAGTTATGCTCCTGACAAGAATTATGAGCATACAATTTCAAAGGGCAATAACTCTTAATTTGAATGAAGACAGAGTTACGGTTCTTGCACTCTGCACTTCCACTCATTGCCCTCTAACATTGTGTGAAGTTTCATTGCAGTCCTATAGGTAGTTGTGAAGTTATGCTCCAGACAAGAATATAAAAGGTATAAAATTGCAAGGGCAATAACTCTAATTTAAATGAAAAGCAGAGTTATGTTTTTTCTCTTATGGCCCTCTATCATTGTGTGAAATTTCATTGCAGTCCAATTAGTAGTTTTCGAGTTATGTAGCATACACAAATTATAAGTATAGAATTACAAAGGGCAATAACTCTAATTTAAATGAAGGCAGAGTTATGGTTCTTGTGCTCTGCACATCCTCTCATTGCCCTCTATCATTGTGTGAAATTTGACTGCAGTCCCATTAGTAGTTTTCGAGTTATTGAGCGGACACGAAATGGGACGGACGGAAGTACGGACGGACGGAGGGCATTACTATTTCCCACTTACGCCTGTGGCGGCGGGGGATAATTAGCAATGTTTTAGTTTTCACTGATTCATAATTTAGTTTTGCGTACATGTTGGTAATAGATTCAAGAAAGATCACACGTTATTCTTCTTTGTATAAGATTTTTATTGGATCCATTATATCACGCTTCCACAGAATTGTGGGACAACCCTCCTATATACGATATTAAATAATAAACAATATTCAGCAACCAGTCCAACATGATTTAGAATCATAGATCGGAAACTCATACTATTTATCCGAAACTACTATTGCTGCCATTAATTATTTAAAAACAGGATTCTACAAGTGAGCTGCATGTAATCATATCGTGTAATGGTTTTCTTCTTCTTCTTCTTCTTCTTGGAATTTTTTCAACAGTTTACAATATTTCATATATACATTGTACAAAACATATTAACGGATTAAAATGAAAGCAAACTGCTTCTGCTTTTGTTTCTTTATCATCATCTTCCTCTTCCTCTTCTTCTTCTTTTTCTTCTTCTTCATCTTCCTCTTCCTCTTCCTCTTCTTCTTCTTCTTCGTCTATTCTCCCAAATAAAGGATGTATTCTCCATAATATATGTAGTGTCGGAATGGCATATATGTAGTGTCGGAATGGCATATATGTAGTGTCGGAATGGCATATATGTAGTGTCGGAATGGCATATATGTAGTGTCGGAATGGCATATATGTAGTATCGGAATGGCATATATGTAGTGTAGGAATGGCATATATGTAGTGTCGGAATGGCATATATGTAGTGTCGGAATGGCATATATGTAGTGTCGGAATGGCATATATGTAGTGTCGGAATGGCATATATGTAGTGTAGGAATGGCATATATGTAGTGTAGGAATGGCATATATGTAGTTTAGGAATGGCATATATTTAGTGTAGGAATGGCATATATGTAGTGTAGGAATGGCATGAATGGCATATATGTAGTGTAGGAATGGCATATATGTAGTGTATGAATGGCATATATGTAGTGTAGGAATGGCATATATGTAGTGTATGAATGGCATATATGTAGTGTTGGAATGGCATATATGTAGTGTATGAATGGCATATATGTAGTGTAGGAATGGCATGAATGGCATATATGTAGTGTAGGAATGGCATATATGTAGTGTCGGAATGGCATAACTATTTCATCTTAAAGGGACACACGGCAATCTTGATTTGTTGAAAATTCACGTCGTCCTGTTACTTTGTGTATATCTGCAGTCATTAATAATTAGAATAGTTCAAAGCAGATCATATTTACATATTATATCTACATATTATATTTGCATATTATTAACTATTGATTTTATTGCTCCAGTAATGTATTAACAAATTTGTTCGGATAACGATGAAAATTGAAATTTCAAATTTTTATTTAATTATATGCAAGCAGTTTAAAAATCAAAATGTAACAAGATTAATAAATCGAAGTGCTTATTTTAATGTTTTATATAAAACTCAAGATTGCCATGTGTCCCTTTAAGATACTATATCAAGCTTCATGCACACAAAAACATTGGGTGATGGAGAAAATAGTGTTTGTCCAATATTTATACAAGAAGATTACCATAATACCTTACCACTGTTCTTTTAACCGTAACCAAATATTATACTTATAAACTAAAAATACCTAATACAACAGCTCACAATTTGCATGTACAAAAATGGTTTGACCTCTCTGATTCATGCAGACTGGATCTCTGATAAGACTAGTTCATTTGCCACAGACATAAAATTAGAAAATGTGTAAATGGCACAGGGATGCTGCGATTTTGAGCTGTCAGTAACATAATAAACAAACTTAAATGAAAGTTAACAAAGCGTAAAAAGTATGTCACGGTCATCGATATATATGCCGCTTTCATATCGATGTAAAGAAAGCTCTATGACTTCCAGTGACTGAGAAATCAACGAAACAAAAAAGTTACGTGGAACTTTTTTGTACGGCCATAGGGCCATTACCTTATGGCCAGCCTGCCGAATATATATATGCCTACTCCACTATATGGCGGAGTGTAAAAAGGCAGGCATAAAAAGAATGCCAATCCAGCCATGCAGATCATTCACCATCCATTACTGTCAAAGTGTTTTTATCTAACTAGCCGCTAATTTTTCTCTTGACAGCAGCATGTACCACAAATACTGACTCAGTGATTAAATATTGACTATAACTATAACAAGCTGTGTGTCACATGCTCCAGGCTTATATATACAACAAGCTGTGTGTCACATGCTCCAGGCTTATATATACAACAGTTGCTATGAAACCATTTCACTACAGTCCAACATCGCTTGTAATGCCCGTCCATATTCTGAAATTAATATAGTTGTAGATATATAACCACAGTAGATATTGATATCATTATTCAGATTTATTAACAATAATTATCATGTGTGTTATTAATTTATTGATATGGTTATATAAATCCAAGGTAAAGTATGTAAATGCTTTTCTTGGCTAGGTTTTATTTTGGCAACAGAGACTTTTCTGCGCATAAACAAACAAGTCTAAAATAATTCCATGCAGCCAAAGAGAACTGTAATGACAATGAACTCTTTACTGTTTACCATCAAGAAGTGAGCCTAGATTATTCAATACAAGGATAGTGTTTTCTCTGTGGGGTGGAGGGTAGGTGGGGGTGGGTGTGGGGGAATGTCATAACCCCTTTCACTTAACAAATATTTGTACATTTATATCCATCTCTCCCGACATGATAAAACAAGAGGGCCAAGATGGCCCTATATCGATCACCTGAGTAATGGTCCATTATCGAACTTCTTCGAAATCTTATGGTCATATACAATCTGTGCAAGTTTGGTTAAGATTGTTCAAGAAATGTGGCCTCTGTTGTACGTTTACCAACATTGATATAACGACACTGACAAAGTTTGGTATAGATCAAATACAAAATGAAGGTGCTAGAGTGTAACCTCTGGGGCATGGCCAAATGTGACCACAGGGCTACATGTAATATATGAGAGCTGTGTGCCTTGTGGTTTCAGAGAAGAAGATTTTTTAAGTTTTCCCCTATACAATGTATTCTATGTAAAACATGTGACCCCTGGGGCAGAGCCAAATGTGAACCCAGGGTCACAATTTAATAAACTTGGTAAAGGACCATAAGCTCACAGTAAATGCAAAATAATAAACCTCTGACTCTTGCAGTTTCAGAGAAAAAGATTTTTTAAATTGTTTTTTAAACTGTTCCTTTTGCAAGTCTATGTAAAACTGTGAACCCCGGGGCGGGGCCATATATGACCCCAGGGTCACCATTTGAACAAACCTGCTAGAGGATCATAAGCTTATAGCAAATTCAAAATATTGAACATCTGGCTCGAGCAGTTTCAGAGGAGAAGATTTTTTAAATTTTTCCCTATGCAAGTCTATGTAAAACATGTGACCCCTGGGGCGGGGCCAAACGTAACCCCTGGGGCGGGGCCAAACGTAACCCCAGGGTCACCATTAGAACAAACTTGGTAAAGGACCATAATCTTATAATAAATGCAAAATATTAAACCTCTGCCTCTTGCAGTTTCAGAGAAGAAGATATTTTAAGTTTTTCCCTATACATGTCTATGTAAAAAATGTGACCCTTGTGGTGGGGTCAAACGTAACCTCAGGGTCACCATTTGAACAAACTTGGTAAAGGACCATAATCTTATAGTAAATGCAAAATATTAAACCTCTTGGTCTTGTAGTTTCCGAGAAGAAGATTTTTTAATATTTTTCCTATATAAGTCTATGTAAAACTGTGACCCCCGGGGCGGGGACAATTTTGACCCCAGGGTCACCGTTTGAACAAACTTAGTAGAGGACCATAAGCAGATGCTACATGTAATACGTGAGAGCTCTGTGCCTTGTGGTTTCAGAAAAGAAGATTTTTTTTAAAAATTCCTATGTGTCTATATATGAAAAACATGCAAAATCTCAATATACAAACTTTGGATCCCCGGGTTACGGCCATTTTTGACCCCAGTGACTTCATTTCAACAACCTTGATAGTCTAGGCATTGGCGATCATTTTAAAGGAAAAACTGTTGAAAACAGTCCAGCAGTTCTGGAGAAGATTTTTTAAGGTTTCGATCATATATGCTAATGGCGGCCATCTTGGATGTCACGCTGACCTAATTTTAACAAATCTAAAAAGCATTCATCTAAGGATCATCCATGTGATGTTTGGTCAAAATTGGCCAGGCGGTTTCTGAGAAGAAGTCGTTTGAAGCAAAAGTTAACGACGGACGGACGAAGGACGAAGAGTGATCCCAATAGCCCTTAAAGTAGCTATCCCGCCAACAGAGCCAAATTTTACAACATGCGTTCACCGTTTCTAAACCTACGATGCCGAGGTATATATATAACTTACATATTTTGAGAATCCAAAAGCTATAGACACAATATAAACGGCTTTAACCAGGCAGACCAAACCCCAAACTGGAGCGTCAAATAAACTCAAAACTCATCTTACGTCACAGGTATTTTAAGAATTCATAAAACAATCTATAATTTTAATTGGCACATATACATTATTATATGACCAGAACACGTGCATGGAGCTTTAATAAACAATTTTGTAGTGTAATTTTTGCCGTTATTTGGCGGGTTAGTTTCTTTAAAGATTCCCTTTTATTTTTCACCAGTACTTTTGCATTCCTTATATTTTAACATGCAAAATAGGTAAAGAGTCTTGTTTAATGTCTACTTTTTTGTTTTACATTCATAATTTTGATAGAGCATCATCAAAAAAACTGACCAATCAGTGACCAGAAATAAGACATACTAATACATTCTGGTAGGTGATAAACTCGGTCTTTATCCTTGATGTTCAACCAAGTTTACTGTTAAAATTAAGATATCTACAGTGTTATTATTTTAAAACCCTGCATATTTCATGCACATTCATGCAAACTGATTCACTATATGTATCTTTTAATATCAAAATATTGAAAATTATCATCTTTTTACTCTGACAAATATTTTTATTTTACTATATAACCTAAGGATAAAAACCGAGTAACACAAATTTTATCACCTACTGAAAATAAAATAAAATCTCAACATCTCTGCAATGGAAAATTATGAATACATTTTCAAAATACATGTATGAACAGTAACTGGATCAAATTGCATATATGACCATAAAAAGTGCTGGTGAAAATGGGCCGGGCAAGTTTGAATCAATATGAGGTTATCACAAACAAAATGAATGGACCTGTTGCATATTAGTTTTTTTAATTGGATTTTATAGTCGCACCAATAGCTAAGGTCATATAGCGAATTTTCCAGCTTCCACTGGTGGAGGAAGACCCCAGTGGGCCTGACCGAGCAATTTTCGTGCTTCCTCACATAAAGATTTCTATTTCCATGAGGGTGGAACCCCAAGTGGTGAGGAGTAAGTGATTTACCACTCGACCACGGACGCCCCATATTACAGTTTAAGCAAGTGATGGTAAACAGGTGACAATACAAAGCATCGCTGCTATTATTACTATCAAACATAAACTTGCCTTTAGGATTCTTATAAAACACACAATTGTTGGCACATGTTTCGGGGTTTGTGTCCCATACAGTCTCTCCGCAACAACACAGGGGAGGCAACTCTGTTTTCTTCCGTCTCACCTTCTCCTTCAGCTGCTGTCGTAAAGCTTCTATGTACCTAGATGACATAAACAAGCTTCTATATAGCTAGATGACATAAGTTTCTATATACCTAGATGACATAAACAAGCTTCTACATACCTAGATGACATAAACAAACTTCTATATACATAGATGACATAAACAAGCTTCTATACACCTAGATGACATACACAAATTTCTGTATACGAAGATGACATAAACAGGCTTCTATACTAGATGACATGAACAAGTTTCTATATACATAAATGACATAAACAGGCTTCTATACACACAGATGACATAAACAAGCTTCTATATGCCTAGATGACATAAACAGGCTTCTATACTAGATGACATGAACAAACTTCTATATACATAGATGATATAAACAAGCTTCTATTTACCTAAATGACATAAACGATAAAATTAACAATACTATAGACATACATGGCAATTCAAACTACAGATGATGTTAACAACAAAATTAATACATTGCTAATCTACAAGTAAAAATAGTTTGAATTATAGTATGTACAACAATAACTTGATATCGACTTTAAATCAACTTCTTGCTGCGACTTTAATATACATTTATTTTAATACTTTGCACCAATCACTGAGCTCACTGAGCTCAGCATATTGAGATTTTTACGAGTATTTGTGAATACAATTCAAAACCTCCATCCTAGATTTGCTCCATAAAACGTTTCGATTTAAAGGACCTTTTTAAAGATCCAAGAGAACAGTTTACCTCTCCATTTCTCTGGCCTTCCTGACTTTTCGCTCATGTTCCCGCATGGTTTCACGTATAAACTTCCGTTCTTGCTCTTCCCTTTCAAGGACGTCAATACTGGTTTCCCCGGTGACGGGGTCACGAGGTTCAATTAACTGTTGAGAATGCTGTTCCTCTCGTTCCCTCTCTTCCTCTTTTTCTTTCTTGAGTCTAAAAAATAATGCAAATACAATATATATCAGGCGTTGAACTGTATAAAACTTCATCTTGTGCTGCTTGAATAAATGTTTATCCAGATAGACATTATTTAATAATTTTATAGGTTATTATAGTTATATTGGCATAATATGCACGAGTTCTTTGCATATTAATATTGGCAACTTTAGGAGCGCAATATTTTTGCGCCAAAGAATGAGTTAGGGTTACGATTGGTGCAATTTTATGTTCATGCCAAAGAAAGTATGTGACGTTATGTAAACAATGTTGATTTCATTGTGAAAATTCCCACGATGTAACAACAATATGTTTGTTTCAAATAAATGTTTTTGGTGAAAATTTAATGTTACAGCCTATTTTATTGTTCTAATTTAAAAATGCATTTAATGCTATTAATTATTGTCAATTTATTTTTTCAGACACCAAATTATGCAGGTTTTAAAACAAAAGACGTGGTGGGAAAATGATTCTGTGGTTTTAAATTGCAGGTGTTTTTCATATTTTGGTGAACATATGAAACATCAAAATGCATAGGTTTGCATATTGAGCACTTACTTTTGTATACGTTTACGGTGTTCTTGTCTACGCAGATTCTCCTTCACCTGCTCACGTTCTATATCCATAAAGAGTCTACGATACAAAGCCTGCTGACTCCCGGCACGACGTTTCTCTTCCTCTGTGTGAACACCTTCATAAATATTGGGAACTCTCACAGACGGAATGTTCCGGTGAACGTCTGTACCACTGAAGGCATTGACTGGAAATATAAGACATTAATGAAGGCAACTCTCCAACACCGAATGTTCTGACTATTGCTTTTCACGCAGCTTTAAGCATTGATTATTTAGTACTTAAAATAGTCGAAGAAAACAAACTAAAATTTAAAAAAGAAATTCCAAAAGATCTAGATAGTGGGAATTATTTCCCCCGAAGGAATCTTTTTTTTCTTTGAAAAACTAAATAAAATCAAAATCAACATTGAAGAATATGGATGAAGCATCCCCACCTGACTGAGATTTTCTCTGGATACGGTCCTGCCGAGTCTCTGACTGCCGAGACTTGGACGTGGCAGATGTGAGATCAAACTGTACAGACTTGGGTCTATCTTGGTCAGACTTGTCACTGTACGCTCTGTTCTCCTTGTCAGACCCATACTCTGTAATGTAAAACACACGTTAAGTCATATATGGATCCAGGATATTTGGCATCTGGGGAGAGGGACTCTTAAACCCTACATAATAACAGAACTATCATTTCCCAGGGAGGCAGATTGCCTTTGATCCCAGTTCTAAAAAGGACCCTCTGTCGGAGACAACTTAAAATTGTCAGTATTAACCAATAGTGGTATTGGAATGTCACCTCGGACAATCAACTAAAATGACGTATCACACAACCATGCAGATACAATTAAACCCACCTAACAGTCAAGAAACGCACGCACGCACACACACACACACGACTAATCCTTCATCCCCTTAATGGACACTAAATAATCAAATCCAGCAGTCTCCTTTTTGGCTTGCACCTCCAGGTGCTAGCCTTATGTATTGATTTCAGGTTATATGTAACCAATTCTCTGTTCAGAAGTTGAACATTTCAACAGCGCATACCAATACGGTAACAATTGGTTGTCTGATCAAAAGAGAAATTGAATGCTAATACAGGCGTGGGTACCAATCTAAAATAGTTAGATTCTACACAGACGCTTGTTTCCCTTATGTAAGTTTTCCTGCCAAAGAAAGGTCCGGAATAGGATTGACATGTGTGCCAATTTATTTAAAATAATATTCCATCATTATTCAATGGCTGTGTTCATGAAAAGCTAAAGCTTTTATGTTAAATATCCTTCTTTGTGTATGCATCAGTATAGTTGTTTTAAATTGGAACAAAATAACACTTTTGTATAGGTTCGGCACGTTGCTCTCAATGTGAATGATATTACAAGATGAGGGGGGCAAGGGTTATTCTGTTATGCCGTTATTGACGAAATGTATATGTTGTTATCTTAACAGTATTGAGATTAATAATTTACTGTTATCTGTTAACCACAAATCGAATGATGAAATAAGGTGATTGTTCTCCTCTCCACATGTATCGTAAAAATGTCATATTTAGGATTGTTACCTGCAGAGATCTAAGAAGTAAATTAATAGGTTTATTTATTACGTCTCTGTTACCTGTTATTTGTTTTGATTTACTGTTACTTCCCTCTTCCACCCCTCCCAATAATCCCAGCCCCAACGCCCGAACCGTATCGTAAAAATGTCATGTTTGGGATTGTTACCCATTATTGGATTTGATTTACTGTTAACTGTTTTCACTATTTTTCATTCATCGTTATAAGTTTTCATCAAATTCTATGAGATTTCCATTTTTCCACCACCCCCTCATTGTAGTTACTCAACAAGGCAAGCCGTTCCTTTTAGAAGGAAACTTTATTATTACATTACCTAGCATTAACAACAATTCTATGAATAAAGACACCGTAATTCACTCTTTTGATGAAAACACTCAGTAGACCTAACGCACATACTGAAGTTCATAGTTCAACAGTCTGCAATGTACTCATTACCCATCACATTTCTCCTTTCTGGTACAATATTCTCCTTACTGCTACAATTGTCCCCTTCTATAACAGTTAACCCACTAAAATCACAGAACATAACTTAAAATAACAGAAACATGACAGCATTATCCAATATTGAGATCTGGAAGGTGCATCGACTTCATCAGTTCTCCAGAATCTGTACCAAAATGCATTACATTGTCCAACAACTGGGATGCTGGTATATCATAAGGACCTGTGTGTCACATATATTGTCCAATATTGAACCCTCATGGCAGCAGAATTGTACCAGAGTGTCTTGTTTTGGTAACACAAGTGTGTGTATGACAAAGGTTGATTCCAAATAAGGCCACAACAAAAAATAGGTGTTTCCACTATTTTTTTTAGTTTTATATTAAAAATAAATTCAGCAATACATTGAAATCCATCAATCTGCAAACTGAATTTACAGCAAAAAACAACACATTACCTACCTATCCTATTTTTTTTTGGTCCTCTAAGGGGAATCCCACTTTTTTTTTTTTTTACCTAAGTTAGTCCAGAATATTAGAATACTAGTATATAGAAAATACATGAATCATTTGTTGTGATCTGATAGCAGCTAGGGATGGGAATTGATACAGAATATGTATCAAGAGTAGGTGATAATTGAGATGCTGAACTAGCCATAATGTAAATAACCAAGGTGTGTGGGACTGCATATGGGGCCGTATTTTACCTTGTCTAGCACGCAGTTTTTTTACTTCTTTTAAGGTTTCCGAAAGGGGGATGCGTCCAATACAAGGAAACAACAATAAGCCTTTTTTCCAGAAAACAGATGTCAGACTGGAGAAAATCGTCGATAAAAACATCAGGGACTAAAGACAGACATTTGTGAATGCCAATAATACTTTATTTTTCGTGACTTACTCGCTTTATACAAGTAATTTATTGACTTAATTTGACTTAGAAATGAATAAAGTTTATTATAAAGCTTGCTTTTAAATGTTTGCATATTTGTTGTAGAATTTCAATAAATGAGTGAACGAAATTCGGCCCTTGTTTTGTTATTTATATCAACTTTGATATCACGTGATTTTCATGAATTAGACTGGTACATATAGTATTGTACAATTCTATTCTCATATGTTAAATGCACCAGACGACACTTGCAGACGACAGTAAAAGTGATGATAGCGACATGAACAAAGTGTACATCTATTATAAAAAAGAGGTCAATGACCTTGAAGCTCTACCGATTGATTTTGATTTCAGGAAGTAGTCGCTACAGACTTGTTTTTTGAAAATCTATTTTTAGCCGTGGCGGCCATCTTGAATTTCCGGCCGACCTGAAATTTTGCTAGGATCAATTAGACATCAAGAGCAACATTCCTGTGAAGTTCCATGAAAATCCATAAAGTAGTTTCAGAGGAGTAGTCGCTACAAGTTTTCATTATATAATTCTATGTAAACAAAGATGGCCACTGGCAGCCATGTTTAATGTCGAATCAAAATAATGTTCGACTCGAATAACCATCATGTCATGCTGATCATTTAAGAAAAAGTCCCATATCAATATCTCTTATAGTTTTCAAGAAGTAATTGCTACAAACTTATTTTTTAAAAATCTGTTTTTAGCCGTGGCGGCCATCTTGAATTTCCGGCCGACCTGAAATTTTGCTAGGATCAATTAGACATCAAGAGCAACATTCCTGTGAAGTTTCATGAAAATCCGTCAAGTAGTTTCAGAGGAGTAGTCGCTACAAGTTTTCATTATATAACTCTATGTAAACAAAGATGGCCACTGGCAGCCATGTTGAACGTTGAATCAAAACGATTTTCGACAAGGACCAACATCATGTCATACTGATCATTTTAGAAAAAGTTCCATATCAATATCTCTTATAGTTTTCAAGAAGTAGTCGCTACAAACTTATTTATTTTAAATCCATTTTTAGCTGTGGCGGCCATCTTGAATTTCCAGCCGACCTAAAATTTGTCTAGGATCAACTAGACATTAAGAGCAACATTCCTGTGAAGTTTCATGAACATCCGCCAAGTAGTTTCAGAGGAGTAGTCGCTACAAGTTTTTACTATATAACTATATGTAACCAAAGATGGCCACTGGCAGCCATGTTTAACGTCGAATCAAAATAATTTTCGACAAGGATCAACATCATGTCATGCTGATCATTTTAGAAAAAGTCCCATATCAATATCACTTGTAGTTTTCAAGAAGTAGTCGCTATAAACTTATTTTTTAAAAATCTATTTTTAGCTGTGGCGGCCATCTTGAGTTTCTGGCAGATCTGAAATTTTGCTAGGCTCAATTAGACATCAAGAGCAACATTCCTGTAAAGTTTCATGAAAATCCGTCAAGTAGTTTCAGAGGAGTAGTCGCTACAAGTTTTTACTATATAACTCTATGTAAACAAAGATGGCCGCTGGCAGCCATGTTTAAAGTTGAATCAAAACGATTTTTGACAAGAACCAACATCATGTCATGCTGATCATTTTAGAAAAAGTTCCATATCAATATCACTTATAGTTTTCAAGAAGTAGTCGCTACAAGCTTGTATTTTAAAACTCTATTTTTAGCTTTGGCGGCCATCTTGGATTTCACATCAACACAAATTTTTGCTAGGATCAACTAGACTTTATGGGCAACATTTCTTTAAAGTTTAATGAATATCCATCCAGTAGTTTCAGAGGAGTAGTCGCTACAAATAAAAGTTTACGGACAGACAGACGGACGGACGGACGACGGACGCCGCACCACGGCATAAGCTCTGCTGATCTCTGATATATATTTGTTGCAGAATTTCAATAAAGGATGATCATGTTTTCCCTTTGTATTGCTGTTATCCGCTAAATTGTTTATAATTTCACACATTTTGCAAACAGCAGAAAAACATGTAGCTACAGTACAGACACACTTTAAACACGGGTAGAGTGGGTTATTCTATTTCTAAAGTCCTTTGAAGTTGACGCAAGTAGCATCACCCTCTACTGATATTTTTGAGGATGGGTTAGTCTTTTGATTTAACCGACAAATACGCAGTAAAATGCGTAGGTCTCTGACAGATAATGGAATGGACCACTCTCATTCCATTCAATAGCGACGACCTGTAACACCTAAATTAAAAATGGTTTCGCCCGGTTAAAACATTGCCTCAGCTGGCGTGTATTCATGACCGATGACTACACAGTTTATTTATATGGCATGGTCAGTTCTTTGTGTAATTCCTAGGTCTTCAGCAGGGTTTGGAATTTACGAGAGATTGATAGACAATTGTTTTCAGATAGTTGTTGTTGTTGTACCATATTATTCTGCTTTAATTGTCGTGATGCAATTAGAGATTTTTTTAAAAAAATTTTTATCCTTTTATTTTCGTCGAATGGTTCATCTAGGAAAACTAATATTTTGATGCGTTTTATACACGAAAACAACTTTTTTTACCCAAGTTTGACCTCTAAGAAGTGGGTGCGTACTATACACGGGTGCGTTCTATACAAGGTAAAATACGGTATACAAGCCATCCATCTTCTTGTCTCACTTCTTGTTTATGGAGCGTAACTCCAAAACCTTATCTTAAAGGGATACATAGCAATCTTGATTTTTTATCAAACTCATGGCGGCCCGTTAGTTTTTCTACATTACTTGCATTTCTTCAATCATTAATATTAATTATGAGAATAATTCAAAGCAAATTTTTCCCCATATTACTAACTGTTGATTATATTGCATCAATAATATATTTCAAATCATGGAAGTTTTAAAGCCAAAATGATTAATTAATCAAGATGCTAATTTTAATTCTAGATAAAAACTTCAAGATTGCCGTGTGTCCCTTTAATAAAACGTGCCGTGTGTCCCTTTAATAAAATGTGCCGTGTGTCCCTTTAATAAAACGTGCTGTGTGTCCCTTTAATAAAACGTGCTGTGCTGTGTGTCCCTTTAATAAAACGTGCTGTGTGTCCCTTTAATAAAACGTGCTTAGTCTAGTGGTTTTGTGTATTGATATAGACTTTCTTGAAGCAATACTTTTGGAATTTCCATGGAAACGAAATAGTCACTTTGTCAATTATTGGTTTCTGAAGCATAACTAGCCTACAGAACTGTGTTTAAGTTAACTTGATGAAAACTTTGAACACATGTCAACTTAGTGATTTTGTACAGTATTTCAATTTAAATAATTGTCTAATATCAAAAGTGTGTGCTTTTTTCATGCAAATAATATCTGTCAAAAATATGCTTTTTCCAAAACAAATCTTCAAGATATCTTCACGGAACTTGCACCAAATGTCAAATTGTCCCGTTTGCCTTTTGCAAAATACAAACAATTTGTTCTGATATCAATAAATATGCTAATTCCACAGAAACAAGATATAAAGAACTTTCTTATATTAAAATCGTGTGCATTTCCATGGAAACCAGATTATAAATTTGATAAAAAAACAACATTTGTTTTCATAGCATTCTTAAAATATGTTCAAGCTACCTTTATGGCATTGGCTATCAACCCCATCGTCTCTCGCTATACAGAACTTTCTATTCTAATCAAATTTGTGTGCATTTTCAAGGAAACAAGATAATCATTCTATCAAAATAAGTGATTAAAAGGAAATTCACTTTAATTAGTTTTCATTTCTTCAGTATAACTTAAAAGGGACACACGGCAATTTTGATTTACAAAATAAAAATTCACGTTGACCGTTAATTAACCTATTTACACAGTTCAAACCAATTTTTTTTCGTATTAAGCTAATTGCTGATTTACCTATTTATATTGCCAGTTTTTTTACAAATCATTATTAATATATTTTACACAGTTCAAACCATTTTTTTTTCGTATTAAGCTAATTGCTGATTTACCTATTTATATTGCCAGTTTTTTTACAAATCATTATTAATATATTTTACACAGTTCAAACCAGTTTTTTTTCGTATTAAGCTAATTGCTGATTTTATTGCACAAATTATAAATTTAAACCTTTGATAGAATAAAGAGGAAAATTTAAAGTGTTATCACCTTTTATATACATGTTAGTCTAATGGTACTGGATTAATAAATGCAGGAGCTAATTTTAGTGCATGAAAAACACTTCAAGATTTCCAGGTGCCCCTTTAAATACCCATCAAAATAAACTTAACGCCATTAAAAGTGCAAGTTTTTTAAGTTTTTTTTTGCGTTTATTTTTAATTAAAATGTCTCCAAGATCGACTGTAGTGTGTACACGTTAGAAATTATCCACATTCCCTACAAATCTGTTGATCGATCAAATTCATGTACTGAAAGAAGTAAAATCGGAATTATGCAAAAATCACGTGCACATCAAACTTGCGTTTTAATGGCATTAAGTATATATATGTATGGAATTTGCCTCATGTATGGTATACATCTTTATATTATTTGTGTATCAGCTCTAGCTTCCATCAGCTATGGCATTGGATAACAATTTAAATTCTGACTGCTTCTGTGTATTCAATCTGGGTATTGATGTCATGATTAACTTTGTTGCATCATCTGGTATGAACTTATACAGACAGACTGTAACAGTTACAAATAAGTGCAGAAAATATCACATGAACAGAACATATAAGAGGACCGAATCTGCTATTGAGTACGCTGCAGAAAACAACATATCAGAGCACAATTACAGTACAGACAGGCTACCGGTCTATCAGGGTATAATTACAGTACAGACAGGCTACATAATTACAGTACAGATAATTACAGTACAGACAGGCTACATAATTACAGTACAGACAGGCTACCGGTCTATCAGGGCACAACTACAGTACAGACAGGCTACCGGTCTATCAGAGCACAATTACAGTACAGACAAGCTACCGGTCTATCAGGGCATAATTACAGTACAGACAGGCTTCCGGTCTATCAGGGCACAATTACAGTACAGACAGGCTACCGGTCTATCATGGCACAAGTACAGTACAGACAGGCTACCGGTCTATCAGGGCACAATTACGGTACAGACAGGCTACCGGTCTATCAGAGCACAATTACAGTACAGACAGGCTACCGGTCTATTGGGGCATATTTACAGTACAGACAGGCTTCCGGTCTATCCGGGCACAATTACAGTACAGACAGGCTACCAGTCTATCAGGGCAAAATTACAGTACAGACAGGCTACTGGTCTATCAGGGCAAAATTACAGTACAGACAGGCTAACGGTCTATCAGAGCACAATTACATTACAGACAGGCTACCGGTCTATCAGGCCAAAATTACAGTACAGACAGGCCACCGGACTATCAGGGCACAATTACAGTACAGACAGGCTACCGGTCTATCAGTACAGACATGCTACCCGTCTATGAGGGCACAATTAAAGTACAGACAAGCTACCAGTCTGTCAGTATACCAGCTGCAGTACAGACATGCTACCAGTCTAACAGAGCGCAGCTGCAGTACAGATAGACTATCAACCTATCGGAGCACATCTTCAGTACAGACAGGCTACCGGCCTACCAGAGAACAGCAGCAGTACAGACAGCCTATCAGACCACAGCTGCAGGACAGACAGGCTACCAGCTTATCTAAGCACAACTGCAGTACTGGCTACCAGCCTATCAGAGCACAACTGCAGTAATGACAGGCTACCAGTCCATCAGAGCACAGCTGCAGTAAGACAGGCTACCAGTCTATCAGAGCACAACTGCAGCATAGACTGCTACACAGCGTTTAAATATAAATGACACGCAGTGAAGCAGTCTAAACTGCAGTACAGACAGGCTACCAGTCTAGATCATATATAATCATGTTTAGTATGGTGAGGATTCGAAGTAAGTGCTTGTGTGTATGGTGTCAGACCGCTAAAATTCAGCACATTGAACACAATGCAAAATAGACTATTTTTGGAGATCAGTCGCAAGTTCCACAACATTCGTTCAATTAAAGTTCTTCGGCCATGTTTTGTTTCATGAACATGTTTATTTAAATCGAAATCAATACACAGCAATACATATTTACAATTCACACATTGCAATATCTCTGAAAAGCGAGAATAAGATTTTATTTGATGACGCAGAAAACTTTGAACAGGTATTTATCAATTATCTGGCAATAGTTGTGCAGCTATACACTTCAGACTTACCTCATTTCCCCGTGCAGTCAGGCAGTGGTAAAAGTAGTATCTACGTCATGCAAATAATACTTACTTAGTAGCGGTTTTAAATATATGTTTCTCTCCGAGACTATCAAGAAATGTTCATATTATATTTAAGAGTTACATTTGTTAATTGCTAATACTAAACAAGAGGCCCAAGAGGGCCTGTGGACGCTCTACTGGCTAATATGGCTCTGATAACATCAATGAAGCGAGTGACTATCGTCTTAAAGAGGCAGAATATAGCATTTTTAACTAAATCAAGAGCCATAAATCCGTCCTTACTGGTCCGATCTGGCTGGTTTTCCAACTTGGCCACTAGAGATAATAAAAAAAAACTTAAAAAAAAAAAAAACTTTACCGAGCTGTTACTGACATTAACAATCTGGTAGTTTGGTAAAGATCGAATGAAAAAAAATAAGGCGTCTAGAGTGTACACAAGGTTTTTCAAGTATTTGACCTAGTGACCTAGTTTTTGACCCTGTGTGACCCATTTTCGAACTTTAGCAAGCTATAATTGAGACAAATATTCTGACAAAATTGCATCAAGATCGGGTCAAAAATATGGCCTCTAGAGTGTACACACGTTTTTTCCAAAGTTTGACCTAGTGACCTAGTTTTTAACACCATGTGACCCATTTTTGAACTTGACCAAGATATAATTAAGACAAACATTTTGACAAAGTTTCATCAAGATTGGGTCAGAAATACGGCTTCTAGAGTGTACACAAGGTTTTTCCAATATTTGACCTAGTGACCTAGTTTTTAACCCCATGTGACCCATTTTAAAACTTGACCGAGATATAATTAAGACAAACATTCTGACAAAGTTGCATCAAGCTCGGGTCAAAAATATGGCCTCTAGAGTGTACACAAGGTTTTTCCAATATTTGACCTAGTGACCTAGTTTTTAACTTCATGTGACCCATTTCCGAACTTGATCAAGATATAATTAAGATAAACAATTTGACAAAATTTCATCAAGATTGGGTAACAAATATGACCTCTAGAGTGTACACAAGTTTTTTCAAGTATTTGACCTAGTGACCTAGTGTTTGACCCCAATGACCCATTTTTGAACATGACCGAGATTTCATTGAGACAAACATTCTGACAAAGTTTCATCAAGATCGGGTCAAAAATATGGCCTCTAGAGTGTACACACGTTTTTTCCAAAGTTTGACCTAGTGACCTAGTTTTTAATACCATGTGACCCATTTTTTAACTTGACCAAGATATAATTAAGACAAACATTTTGACAAAGTTTCATCAAGATTGGGTCAGAAATACGGCTTCTAGAGTGTACACAAGGTTTTTCAAGTATTTGACCTAGTGACCTAGTTTTTAACCCCATGTGACCAATTTTCAAACTTGACCAAGATATAATTAAGACAAACATTCTGACAAAGTTGCATCAAGCTCGGGTCAAAAATATGGCCTCTAGAGTGTACACAAGGTTTTTCCAATATTTGACCTAGTTACCTAGTTTTTGACCCCCCATGACCCATTTTCGAACTTGACCGAGATTTCATTGAGACAAACAATTAAGATAAACATTCTGACAAAGTTGCATCAAGCTCGGGTCAAAAATATGGCCTCTAGAGTGTACACAAGGTTTTTGCAATATTTGACCTAGTGACCTAGTTTTTTATTTCATGTGACCCATTTTCGAACTTGATCAAGATATAATTAAGATAAACAATTTGACAAAGTTTCATCAAGATTGGATAACAAATATGACCTCTAGAGTGTATACAAGTTTTTTCAAGTATTTGACCTAGTGACCTAGTTTTTGACCCCACATGACCCATTTTTGAACTGGACGAGATTTCATTAAGACAAACATTCTGACAAAGTTTCATCAAGATCAGGTCAAAAATATGGCCTCTTAGAGTGTACACACGGTTTTTCCAAAGTTTGACCTAGTGACCTAGTTTTTAAACCATGAGACCCATTTTTGAACTTGACCAAGATATAATTAAGACAAACATTTTGACAAAGTTTCATCAAGATTGGGTCAGAAATACGGCTTCTAGAGTGTACACAAGGTTTTTCAAGTATTTGGCCTAGTGACCTAGTTTTTAACCCCATGTGACCCATTTTCAAACTTGACCAAGATATAATTAAGACAAACATTCTGACAAAGTTGCATCAAGCTCGGGTCAAAAATATGGCCTTTAGAGTGTACACAAGGTTTTTCCAATATTTGACCTAGTGACCTAGTTTTTGACCCCACATGACCCAGTTTCGAACTTGACCGAGATTTCATTGAGACAAACATTCTGACAAAGTTTCATGATGATTGCATCAGAAATGTGGCCTCTAGAGTGTACACAAGCAAAAGTTAACGGACGGACGGACGACGGACGACGGACGACGGAAGACGGACAACACACGATCCCATAAGCTCTGCTGGCCCTTGGCCAGTAGAGCTAAAAATGGTGGCCATTCACCTTTACCGGTAAATACACTTTAATTCTGTGAATCACACACATTTATAGAAAAACAACAACAGTTTTTCAACATTTCGCATCATTCATTCACACTGCATATTTTGAAATAAATACATGTATATGTCTAAACCACATCTCTACCTAACCTCTGCGCTCATATTCTTCAAAAACATAGTCCTGACACATTAAAATACATACATTTATAACACTTTAACATTAGGTTAGATTTAACTAAGAAATAACAACCAATCTTGGGAATAACACATGCAAATTAGAAACTTTGGATTTTTCTATGGAACTATCTTTAGCACACTATCTTCTTTGTTTATTGTCTGATTTTGATTCTTTCACCTTTTCCCAAGTTTTTCAGAACTCTAAATAATAATGTTTGGTTGTAAGTCTACAGTCCCTTTAAGTCATAGCGATATCTAACTAAAATTCACAAATTTCGTTATACTATAACTCTAAAAAGTATTGGAAGGTTTATTATGTTCATATACAGGGCCAAAAATAAAATTATGTTTGTTTCCCCTTCCCGACCGACCCACCGAAATTGCCGCGACCCGAATTATTTTTTCGACACTGGCGATTTTTTTTTTTTTTTTACTACTTTATATATGTGTGGTTCTTATTGAGAACTGCTATTTTAAAGTACAATAGTACTGTAAGACAAATCGGGTAGGTACCGAATGTATTGTCTTTTAATGAACATGCAGCACGATGTTCAGACACGACTGGGTTGGTACCGTCTTAAATGTGTCTTATAGGTAGCATGTATTCCAGTTTTGATCTCAAATAAAAGAAATGAAATAAAAAAAATATTTTACCTACCTACCTACCCAACCCTTTTTTGCATGGGTCGGGAAGGGGAAACAAACATAATTTTATTTTTGGCCCAGCTTAATGGTACAACATAATTACCAAGTTTGGTGGAAGTCACACATTTTACTTAATCAATGATAACTAGAGGTGTTTTTTTGAGAAAAACAGATGTCTCCCCCACTGCACAATCCCCCACTGCACAACCTAGTTAAAATAAGTTTGATAGTGGATAAGGCCCAACCTTGATAAGTATGTTTCGAAGTAGATAGGAAACATTTTTGGATAACAAAAACGCACAAGGGATATTCACAACTAGACATAATACCGATGCTTCCTAGCAAGTTTCATCAAAACCCAACAAGCGGTTTAGGAGGAGCAGTGGCGACAACAAATTTAAACTTAAAACGTCAAAGGGCCATAATTCTGGCAAAAATCATTAAACCGGAACATAAACGTGATATGCACAACTAGGTATTATACCAATGCTTCCTGAAAATTTGCGTTGAAATCCGACAAGCGGTTTAGGAGGAGTTACTAAGCAGCGACAACAAATTTAAAGTGAAAATGTCAAAGGGCCATACCTCCGTCAAGAATCATTGAACTGGAACACAAACCTGATATGCACAACTAGACATTATACCGATGCTTCCTGAAAATTTTCCGAAAAATCAAACAAGCGGTTTAGGAGGAGTAACGTCGACAACATTTGTGACAGACGGACGGACATACACAGCAAAAACAATATGTCTCCTCCCACGAAGAATAGCTCTCATAATCTAAAAGTCACGCTTTTTGATAAATAATTAGAAATTAGAATGATTGTTCAAATTTTCCTTAGATTGTCAGTTTATTCAAATATTGCAGATAGAAATAAAACTTCACAACAGACTACTGACCTTTGTTATTAACGACCTTGACCTTTTCAATAAGGTCGTCATCCAGAATGTCAAACTCTTCTCCATCTACCGTATATCTGGATGAAGGGTGCTAAAGAAAAAGAATAAAAACATTGTAATCATGTCTTTATTGTATTAGTATATGTTTATCTGTACGCCGTTTTATAACATCATTTCATACCACCTGTATTATAACATCGAATGACATCATGCAATGTTGAATGATATTATTTCAATTTAATTTTCATTGGTTAATTCATATCACGTGACCATGTAAGCAAACCAGGAAAATCAATCAATGATAATTAAACTTTTGAAATACCCATAATGCATGGGGGTATAATTTAAACAAGTTTAGTATTTTATTGATCATTTCTGGAAAATAACTATCCAAGAATGTTGATTGGTTGTTCAGAAAAGGATGAGTTCATAGTTTTCCAAGCTTGGTAAAGATCAAATAATAAATGAAGTGGTAGAGTGTTCACGAGGCAGAAAATGGCATTTTTCAGCAAAACAAGGGCCGTAACTCCGGTGAAATTTATCCCATCCGGCTGGTTATTAAACTTGTCCGAGCTTTCATTGATATAAAGACACTGGCAAAGTTTTATAAAGATCAAATAATAAACGAAGGTGCTAGAGTGTTCACAAAGCTTAAAACGGCATTTTCAGTAAAACAAGGGCCATAACTCTAGTATTACCCATCTGATTTGGCTGGTTTTCGAACAAGTCTGAACTTTCATTTATATTAACAATCTGTACAAGTTTGGTAAAAATCAAATAATAAATGAAGGTGCTACAGTGTTCACAAGGCAGAAAATGGCATTTTTCAGAAAAACAAGGGCCATAACTCTGGTGAAATTTATCTGATCTGGCTGGTTTTCGAACTTCTCTGAGCTTTCATTGATATAAAGACACTGGCAAAGTTTTGTAAAGATCAATAATAAATGAAGGTGCTAGAGTGTTCACAAGGCTTAATTTGGCATTTTTCAGCAAAACAAGGGCCATAATTCCGGTGAATTGAATTCGATCTGGCTGGTTTTCGAACTTCTCCGAGGTTTCATTGATATAAAGACACTGGCAAAGTTTCGTAAAGATCCGATTAATATTGAAGGCCCTAGAATGTTCACAAGGCAAAAAGTTAACGGACGGACTGATGGACGGACAACTCGTCATCCATGATAACCCTAACCCTAAAAACTGTCAAAATATGCCCAATTCGTTCTAGAGAAGGAACATTTCCAAAATCTCTTTAAATAGTGTTACTCGTGCTTGGCAACGAATAGGCATACTAAGAAGCTTGAAATTCTCCCTTGACAGAAGATCTTGAGAACGCATTTACATTTCATTTATACGTCCATTATTAGAATACCGTAATGTTATTTGGGATAAGTGTTCCCTAGAGCAAAATAAATCTGTTGAAGCAATACAAATTGAGGCAGCGCGAATAGTGACTGGTGCAACCAAATTATGCAGTATAGCTAAACTGTATGAGGAAACAAAATGGGAAACTCTCGCTGATAGACGTAAAAAACACAAACTCATATTATTTTACATAATGCGTAACAGCCTTACTCCAAATTACCTAAGTGAACTGATTCCGACTCCGGTGCACGATCAAACTGGTTATAACCTAAGAAATCATAATGACATATCAACTGTACCTGCGAGGACTAGTTTATAATGGAATTATTTTCTCACATCAGTTATCCGCGACTGGAACACCCTACACGAGGACATAAGGAACAGCGCCACCTTATAAATGTTCAAGTCATCCCTAAACTCTAACTTATCCAAACCCCCAACATACTATTATACTGGAGACCGCCAAGGACAAGTATTACATGCTAGACTTAGACTTGAATGTAGTTCCCTTGGTCAACATTTACACATTTCCCTAATAGACAATCCAACCTGCAATTGCGGTCTAATAGAATCAGCATATCACTATTTATTAATTTGTCCGAGATATATTGATCAAAGACGAGCTTTTTTTTTTACACACTTACCATGTGTTTTATCTTAACAGAACTTACTGTTTGGGTCAAATAAACTTTCGGACCAATCTCATGCCCACGTTTTCAAAAAGTCCAGTCGTACATATTAGCAACGAAACGATTTACAAACTAGATAGCAATGTGTCGAGCCTATTCCTAGAAGGACTGATGTGACTGGTGAAATCATTCTTGTTATACATTTTGCTGGTTTCTTTTTTTCATGTTACTTATCGATAGGTCAGGTCCAAACGTATTACTAATCAGCTACACAATAATGGACAACATATTAATATGACAGAACCTGGTCTGTCGTGCACTGTATCTGTTGTTAAATTCCATCAAATGCCATTTTACACCATATGCTAACATTTACAACATATAAAATGTCAAATGCACTAATATGAATATTAAGGAGATTAATTTACATGTTTTCCATGTTTTCATCAAAAACTTGTTTTCAAATCCTGTACATGTACTATCAAAATATTGTTCATCACATTTCTTGAATAAATACTGTTCAAACAAAAAAAAAATCTTGGACCACTGGGGTGTGGCAATTTTTAACCCTGAACATTTCATTTATAAAACTTGGATAGCATAAGTTATAATACTCATTTCTGAAAAACAACTGTTGAAATCTGGTCAGCATTTTTTATGTTTCTTGAGAAGATTTTTGGTTCATGGTTTGGATTATTTCTTGCAATGGTGGCCATCTTGGATGTCACAATGGCCTTATATTTAAAACTTTGAAAGGTTTTGATCCAAGGATCATCCATGTGAAGTTTTATTAAAAGTTGTTTTAGCAAACATTATCCAACAACGGAAACAACAACAGCACTTTGAGCCTTCAGCTAAATTGAGCTTAAAAACTTAAAAAATGTTGGGTGAATATAATGCATTGTACGTGTATAAACAAGAACAGAACATTTTCTTACATCCCCATTTCATGCAATTAAATCATATTTTGTTATAATATATTGTTTCATGCATAGTGATTAAACATGCACCAATTTAATAATTTACTACCATATACGACAGCAGATTGCTTATATAAATTAAATCTATGAAAAATTTAAAAACGGAGCATGCAAGATGTCTTTCCCATAACAGAGAGTGCAAGATGTCTCTCCCATAACAGAGGGTGCAGGATGTTTCTCACATAACAGAGGGTGCAGGATTGTTAGATGTCTCTACCATAACAGAAGATTGTTAGATGTCTCTCACATAACAGAGGGTGCAGGATTGTTAGATGTCTCTCACATAACAGAGGGTGCAGGATTGTTAGATATCTCTCACATAACAGAGGGTGCAGGATTGTTAGATATCTCTCACATAACAGAGGGTGCAGGATTGTTAGATGTCTCTCACATAACAGAGGGTGCAGGATTGTTAGATATCTCTCACATAACAGAGGGTGCAGGATTGTTAGATATCTCTCACATAACAGAGGGTGCAGGATTGTTAGATATCTCTCACATAACAGAGGGTGTAGGATTGTTTGATGTCTCTACCATAACAGAGGGTGCAAGATGTCTCTTCCATAACAGAGTGTGCAAGATGTCTCCCATAACAGAGGGTGCAGGATTGTGTGTGTCTCCCATAACAGAGGGTGCAAGATGTCTCTCCCATAACAGAGGATGCAGGATTGTTTGATGTCTCTTCCATAATTAATTTTACAATATCAGGGTTCCCCACATATGCTTTGTGTTAAGTCATCTTAAAACAGTGTTTTGTATGTGTTTTGTGAATGCAGCATGTGCCCAAATAGCGGCATTTTTCTAAAAATTGTGAAAATTGTGAAATATTATAACAAAAGAGAAATAAAATTTTTTTTCACAGTTTAATATTCCTTGGTTTTAAGAGACTTTGCACTTGAATTACTGTCAATTTGCTTGAAGTGTGAACTGAGCTTGGAAACGTTTAACAGCAAGCACTGTTCCTGAAAACTTGGGTAATAAGGCTTAAAGTGTGAATAACCATTTTGATATGGACCTTTATTTTAATTGAACTCAGTCAATCATAACAATATGCATTCAGATGTTAACTCGGTCCCTGCATGTGCTACCTTACACCCAGAACTGTGAGGTTTTTATAGTCACAGATGTGTGATTGATGTAGGAAAGTAGTGCGCTGGATTTATGTCCCCTAACCATTAGATTCAACATGTATTTACTTGTACATTAAAATAACCATGCAGGAACTTACGTGTGGCTTGTTCTCCGTCTAGTTAAAACATAGATAACAATGTCAGCACTGCTAGGGGAACCATAACGTACAGAATGCATGTCAAGTCAAACATCAGTCAGGACTGAAACTTGTTAATCGTATACCACTGTTTAAATGTCCCTGAGTGCGTTGCATTTTACAAAATTAAATTGGGGTGATTATAATGCTCTAAAATGCTGAGGGCAGTGGGATGGGGTGGGGTGGGGTGGGTGGGGTCTAGTTTAATTGCCCTGAACTAGACCTCAAGTCAGGCTGCTGGTAAGCGCATTTTCTCTAAACTGGACCTCATAATATGAGCATTTTATTTTGGGGATATACGGTGAGTTACAAGGTTTATAACTTGAATAAACTAGAAGGGTGTTTTCTGTACATGTGAATACCTTTCTCGGCCTTTGACACGTGACTATTCCAAATATTCAAAGTTTGGTGAACAAAGGGCAGTCATAGGGAATGTTAAGATAAAAAAAATTAAACTAAAAACGAACCTGATCTTTTTATATTGATGTGGCTATTATCACAGCATGTATAAGCCTAAAAAAGGTTTTATATCCCAAGTATGACTTTATCTGTGACCTTGACCATTATATACTGACGTTGTCATGAATATCGTCATGATATGTCTATATTGATAGTTGATCAGGAAATGTGAAGAAAGCAATAAATAGCCAATGTATGTTCGGTTGTGTGATCAGAAATTGACCGTGGCTGTGAACTTGACCTTTGTATATATATGAGCCGCAACACACGGAAACGTCCCTTCGGACGGCCGGTAATCAATTACTAATCAAATTTTTCGTCACTTCTGTGTTTTACCCGATTATTATATCGTAGGGAATACGATTCTTAATATAGCTCTGTAAACTATGTCTGTAACATTAATATGATTACAACGCTGTCGCAACCAACTAAAATTATTGAAAACCCATGACCTGATGAATTGGTAGAAAGAGAAAATTCCCCAGTTAACAACTCTCTTATGCAAACTTAACACGTATGTTACTGTTCTGTATTGTTTATAAATAAATGCATACAATATTGTAAGGTGCATCGGGGGATGGCCCTCCCCGACCTCCATGCACCAATGACGGAGAGAATAAATGGATCACCAAATTGGTGGTTGAAAATTTAAAAAAAAAAAAAAAAAAATGTTTCTTAATATAAATAGTTGATGCTGTTTCGGCTCATATATATATATATATATAGTTAAGGTCACCTGATAATTGTCATGAAGTGTATATACGGAAAGTTTGATGAAGAAATATGAAAAAATAAAAAAGTTAAGTAAATATTAAGTTTTTATTGAACCCAGAATTTGACCTTGACTATGACCTTTATATATGTGTAAGGTCATGTGATTGTTGTCATGAAGTGACGACTAACGAAGTAACAATGCAAGACAAGGACAAAGTGATCCATCTATATCCCTTTTTTCTCCAAAAAGGCAACACAAAAATTATTCCCTTCCTACTGCTGAACAAGAGGTGCTTTTCTTGATTAAGCACAATAACTACTTCATGTTATAAATATAAACTAATGCAAAATCAAGCAGTTCTTTAATAGGAATAATAATTATGGGTGATAATAAATCCTCTGGAAAGCCTTTGCATGAATGTTAACAAGTATTATGATACTCGAGTCAATTATTTAGCAATATACTCTGAAATAGGTGCTATTTTCTGTGGCTTTGTGTAATTTTATTCAATTCACATGTTGAAGATTTTATTAGACATTTTATTACAGACATGTTCAGATCAATGTCTCTGTAGATGTCTACTACCTGGGGAAAAAATCCACTACACTTACTCTAGGATTTTTTTTGTTCAGCTTTCAATTGCATTTTAAAATAAAAGTGGTCATGTACAGTTACTTATAAATTCAAACAAAAAATGACACGAATAAGTGACAAATGCCCCTGAAAATGTTGACTCCTTTGATCTCCAAGTGCGACCTTGACCTTTAGGTACATCCCAGATTCTTGCACAGTATACACATTCTCACTGTGGTTAACATTTGTGCGAAGTTGCATGGGAATCCCTTCAGATCTTTCAAATTTATCACTGAGACATGATTGTTTTGTGTGGAAGGACGAACACACAGATGAACGAACGGTGCGATTACTATATGCCTCCCTTTGGGGGCATAAGAAGTCATGATTTGTAAAGTTTCATGTTAAATAATAGTAGTGGAGATGCAACCCAACATAAAAAGTTTAACCAGATGGGACAACGACGCGGACAAATGGGTGAGTCCAATAGCTCTACCTATTGCGTGAAAACTATTATTTTAAATTTCTGAGTTGGGGAAACAAAATTATTTTACTTAAAGGGACACACAGCAAGCTTGATTTCTGAAAAACACACGGCGTCCTGTGGGTTTTTCAACATAACTTACATTTGTTCATTCATTAATATTAATTATTAGAATACTTCCAAGCAATTTTTTTTTACATATTACTACCGTAACTATATATTATATTGCATCAATAATATATTAAAAAAATTGAAAGAATAACGAGGACAATTCAAATCTCATTTTTTATTTTTATTATAACTATGCAAGCAGTTTTATGATCGAAAAGATACAGGAATGATAAATCAAGATGCTAATTAGAACATCATTTGCGGTGAATTATCGTGTAATATATCACGGTTTGCAGTTCAATTGTAAACAATGATTTATGATAATTATTGTTTACAATTGAACGACAAACCGTGATATATTTCTATTCTAATACCCCTAAAATTTGAAAATAACGCACACATCTGAAATCTTTCGCATTGCTTTGCTTACTCTCCTAACGTTGCAAACGTTACAGTGATATCTTTCGCACTGCCTTGCTTATTCTCCTAACGTTACAGACGTTACAGTGATATATCGTTGAATATAACGAGATATTTTAAACTAGGCTATATAGTGCGTGTATTATAATGCTTGATATAAAACTCAAGATTGGTGTTTGTTTTTTTAAGACACAAATTACATATTAACCAATGACTGATCAACTTACGTCTCTCGTTCTGGATATTTTCCATACTCCCCCTGGGAGGTCATCCCCTACAAAGTTGTTGGTTATGACCCGGCGGGACACCAAATTGTGTTTAGCATGTTTCACGTGCTGATGTACCTGGTGTGGAAAATCATGACAAAATATAGGTTCTGTACCTTGTGTGGAAAATTACGACAAAATATAGCTCATGTATCATAACGGAGAACATTTTGGTAAGGTTATGAATCTGATACAAAACAACAACAAAGGAAGAACTATACATACATCCACGTATCCTGTAACTCAAAAGCAAAGGGAATGCCCTGTGAGTTACTATACTGTGTCAATGTTCTGCCCTCCCTTCTCTCTTCTTCCTAACCCTCCAACCCCCATCCATGAACAGTGAGTTACTATACTGTGACAATGTTCTGCCCTCCCCTCTCTCTTCTTCCTAACCCTCCAACCCCCATCCATGAACAGTGAGTTACTATACTGTGTCAATGTTCTGCCCTCCCCTCTCTCTTCTTCCTAACCCTCCAACCCCCATCCATGAACAGTGAGTTACTATACTGTGTCAATGTTCTGCCCTCCCCTCTCTCTTCTTCCTAACCCTCCAACCCCCATCCATGAACAGTGAGTTACTATACTGTGTCAATGTTCTGCCCTCCCCTCTCTCTTCTTCCTAACCCTCCAACCCCCATCCACGAACAGTGAGTTACTATACTGTGTCAATGTTCTGCCCTCCCCTCTCTCTTCTTCCTAACCCTCCAACCCCCATCCATGAACAGTGAGTTACTATACTGTGTCAATGTTCTGCCCTCCCCTCTCTCTTCTTCCTAACCCTCCAACCCCCATCCATGAACAGTGAGTTACTATACTGTGTCAATGTTCTGCCCTCCCCTCTCTCTTCTTCCTAACCCTCCAGCCCCCATCCATGAACAGTGAGTTACTATACTGTGACAATGTTCTGCCCTCCCATCTCTCTTCTTCCTAACCCTCCAACCCCCATCCATGAACAGTGAGTTACTATACTGTGTCAATGTTCTGCCCTCCCCTCTCTCTTCTTCCTAACCCTCCAACCCCAATCCATGAACAGTGAGTTACTATACTGTGTCAATGTTCTGCCCTCCCCTCTCTCTTCTTCCTAACCGTCCAACCCCCATCCATGAACAGTGAGTTACTATACTGTGTCAATGTTCTGCCCTCTCCTCTCTCTTCTTCCTAACCCTCCAACCCCCATCCATGAACAGTGAGTTACTATACTGTGTCAATGTTCTGCCCTCCCCTCTCTCTTCTTCCTAACCCTCCAACCCCAATCCATGAACAGTGAGTTACTATACTGTGTCAATGTTCTGCCCTCCCCTCTCTCTTCTTCCTAACCCTCCAACCCCCATCCATGAACAGTGAGTTACTATATTGTGTCATTGTTCTGCCCTCCACTCTCTCTTCTTCCTAACCGTCCAACCCCCATCCATGAACAGTGAGTTACTTTACTGTGTCAATGTTCTGCCCTCCCCTCTCTCTTCTTCCTAACCCTCCAACCCCAATCCATGAACAGTGAGTTACTATACTGTGTCAATGTTCTGCCCTCCCCTCTCTCTTCTTCCTAACCCTCCAACCCCCATCCATGAACAGTGAGTTACTATACTGTGTCAATGTTCTGCCCTCCACTCTCTCTTCTTCCTAACCCTCCAACCCCCATCCATGAACAGTGAGTTACTATACTGTGACAATGTTCTGCCCTCCACTCTCTCTTCTTCCTAACCCTCCAACCCCCATCCATGAACAGTGAGTTACTATACTGTGTCAATGTTCTGCCCTCCCCTCTCTCTTCTTCCTAACCCTCCAACCCCCATCCATGAACAGTGAGTTACTATACTGTGACAATGTTCTGCCCTCCCCTCTCTCTTCTTCCTAACCCTCCAACCCCCATCCATGAACAGTGAGTTACTATACTGTGTCAATGTTCTGCCCTCCCCTCTCTCTTCTTCCTAACCCTCCAACCCCATCCATGAACAGTGAGTTACTATACTGTGACAATGTTCTGCCCTCCCCTCTCTCTTCTTCCTAACCCTCCAACCCCCATCCATGAACAGTGAGTTACTATACTGTGACAATGTTCTGCCCTCCCCTCTCTCTTCTTCCTAACCCTCCAACCCCCATCCATGAACAGTGAGTTACTATACTGTGACAATGTTCTGCCCTCCCCTCTCTCTTCTTCCTAACCCTCCAACCCCCATCCATGAACAGTGAGTTACTATACTGTGACAATGTTCTGCCCTCCCCTCTCTCTTCTTCCTAACCCTCCAACCCCCATCCATGAATAGTGAGTTACTATACTGTGACAATGTTCTGCCCTCCCCTCTCTCTTTTTCCTAACCCTCCAACCCCCATCCATGAATAGTGAGTTACTATACTGTGACAATGTTCTGCCCTCCCCTCTCTCTTCTTCCTAACCCTCCAACCCCCATCCATGAATAGTGAGTTACTATACTGTGACAATGTTCTGCCCTCCCCTCTCTCTTCTTCCTAACCCTCCAACCCCCATCCATGAACAGTGAGTTACTATACTGTGTCAATGTTCTGCCCTCCCCTCTCTCTTCTTCCTAACCCTCCAACCCCCATCCATGAATAGTGAGTTACTATACTGTGTCAATGTTCTGCCCTCCCCTCTCTCTTCTTCCTAACCCTCCAACCCCCATCCATGAATAGTGAGTTACTATACTGTGACAATGTTCTGCCCTCCCCTCTCTCTTCTTCCTAACCCTCCAACCCCCATCCATGAATAGTGAGTTACTATACTGTGACAATGTTCTGCCCTCCCTCTCTCTTCTTCCTAACCCTCCAACCCCCATCCATGAATAGTGAGTTACTATACTGTGACAATGTTCTGCCCTCCCCTCTCTCTTCTTCCTAACCCTCCAACCCCCATCCATGAATAGTGAGTTACTATACTGTGACAATGTTCTGCCCTCCCCTCTCTCTTCTTCCTAACCCTCCAACCCCCATCCATGAACAGTGAGTTACTATACTGTGACAATGTTCTGCCCTCCCCTCTCTCTTCTTCCTAACCCTCCAACCCCCATCCATGAATAGTGAGTTACTATACTGTGACAATGTTCTGCCCTCCCCTCTCTCTTCTTCCTAACCCTCCAACCCCCATCCATGAATAGTGAGTTACTATACTGTGACAATGTTCTGCCCTCCACTCTCTCTTCTTCCTAACCCTCCAACCCCCATCCATGAACAGTGAGTTACTATACTGTGACAATGTTCTGCCCTCCCCTCTCTCTTCTTCCTAACCCTCCAACCCCCATCCATGAACAGTGAGTTACTATACTGTGACAATGTTCTGCCTTCCCCTCTCTCTTCTTCCTAACCCTCCAACCCCCATCCATGAACAGTGAGTTACTATACTGTGACAATGTTCTGCCTTCCCCTCTCTCTTCTTCCTAACCCTCCAACCCCCATCCATGAACAGTGAGTTACTATACTGTGACAATGTTCTGCCCTCCCCTCTCTCTTCTTCCTAACCCTCCAACCCCCATCCATGAATAGTGAGTTACTATACTGTGACAATGTTCTGCCCTCCCCTCTCTCTTCTTCCTAACCCTCCAACCCCCATCCATGAACAGTGAGTTACTATACTGTGTCAATGTTCTGCCCTCCCCTCTCTCTTCTTCCTAACCCTCCAACCCCATCCATGAACAGTGAGTTACTATACTGTGACAATGTTCTGCCCTCCCCTCTCTCTTCTTCCTAACCCTCCAACCCCCATCCATGAATAGTGAGTTACTATACTGTGACAATGTTCTGCCCTCCCCTCTCTCTTCTTCCTAACCCTCCAACCCCCATCCATGAACAGTGAGTTACTATACTGTGACAATGTTCTGCCCTCCCCTCTCTCTTCTTCCTAACCCTCCAACCCCCATCCATGAACAGTGAGTTACTATACTGTGACAATGTTCTGCCCTCCCCTCTCTCTTCTTCCTAACCCTCCAACCCCCATCCATGAATAGTGAGTTACTATACTGTGACAATGTTCTGCCCTCCCCTCTCTCTTCTTCCTAACCCTCCAACCCCCATCCATGAATAGTGAGTTACTATACTGTGACACTGTTCTGCCCTTCCCTCTATCTTCTTCCTAACCCTCCAACCCCCATCCATGAATAGTGAGTTACTATACTGTGAAAATGTTCTGCCCTCCCCTCTCTCTTCTTCCTAACCCTCCAACCCCCATCCATGAATAGTGAGTTACTATACTGTGACAATGTTCTGCCCTTCCCTCTATCTTCTTCCTAACCCTCCAACCCCCATCCATGAATAGTGAGTTACTATACTGTGACAATGTTCTGCCCTCCCCTCTCTCTTCTTCCTAACCCTCCAACCCCCATCCATGAACAGTGAGTTACTATACTGTGACAATGTTCTGCCCTCCACTCTCTCTTCTTCCTAACCCTCCAACCCCCATCCATGAATAATGAGTTACTATACTGTGACAATGTTCTGCCCTCCCCTCTCTCTTCTTCCTAACCCTCCAACCCCCATCCATGAACAGTGAGTTACTATACTGTGACAATGTTCTGCCCTCCCCTCTCTCTTCTTCCTAACCCTCCAACCCCCATCCATGAACAGTGAGTTACTATACTGTGTCAATAACATGCCGTCCTCTAAGTCTTTACCAGATAAAACATTTATTGGATTGAATGAGAGTAAGAGAGGATATTTACCTGATTGGTCTGATCTGTGAAGGCGACACTTTCTCTCACATTGTCGTCAATCCCCGAGAAACTACCATCTGAAATAAACATACAACCATTGCAACAGTGTATTATTACTTGATAAACAATTATTTTTTAACAAACTGAAAATGGAGCCATGTGTGGAACACAGATGCCAGGCACTGACCTTGAGTCTTATATCAAGCATTAAAATTAGCACCTCGGTTTATTAATCCTGTATCATTTTTACTTAACTCCTTGCATATAATTAAACAAAGAATTGAGATTTCAATTGTTTTCATTATTCTACCAAATGTTTGAATATATTATGTGTGCAATATAATATATAGTAAGTAATCTTTATTTAACTATATTAATAATTAATATTAATGAGGACAAACAATGGAAGTTATGTAGAAAAACTAAAGGGACGCCGTGAGTTTTTAAAAATCAAGATTGCCGTGTGTCCCTTTAATATACAATGGCAAGATGACAGGATTATGTGATGTGTAGTCATTATTCAGTAAATCATGTTGAGTCAGTTCAACCTCTTAATGTGACAAATGGAATCTAAACATGTACCATCGTATTTGTTTCTATATATGTGGAGGTGCATAAAGGAAAACTAGACTAAAGTATCACTGATGGTGATGAATACCCCCGCTTAAATTCTAAGTCAAACAAAGGGTCATAATTCTGTAACAAATTAGGCAATCAACAATGGGTGATGTACAGGGACATAAGATCATCATTTGTTACGTGCATATGAAGTTTTGGAACAACCCATTCAAAACTGTTTGAGGAATGCAAGTAATAAAAACGTGTTTTCGCGACAGGACAAAAAATTGTAAAAGTGAGGGTATAACAAAATATGGAGGTGATTTCTATAAAATCATGTAGTTTTCTACTTTTTTTAATGGGTCCAGTTTTGGTGGAATTGAGAATTTTAGCAAATAAACACTATCGCTCGGATTTTCTATACACTTTCCAAGATCATTTGAATCTTATGTTTACATTGACAGACCTCTCAAATAACGTCAACTTGAAAATATAGCTGGACACTGAACACAGATTAACATATCAAGTAATACCTTGATTTGACGACGTAGATGTTTCCAGAACAGACAGTTCAGTGATGGGTCGGATCAAACAGCTGTCCCTCTTGGCGTAATCTTGTGACGAGAATGCACTCTGACAAACTATGTTCCTCTCTCGCTCAGCCTGCAGATGACAATGAAAAAAAATAAATATATATTCTGATTTTCATGAATCTCTTCTTCTTTCTTTTTTAAACATAAATTATGTTCCTCTCTTCAGACTTGGCCTATAGGATGTATCAAGAAATGGAGTATGGTCTCATCGAGTTGGGTGTATTAAAATCAGCTAACGAGCATGTCTATTTCATCTGTCTCCTGATAACTGGTAGAGTACACCAGTCACTCTGACAGGTGTTATTTTCAATTAAACGATTTATCACTGCACAAATACAAAGGAAATGACAGCCGTTACAAATACTAGAATGTGTTTTGAATAATCTTGTGATGCAGTTTGATACGTTTTTATTATCAGTTATGTTCCCTTCTCACTCAGCACTAACTGGCACAGCTATACATGTATAACCTATACCTTGTATAATACACAATATTTAACATGACAAACTAAGAGTTCAATTCTTTTCAGGGTTTTCAATAAATTATTAATACTGCTTTTAAGTAAAAATCTACTCAGTGAAATAAAATGAACTGTCAGCGAGAAATAATGGAAACAGAGTGAAATAATGGGTACTGAGAGAAATAAGGGTATACGGGTAACCGAGTGAAATATAGGGAATTAACTACAATAAGGGACAGAATGATGGTAGCAATCAAGAATTTATGTAAGTAGAAATATATGGAGATGGATGGAGTTGATCATCAGAAATTCTTTCACAAGATGGAAGGTATGTTTTTCTTCATGAGTGAAAAACACAACATCCTACCATTCAGCGAAAGAATTAAATTTGTTTAGTGATATACATGTATCTATTACATTATAAGAGCTAGTCTGTATCAATTTCGTATTGTTCAGTTGTGATCACGACTGTATCATCAACACAATTACCAATTACTTCATGTGAATTTCATAAATTTATATAAGACCATTCGTTTATTCTATTCCTAGATAAATAGTTTTGCAGAGTTAGTTAAAAATTTCCCAATGTTTCAACTATTATTACCGGTAAACATGTAATAAATTATAATGAGTTGTATACAATAAAAAAAAAATTGAGAGAAAAATAATTATTTTATATTTAAAATGACGAGGATATATTCTTGCCAATTTAAATGTTTTATAAACATACCGCTTGGTAATTGGCTTCTAGTTGAGCTTGTTTCTTCATCTTGTCAATGTGGTTAACTCGCTTCTTCACTTCCTGTTGGAACTGTCGTAGACGGGCTTGTTTCTCTAACTGCAGTTGACGAATTCTTTGCTCTTCCTCTCCAGCAGCCAGCTAATAAATACATTAGACATTTTTGGGATATATTATTTATTTTTTAAGACTATAATAAATTAATTGCTAGATTCTCATCCCCGCCCATACCTGTTTTTTATGTCGTCCCAGTAATTTGTATTTCTTCTAAAAAAAAAAAAAAAATAAGAAAAAAAATTGCTGAAAGTATGAAACACTATTTAAAATGTGTTTTCAATCTTGGAAGTACTCAGTAATATGTTAAACTATTTTTGACTTGTGCCGAGGCCATTTTCCATTTGTCGTATCAATTAAAAAACAAAAAGAAAAATGTCACCCCCGCTCCTAAATTTGGATGAGAAACTAGCAATTAATTTATTATGGCCTAATGAACTAATGTTAGATTTTCATCTATTTTCTTTTCAAATAAGAGGAGGGGAGAATTTTTTATTTTTTTAAATTATTTCCACAAAAACAAAAGCAATATACAAAACACTTCTAACCAACTGCCAATGAAACAAAATATTTTAAGAGGAAGCCAATAAAAAAGAATATACTGGTAGAGCAAGCCAAAAAGGGGACGAAACCATAGCAATTAAAATCAAGGTATTTTTCAATTGATAAAGAATAAAAAGTGTTTAAACATTAACATTTTGACAATTTTAATAAGACAAACAATTTGTTTTCATAATGAATGAATTAGTATTGTAGTAGGACTCAGTATAGTTATGTGGAAGAACGTTCGTTTCACCGGCAAGGTATCCAGAGTTCAAACCCTGCTAGAGGGCTGGCGTGGCGCAGTCGGTAGCGCGGCGGATTTGTAACCGGAGCCCCCGGGTTCAATCCTCCGTGGTGCCACTGAGTTCCGTCGGTGTGTTCTTGGGCAAGACACTTTCCCTTAGCCTCGTCCGTTGGATGGGGACGTAAACCGGGCGGACCCGTGTATCGGTCTATCCTCCGAGCACGTTAAAGAACCATAGGAATCTATTCGATAATAAGAGTAGGGCAGGTTCCCGGATTCCTATGTATCCTTCCCCTTTCTCTGGGGCGGCTCTAAATAACCTTTACTGTGTTGATGAGCCGTTAAACAACATTCAATTCAATTCAAACCCTGCTGAGTGTACTGATTTTCCTTGTTCATTTCACATTGGTGCCAGGACCAGGATATTTACTGGCTATTTAACTGAGGTACTGTATCTAACCTTTCTGTGACTAGGAATATCACAACCTTTATTCTAGGGAGATGTGATCTATAAACTTCAGAAATTAATTCTGTCTGACGAAATTTCCTGACTACATTACAAAATTCATCAGGAAATTCATCAGAAAAGAATACAACCCTTTAGTATTGCACTTCATGCTTGATACAGTCAGTCACTATGCTTCACTTTTCTCTTGTGCGATGACTGGACAACCTTGTGGGACTCCATGATTGCAATTTCTGAAACCTTGAAAGGGGAGGTTGGTACATAAACTTTCATCCATCATGTTTTCTGGTCATACCCTAGATTGGTGTTCTCTTCAGCTGCATCTGCTGTGGCTGTTCTGATCAGGCCAAGAAAAAAATTAGTCATGTTTCAGTAGTTCAGTAGTTTCAATAGTTGAGTTTTCCAGCTCAAAAAAAATAGGGTAGGTAGGTAGGTTGATTATGTTTTTTTTGTTTTTTTTACTACACAAAGGTCGAAATTACAACCAGAAAACATAAATCTAAACTCTGATTTTGAGGGCCTCAAGGATGTATATATTAATATATATAATTTGAAATTGCTTCACAATGGACTTTGAACTAATCACATGAAGATGGGAAAGAAACTTCAAAGAGCAGAACAAACATGCATTTGTTTGTAATATTGTTTCAATAAAACATGCAACTACATAAAAGTACACACATCTCTCTATGTTGCTATTCTAAAACTGGAAATATTAAATATGTTAAACAAGTGGATTGTAGGACATTAATTTTATTTGTCATAAAAATCATTTCTCTTAAAAACAAATAAAACAATGATACATGATATAACTTTCTGATCAATTCATGATTTCTCGTAATAACATGATATTAAACATAATAACATGACAACCCCAAATATAAATTTCCATAAATCAGGATTTCACTCAGGGCCTCCGCGGAGTTGCATAGAATGCTATTTTTAATAGAGGAATGTATGAGACAAGAAAGCAGAAAATCACGAACACTGTAAAACATACAATGAACTAAACTTACTTGTTTTTAATACTTTTAATATTTCATAAACATTCATCGTGTGAGCGGAAGTATACATTCGACATTTTCTTTATTGCGTTTCTAAAAAACAAGCAGTAATATTGTAGCCTTTATATGAAGGATGAATTGAATTGGATTTTATAGTCGCACCAACAGCTAAGGTCATATGGCGACTTTCCAGCTTCCATTGGTGGAGGAAGACCCCAGGTGCCCCTCCGGGCAATTTTCGTGCACGGGCGGGCACCTGGGTAGAACCACCGACGTTCCGCAAGCCAGCTGGATAGCTTCCTCACATAAAGATTCCTAGGCCCCTGAGGGATCGAACCTACAGCGGTGAGGGGCAAGTGATTTCAAGTCAGAGACGTTAACCACTCGGCCACGGACGCCCCATATGAAGGATGAACCTCCCCGATAATATCGGCCACCAATTTACTTAAAGGCCATATAGAACGAGTACAATATCGTCATCATCGCGGCACAAGATATCACAATTTTTTTGAAACATGGAAAAAAAGAGTTAGTGTCGGAACAAAATATAGGGTCGGTCGGGAACCTGAAAAAACGAATACTTCTTTTCAAAACTGAAGGCTTTATTTATCTAATGATATATGTAAACAAAGCAAAACATGATGTCTTCACAATGGTTTATTCATTCTTTTGTAGACTTGCCAAGAAGAAACACAATTTCTGTCTCTTTTAACTTCGTAATGCTTTCTTGACTCTTGTTGTTTGGACTCTTCACTGGTTTACCAGGAATGGCACCCTTCATGTAGCGCAACATTGACATTTTGTGACAACCGGAAACACATATTTTACCGACGCATGTGCTAAATTAGCATATTCATGATGTTTATTTTATTTTCAATGGATGGAATAATTCACAAACCATTTGTGAATAATTTTAATTTTCCGTTGCTTTATACAAAATACAATCGGGACTGCCTTGCGGATTCCGTCACTCCGGACATTTACATTTACCGAGTACGGAAATTGGCGAGGAGTTCCGATCGTACACAATAAAGAATTTGGCAAAATCCAATCGAAAACGAGGTTGTTAATTGTTGTGACCTTTCCTAGAGGGATACAATTAATCGATCAATTCCTCGTAGCGTTTATACCGGTGTCATACTAATTTTCTCAACGTCAATGAAAAAGCTGAAATTGTGTTTTGATTGACAAATAGTTTCGCACTTTCAGAAATTTTGGTTGTCCAGTTTGAAAATTAAATTGGTTGTCCCGGACAACCGCTAATTTCGCAGCAGACTGAAGTCCTAAGGTGTTTCTCTAAATTAATTTAATATGTTTTTTATGCATGTTTAGAGAGCTGTGATTTCTATATGACCATTTTTCACCAGCAAGGTGTCCCGAGTTCAAACCCTGCTGAGTGTGCTGTTTTTTGCTCGTCCGTTTACGTTAGTTACCGCTTGCACAGGCTCCCTCTACAGGACAGAGAGAAGAGGGATAGAGAGAATGAGAAATAGTGTTGTAGTATATGTATATATAAATACAAGGCTGGAAACTTTCGTTTTTTGGGGATTTTTTTTTAACCTCTTTAATAGTCCGTGCGTAAATGTCACTCAGCGATTGGATCAGATATTTTTCTTTGTTTCTGCAACATTGGTTTACCAAAATATGCTCTACTGACTTGGAAATCCATCAACAATTACAAAAAAATCCCAAACAAGAAGGAGGTCTGCATTGAAGACAATATTTACGAATCTGTCACACGACAGTTATGGAGTGCACTGAATCTAATTTAAATTTCCCGCTGTTCTTGTAGTTTGTTTACATTTATAGGTCAAGGTCACATTTTATATATTGTAATGAAATAAAAGAATAATTATATGAAAGTGTTGTAAGATATTTATTTAACATTGATTCAGCTTTTATGAAAAAATATAGTATGTATTTATATCATGCATATAAGCAGGTCAATGCACTTCATAACTGTAGCAGTCTGCGAAATTAGCGGTAGTCCGGTTGTCCGGGACACTAATTTCCAAACAGGACAACCACGAGTTCCCAGTTTGGTTGTCCGATTGGACAACCAAACTTTCTGAAAGCGCAATGATCAAAACAAGTATAAAAGTCGAACAGGAAACACGATTTCTGCTTTTTCATATTGACGTTGAGAAAATTACTGTGACACCGGTATAAATGCTACGAGTAATTGATCAATTAATTGTATCCCTCTAGGGAAGGTCACAAGACATCACGACCTCGTTTTTGATTGGATTTTGCCGAATTCTTTATTTTGTATAGAGCAACCAATCGGAGCGGACTCGTCGGATTCCGTCACTCGGGAATCCATATTTTATAGAGTATGTGATTGGCGAATAGTTCCGATCGATAGAGCAACGGAAAACTACAATTATTCACGAACGGTTCGTGAATTATTCCATCCAATGAAAATAAAATAAACATCAACAATATGCTAATTAGCGCATGCGTCGGTAAAAACGTGTTTCCGGTTGTGACAAAATGTCAATGTTGCGCTATGTAACAGATGATGGCATGGCGTTGATGATGACTCAGACTGCGACTTTTCGGAGAATGACATAGAAAATCTTCTTATAAAATATACGAAAGAATAAATTCTGAATAAATATCGATTAAATATTATAGAGCCATCAAGTTTTGCTTTTGTAACCGAGTGTATAAAGTGTTTTGATAAGTTCAATTGTTTTAACTATATTTATATGCTAAGCTGGCAAGCGCTCGTACTAACTGTTTTGTGGTGTACTATGTTGCGTACTGCGTTGTCTCTGTGTTTATTGTGTCGATATTGTGTGAGTGAATGGTTTAGCGTATTTATCGAGGGATGAGAAGTTCTCACTGCATGCACGGGGTTGACACCCGATAACCCCTTATTGGCGCTAAAATTACTAACTCCCGCCTTCCTATCTCTACCTACGAGGCATTCTACATCTACCTTTCTGAGGGTAAGGTCGCGAGACCAAACTTAGCTATTTTTATAGTTTCTAGATAGGCTTTGACATATTACATAAGCTCTTATCTTTGGGCATATTTATTGAGAAACGCATATTATGGAAGCAATTCTGGTAAGATTGTTTTAAGTGTTTTTATAGTATACATGTACGGGAAATGTTGCATTTGCTGAATTGAGCCGTTTAGCTTACCTGATAAGATTTTCACTTAGTTTTACCGTTGTTGTTCTTATATGTTTCAGGCTCAAAATAATGGTTTGATTCGTATATTGCGAACCTGGACGAATAAATAGTTTAAACCTGGGAAGTTTTATGTGTTTAAATCTTACACCCGAGACCCGGTTTACATATATCTTCAGAGTAATAATTTATAAAGCCTTCCGTTTTTAAAAGAAATATTTCGGGCAACCATTTCTCCTTTCAGGCAACCAAATTTTGATGAAATGGTTGCCCGAAGGACAACCAAGTCCAAAAGTTAATTTCGCAGACTGCTGTAGTGTGTATTGTGCAATTTGATGTGCAATTATGCATTTTGCGCATACTTTACAGGGCCTTCCCCAGCCATTTATGGCGTAGCGGCGCCGCGATCCCTTAACTTTTGAAACAGACATGCCGCGATCCTTAATCTGACCGCAACCCTTTAAAACCATGCCGCGATCCCTTAAAAATGGGTCAAAACATTCATTTCCCACTGTTAATTAATCACATATCTGATCAAATAACGCCTTGAGGCATAAACTCCTGACAAGCATACGTCCTTATCTCCTGATTGGAGTGTTTTCATAAGGATTAGAGGGGCAGAGGTGTTAATTACCTCCGTGATAAGGGTCTTATTCAAGATTTAAACCATGCGTACATGACCTGCAAACGTATTACGTCATCAAATGTGAAAACAATTTACTTATGTTATATTTTATTGTAGCGTTGAATTAACGTGCCTCCGTCCATTTTATCGCGTTTTAAATAGTTAATGATGAGAAAATAATCTCACAAACGCAAATTAATCGATAATCACATAAAATTATAAGAATCTCGGGGTTGCAGATTATAAATTGAGGTTACTTCCGGTTTTGAATTTGCTTCCGTGTTTCGACGAAAACGATTAATTATGAATAAAGACAGCAATTTTATAACATTTAAATAAACTTATAACCGTTTCCTACCTTCTTTTTCTTTGAAAACGCTAATGACTTGATGCAGTTAACATGACTTAGACGTTAAGTTATTGTAAGACAATGTCAGCGTAAAAAGTTTATGTAAATCCGGATAGTCCTTATTTCGGATGCTTAAAAAACACACGACACTGAGTTTTCAAGTGTTGTTTTTTTAAATGTTATTCACTTAAAAATAATATAATTACTCCTGCTTAACTTCACCACATCTATAATGAAGTGTTTACAAGATAAAAAAAATCTAGAACAGCAAAGGAAACAATGTATATAGTTGAGTGTTATCATCCTTTCCCAAAAAACAACAACAAAAAAACAGTAAAAAAATCTACATGTACTATCTATGGCAGACTGGTAGATATATTTAAAACATGATTTAAATGTGTCAGGTGTATGCCAAAATCCGTATTTTACTTCAAAACCTGAAAAAAATATTGACATGCAGGAGGGGACCCCCTCCCGCACCCACCCCACACCCTCGCGCGTTAAATGCCACTATCCCTTAAAAAATTCTTGGGGAAGGCCCTGCTTTATGAAATCTTTATTGAACAAAAACATGTGCAAGTGACGGACAATCAGATTTATTATGGTTACATACCCGCACCCAAAATCAACTTAGAACCGAATAAACCCGAACCCTGCACATAAGACACCTCGTCACTAATCGCCATTATTTGTGTCTGGTATTTTCCATAATCAAAACATGTTAACCATGTCTATGTAGGCATACCCCACCCACTCAAATTACGTTACTGAATCATGTTTCAACAAGTTATTGCAATATTGGTTCATATATGCGTATATATTTGACTTACTACAGCTTCTGGTTCAAGGGCGGGCGGTTCGGCTTGAACCCATGCACCGACAGCTCGAACCTCCACATTTCTATTGCCCATAATATCGGAACTTATCACTGGTTTCGATATTTTTCGCAAAACTGTTCCTGGTTTCTTCATTTTGGCCGCCATTCCAAAACAAATGACCTTTTGTGTTTTCTTTACGAAAGAGCATGTTCCCAGAGTTCAATTTTCAAGATGTCAGCCTCCATAACATAATTTTATTTGGAAAAAATTGAGACTTCAAAATCCATCATTTGCAGACAAAACTGTATTTAAAAGGTATATATATAGTTGACAACGGCTAATATGAACTAGGTACTACTATGTGATGGACAAAACCACGACCAGACTTTGACTGCAGTAAAAACATCACTAGTAGAAACTCACGATAATGTTTTTTTGCCTTTTTTATAAGTAAAGTTCTGATTTGTTAGGGGCGGAGATGTGATTTGAGATTAGGGAAAAGGGGAAGCGGGGTGGGGGCTATAAAAACAAACTGACAATTCTATTTCAGATTTTATTGGGGGGGGGGGGGGGGGGTGCGCGGAGTAGCTTGGGAAACTTGACAATCTTTCACTTTTTTAACCCCCCACACGCATGGCCATATAATCTTAATTGATTCTTTGCCATTATTGTAAAAGAAGAAGAAGAAGAATCTCAATCCGCCTCTACTCATTTTCAAGATTCATAGCGCATATCTACATAGCATTCAGTCAACCTTCCAGTCAACCTTCCAGTTAACCATGCATCTATTTTGACGCCTCATAGGTCCAGTTGATGACATTCCATGTGAATGGAGTATAACGTAATGTCACCAGTAGAGATGTAATAGATTTCTGTCCGTGAGTATCCGACGATGGTTGAAGTATTGCTTTGATTAAATTTAACTGAATCCAAATCCTTCCAGTATTCCCATTCTTGTAAGAATTCTTGACAAATTGAATTCCTATATTGCTTGCTTTTTGAAAGGTGTCCATGTATAGGGCCAGGTTTATGCAATTAAAAAATGTATTTTACATTGCCCGATACATCAACATTTAAATACTGATTGCCTTAAATGGACAGGCCCTGATTTAAAATGGACAGGAGGTTCTGAGTTTGAATAAAACATACGTAACAAATGTAGACTAAGTGAATAAAGACACATTTCCAATAGTATGTTTTATTCAAACTCAGAACCTCCTTTGACTATATTTTTTCTTTTTGCTCTACCATTTTATGGTCCCTAGTCAGAAGACTTATTTACCACTTTGTTTCAAATACGTTAGAATAGAATATTACATAGTAATTTATAACCGATGCAAAGGAGAGTACTAGCACTTTTGCCAAACGATAATAATCAGAGCCGACTTGTTGAAACTGGAGCCGAACTTGGAGCCAACTTTTTATTCAGGTTTTATTAGACTGTCAGGGCCTCCTCTGGCTATATTTTTCTTTTTGTCACCACTTTCTCCAAGTTAAAGAAGTAGGAGCCTAAACTAGAATTCATTTAAAAGTAGGATTCCAGGAAGTTACACATTGATAAAAGAAAGAATGATGGATTAAATAATAAATAGACTTTATGTATCTGTATTTATTCATCTATATATCTGTTTTCTTTCCACCAAGATGTTTTTTGTAAAGAACACTTTTTGTTATTCGATTATGTAAAAAAAAATATGGTGGTCTTGAACCCGGAGGACCCAGGTTCAAGCATCACCAGCTCCACTGAGTTTTCATCTATGTGTTCTTGGGCAGGAAACTTTCTCTTAGCCTCGTCCGTCAAATGTGGACGTAAACCTGGTAGTCCCGTGTATCGGCGTATCATTCGAGCATGTTATAGAACTATAAGAATGTATATTACTAGAACCATAGGAATCTATGTTGTAGTAAGAGTAGTCAAGGTTCCTGGATCCCGGAGATGGATCTGAATAACCTATACTGTGTTGAAGAGTCAAACAACAGTCATTTAAATTATTTAAAGGCAGAGCCCCAGATAAGCTGCGTATTTGCATAATTACCCAATTAAAACAATGAAAAACCCAATTGAAATTAAAATCAAGTGTACCAAAAAGCATATGAAATCCCATTTAAGCAATTATTTAAAAAATGTGTGCGTACAAACTGTTTTCCATTATTGCAATTGCACGTTGTCTCAGACTTTCGTAGAATGTAAATAAATCTTCGTCGTTCTGTATTCTCCCGGTTAATTAGCGAACCCGTCTAGTAGACGTTACTGGAGTATTTAACAGTATGTCGCTATAGAACAAATAGTAATTTCGTAAACCAGTCCAATATAAAATAAAAGTCTAGATCACTATGTGGCTTGGTAATTTCAAGCGTTTGTGTAAATGGCATCCGTCAAAAGAGGTCGTAAAAAGGCCAGTATAAATACACAGCAAAACAAAATTGTAGGGTATTTTGGAATTCCCAAACCATTAGATGGTGACGGGGTTGTTTCGGGAATTATAGAGGAATTAATCGATATATGTATTCACCCGTCAATTCCAATTGTTCACGATGTATTAAACAATATTTTGTCATCAGTAACAAAACCGACGGCAATCGTGTTGTTACTAAAACCATTAGGGACTGGAAAACTAAATATCCGTGGCTAATTGTCGTCAATAATGATGATGATGAATCGTGAACTATTCAGCAAAAATATAACAATCAGTTAAAACATAGTTTGAAGTCACAGTTTATGTTTCCAGCGTAAATGGAGTTTCTATGATAGAATTTGTAGCAACGCTGCAGTTCAGGGTGAGAAGGTTCTAGGCCCATTTCCCATGTTTTATCTCGATGGAGGATGAGCCTGGCATGTTCATGCCTGTTAGGCGCCATATAACCTCTCATGTGTTGGTGCGCCTTAAAACCCAAGTCAGTCAATGTTTACCGATAATTTGTTCAGGCAAGATGTAAATATCATTTCAAATTAAGAATTCATGTGAAATAGAAGCCACAACAGAGACTATCATACAACACACAACATAAAGATCTGAAAAGTACACGATTGTAAGTACCTATTTGTACTATTTTGTGTTGATACCCAATTTACGAAATATTTGATGAGTGAATTACATTTCATTCAATTGAATTTTAAAATACCCAATTGACAAAAATATAGGTGGGTATTTAAGCAAATCAAGCCAATGCTTATCTGGGGCTCTGTAAAGGTAAATGAAATTTATATTGTTTTAACAGCTGGAGTTGCAGTAACTCTGTTTGGTTTAAACATATTTTATTTCAAATAGATACAAATACACAATATTTGTACACAAAAAACAAATGAATCAGAACAAAAGATGTAATCTTATTAAGTCCAGTAACAATCGTCGTATTTCTCTATTTCTCCAGTGGTTGTGAAGTTTCTGAATCCATGCCTCATTTATTTTCACTAGGTCAGACAGGCTTGGATACAGACAGTTATTATCTGTCATTGCGTCAATTATCTATAATGTGTTGCAGTGCTATAAAACCCAATTCAATACTTAATGATAGCGAGTAATAATTCAGGTTGAAGGCTACAAAACACTTTTATGTTTATGCTTAAATTTGAATTTATTGGTCAGGGAATTTCGACTTAGTCCTGCAGATGTCTGGGAATCTTCTCTTTGAAAACCCTAAGAAACATATTAGCTCACCTGAAAGTCAAAGTCATTTGAAAGAGTATTTTTCCCTTACAGGTTTACAATGGATCCCGATCCACCTGGTGGTGACAGTTATAGCACAGACTACATGCAGCATGTCTATCAAAGCCTAATCAAGAAAGGAAACAACATCTCATTGGCTGAGCTGAATACTTCTCCATCAAGAAATGACAATACCAACCAAGCAAATAACTCGACAGTTGAAAACCAGTCACAGATAATAAGACAAACAGTAAAAATTATCCAGTCAAGTGGCGCACCTAGAGTACAGACTGTTAGTTCTGCTAATCAGGTATAACTTTAATACTTAGAGTACAGATGGTTGGTTCCCCAAATCATGAATAGCTTACTTAAGAGTACAGATGGTTGGTTCCCCAAATCAGGTATAGCTTACTTAGAGTACAGATGGTTGGTTCCCCAAATCAGGAATAGCTTACTTAGAGTACAGATGGTTGGTTTCCCTTATCAGGTGTAGCTAACTAGACCCATATCCTTTGGCCCAATGCCTTAATGGTAGTTGTAGTTGGTGAAGCCCAGTGGCCCAATGCCCTAATGGTAGTTGTAGTCAGTGAAGCCCAGTGGCCCAATGCCTTAATGGTAGTTGTAGTCGATGAAGCCCAGTGGCCCAATGCCGTAATGGTAGTTGTAGTCAGTGAAGCCAAGTGGCCCAATGCCTTAATGGTAGTTGTACATAGTCAGTGCATCCCAGTGGCCCAATGCCTTAATGGTAGTTGAACATAGTCAGTGAAGCCCAGTGGCCCAATGCCTTAATTGTAGTTGAACATAGTCAGTGAAGCCCAGTGGCCCAATGCCTTAATGGTAGTTGTACATAGTCAGTGAATCCCAGTGGCCCAATGCCTTAATGGTAGTTGTAGTCAGTGTAGCCCAGTGGCCCAATGCCTTAATGGTAGTTGTAGTCAGTGAAGCCCAGTGGCCCAATGCCTTAATGGTAGTTGTAGTCAGTGAAGCCCAGTGGCCCAATGCCTTATGGTGGTTGTAGTCAGTGTAGCCCAGTGGCCCAATGCCTTAATGGTGGTTGTAGTCAGTGAAGCCCAGTAGCCCAATGCCGTAATGGTAGTTGTAGTCAGTGAATCCCAGTGGCCCAATGACTTAATGGTAGTTGAACATAGTCAGTGAAGCCCAGTGGCCCAATGCCTTAATGGTAGTTGTACATAGTCAGTGAATCCCAGTGGCCCAATGCCTTAATGGTACTTGTAGTCAGTGTAGCCCAGTGGCCCAATGCCTTAATGGTAGTTGAACATAGTCAGTGAAGCCGAGTGGCCCAATGCCTTAATGGTAGTTGTAGTCGGTGAAGCCCAGTGGCCCAATGCCTTAATGGTAGTTGTAGTCAGTGAAGCCCAGTGGCCCAATGCCTTAATGGTAGTTGTAGTCAGTGAAACCCAGTGGCCCAATGTCTTAATGGTAGTTGTAGTCAGTGTAGCCCAGTGGCCCAATGCCTTAATGGTAGTTGTAGTCAGTGAAGCCCAGTGGCCCAATGCCTTAATGGTAGATGTACATAGTCAGTGAATCCCAGTGGCCCAATGCCTTAATGTTAGTTGTACATAGTCAGTGAATCCCAGTGGCCCAATGCCTTAATGGTAGTTGTAGTCAGTGAAGCCCAGTGGCCCAATGCCTTAATGGTAGTTGTACATAGTCAGTGAATCCCAGTGGCCCAATGCCTTAATGGTAGTTGTACATAGTCAGTGAATCCCAGTGGCCCAATTCCTTATGGTAGTTGTACATAGTCAGTGAATCCCAGTGGCCCAATGCCTTAATGGTAGTTGTAGTCAGTGTAGCCCAGTGGCCCAATGCCTTAATGGTAGTTATAGTCAGTGAATCCCAGTGGCCCAATGCCTTAGTGGTAGTTGTAGTCAGTGAATCCCAGTGGCCCAATGCCTTAATGGTAGTTGTACATAGTCAGTGAATCCCAGTGGCCCAATGCCTTAATGGTAGTTGTAGTCAGTGAAGCCCAGTGGCCCAATGCCTTAATGGTAGTTGTAGTCAGTGTAGCCCAGTGGCCCAATGCCTTAATGGTAGTTGTAGTCAGTGTAGCCCAGTGGCCCAATGCCTAATGGTAGTTGTAATCAGTGAAGTCCAGTGGTACAGGGCCTTAATGGATGTACGGCCTAAATGTGCTGCAAGCTTGTGTCTAGCAGTCCATGTCCACAGTCCAGTGTGGATGAAGCCCTACTGTGTGAATGAGCATAAGTTATTTTTAACAAAGTTCTGTTTATGTAATTATTTATATAAAGAGTAACGGTAAGAATAAAGTCTGCAGATTGGACTTTCATCATGCAAGGTTCAAACCCTTATATTTTTTCTGCAAAATGTACTAATTGTATTTATATAATTGAAGGTTGCATCAAGTAGCAGTGCTGGTCCCAGCATGACTGCCACCAGTGGTACCAGCCTCATCAACACACCTACCAGGTAAGCAATATCTATCCATAATTATGTGTAAATATCCATTATGCGCCTCCCAAGCATAGGTTCAGTTTTTACCAAACAGAAAAAAATATTTTTTGTAATAGTCATTCAACTGATTCCTGTTACGTAACTGTGTGTAGCTGTAATGTCATGATAGCTAAACTGTTAGATAATGATATGAATTGAATGTTGTTTAACGGCTCATCAACACAGTATAGGTTATTTAGAGCCGCCCCAGAGAGAGGGGAAGGATACATAGGAATCCGGGAACCTGCCCTACTCTTATTATTGAATAGATTCCTATGGTTCTTTTACGTGCTCGGAGGATAGACCAATACACGGGACCGCCCAGTTTAAGTCCCCATCCAACGGACGAGGCTGAGGAAAAGTGTCTTGCCCAAGAACACACCGACGGAACTCAGTGGCACCACGGAGGATTGAACCCGGGGCCTCCGTTTAAAAATCCGCCGCGCTACCGACTGCGCCACGCCAGCCCTCATATAATGATATGAAACATTTTAGTAAAAAAAAAAAAGGAACCGTCACTGACCTGAGTTATTCTAAAGTTGGACATGAATAAAGAAAGTTTAAATAGTGGTTTCTTAACAGTTATTACAAAGACTAAACTTAAAATAATATATTCAACAGAATGGTAAAACAGTTATTTGCTTTGTTCATATAAAGGTTATGTTTATATTTACTGTTCTATCTTGGCCTACTTGCAGCAGGGAGGGGTGTATAATGGGTTATAAGAAGCGTCAACAAACCACCAAACAGCGATCAACACAGAACGCCTCACAGGATCCATACTACCATAAATGGAAATATCTAAAAAAATATGTCAAGCAAATGGTTTTTGTAAGCATAAAGTGTTTTAATTTTTTGACTGAGTACTAATAATGCTACATGCATTGCCATGTTCTTTATGTCGTATCTATGGAAACGCTGCTTAAAAGATTTTATGAAACTGATATTTAGAGACTAATGTAGAAGACTGGTACATATATTAATCTTTGGATTTTTTTTTTAAAAAGTCCGATCTTCCATTCATTTAACATTATTGCTGGCTCCTATCTTCCATTCATTTAACATTATTGCTGGTTCCGATCTTCAGTTCATTTAACGTTATTGCTGGGTCTGATCTTCAATTCATTTAACGTTATTGCTGGGTCCGATGTTCAATTCATTTAATATTATTGCTGGCTCCGATGTTCAATTCATTTAACGTAATTGCTGGGTCCAATGTTCAATTCATTTAACTTTATTGCTGGCTCCGATCTTCATTCATTTAACTTTATTGCTGGCTCCGATCTTCCATTCATTGAACTGAATTGCTGGTTCCCATCTTCGATTCATTTAACATCTTCCATTCCCAGATGAATGCAACAGGATGTGATGAAGTTGTTCGACAGGAGGAGAAAGTAGCTAGAGCTCGTGAAGAACGCAGGTAATTACTAACTTTTAATTCGGCCACTTCAGTTATAACTGTTTAGTGTTGGACATACGCTAGTATGTGATTTGTGCTGTAGCATCTTGTCACCCTGACATCAGTATGTTCTGTGTAATAGATCCAATAATCGGTGTCCTGTGGCGTAAATGTAAAAGCCTTTTACTTGTTCTGGTCAATTAAAACATACAGATTCTCTCCTGATGTCCTTGTTTTATTATTACACAATTTTAACAGATGGTCTGTTTTAATCACAATAAATTTCTTGGACTGGTTCAGGTTCCTTCTGCGTAAACTGCTTCACTACCAATCCTTGGCAGAGAGCCAGCCTGTGAAGCACATTCCTCCCTCCTTGCTAAAGAGTTCAACAGACGAGATGATGACTGGGATCAAGGTAAAAACAAAAAAGAAGATGCTGCCATCACCAGCTGGAGACAAAAAGAAGCAGACACAAGATATGCTTGAATGTAAGAATAATTCTGTTACCTTTAGTAACCGTCTGTTATTATGCCCCTGTCAAAATTTGTGGGAGCTATACTGTTTTGGCCTTGTCCGTTCGTCCCGTTCGTCCATCTGTTGTTTTTGCTCATATTCTCATTCACTACACGCTGACTGTTCAAAAATTGTATTTCTGAATGAATTCTAGTCTTAGAGAGATATGCCAACATGATTACTTTCGTTTTTCATTATTATCATTATTCATGGTTAATTTATGTTTAATAAACATAGCATATGCTCACAGGAAGCAACTCTCACTCTCAGTCACTTTATTTCGGTTTCCAGCTTATTATTGTTTTAGACAACCCCATAACCAAGTCCCTTTCCATCGAAGGACCATACTTCTTTTACTCCTCCTGCCCACCACACACCATCCTGTTATAGTGAATGAAATGTATAATGTTTTATATCTCTCATTCTCATTACTTCAGCTCTAGGAATGAAAGCCAAGCCAAAGAAGAAAGTTGCAGGAGGGAAGCATGTGGTGCCTCCAATACCTCTGGACAGCATTGGCAGACCGATCTTTCCTCTCAACATTGGAGATCTCGCTTTACACAGTATAGGGGAGGTAAGTGTTGGTAGACCAATATTTCCTTTTAGCATTGGAGATTTAGCCTTTAATACACAGTACAGGGGAGGTAAGTGTTGGTAGACTGGTTTTTCCTCTGAACATAGGAGATCTCGCCTTACACAGTATAGGGCAGGTAAGTGTTGGTAGACCAGTTTTTCCTCTCAACTTAGGGGATCTTGCTTTACACAGTATAGGGGAGGGAAGTGTTGGTAGACCAATATTTCCTTTTAGCATTGGAGATTTAGCCTTTAATACACAGTACAGGGGAGGTAAGTGTTGGTAGACCAGTTTTTCCTCTCAACTTAGGGGATCTTGCTTTACACAGTATAGGGGAGGGAAGTGTTGGTAGACCAATATTTCCTTTTAGCATTGGAGATTTAGCCTTTAATACACAGTACAGGGGAGGTAAGTGTTGGTAGACTGGTTTTTCCTCTGAACATAGGAGATCTCGCCTTACACAGTATAGGGCAGGTAAGTGTTGGTAGACCAGTTTTTCCTCTCAGCTTAGGTCGGAATCTACAGTTTTCTTTGAAATTCAGACTAGTTTCAGACATGTACACTAATTACGCTAAATAACTTGAATTCTATTTTTCAAAAATAACAAACATGCATTGTTCCTGAAAGATTATAAAATTTCCTCTCAAAATATAGCAAATACATGCTAGAAAGCATCAAAATCGGTTTCTCTACCTACAAATACAACTTCATTTACCCCACCCACTCAGCACTGAAAAAAGTGAAAACATGACATTTATAGACAAACGACAGCATATACCTGTCCCTTATTTGAGATATAGCACATCCATAATTGAATGACAAACACTCCAAATTGTCATAAAAATGCTATTTCTACATACCTTAACCGGCTTTTTTTCCCGTAATCTGATGTCGACTCGAGAATTGCAGGAAGTGATAAAAAAAGCTATCATTTACAACATAGCCACCAGTTACGACTTTCTGTTTACAGGCTACATATGGGTCATAGTACAAAAAGTTTATTTATATCAAAATTAACTATTATGTCATACTAAGTCAAAAACACCGCATTTGTGGATTTCTTTTTTATTGTCTAGCCTGTACATGGCTTTTAATCTCATAGATTTCTATTTTATAAGAAATTCCCCATGGACATTCATTCGAAACTAAGGAGTCTCCCCTTAGGGGATCTTGCTTTACACAGTATAGGGGAGGGAAGTGTTGGAAGACCGATCTGTCCTCTCAGCATTGGAGATCTCACTTTACACAGTATAGGGGAGGTAAGTGTTGGCAAACCAATCTTTCCTCTCAACATTAGAGAACTCACTTTACACAGTATAAAGCATTTTGTTAAAATAATTGATAGGGTTTTAACAGAGGGAACCACGGGTCATATTTAAATTGGGTATTACAATTTGGTTACAAGAGCAGTACCACAGATGACCTGGACACTTATGGGTCATTAAATTTGTCAATTTTATGTTAAGGTTATGCGTTGTTCTCTGCTTCTCAACCATTTTCTAGTCATCCTTTTTTCCCAACATTATGTAGATAGTTCCAGACAGACCTGGGTTTCACACATCCAACAGTATATTCCCGGTGGGTTACTGCAGTACGAGGGTTTATGCCAGTACCCAGAATCCGGAGAGACCATGCCTCTATACCTGCAAGATATCTGATGGTGGAAAAGGGCCAATGGTAATATGTTATACCTTCATTGCCTTGGACTTTATTTGGTGAAAAAGGCAACTTGTAATCTTCAGCTCATTTATTGTTACATCGAAACCATAACCGTATTAAAACCATCACGATAGATGCAACATTGTTATAAGGTTTGTTAGTTCACAATTATGTTTTCACGCGATATATAATATATAACATGTATTGGTAATGAATAGTATTTACTTAAAGATGCATTTATGGTGCAAATAAATATATATTAACAGTCACACACAAAACTAGGCATTCATAATTTCTCAAGGTTTTTACTTTTAGTTTGAGATAGTTCCAGAAGATGGGTCAGAGGTGTTCAGGAGTCGATTTTTGTCCGAGTGTCACAGTCAGCTACTGAGGTCTTTAAACCAGTCTAGGTCAGTAACAACATGTTATTGTCTTTAAACCAGTCTACAAGGTCAGTAACAATATGTTCTTGTCTTTAAACCAGTCTAGGTCAGTAACAACATGTTATTGTCTTTAAAGTCTACAAGGTCAGTAACAATATGTTCTTGTCTTTAAACCAATCTAGGTCAGTAAACAACATGTTATTGTCTTTAAACCAGTCTACAAGGTCAGTTACAATATGTTCTTGTCTTTAAACCAGTCTAGGTAAGTAACAACATGTTATTGTCTTTAAACCAGTCTACAAGGTCAGTAACAATATGTTCTTGTCTTTAAACCAGTCTAGGTCAGTAACAACATGTTATTGTCTTTAAACCAGTCTACAAGGTCAGTAACAATATGTTCTTGTCTTTAAACCAGTCTAGGTCAGAAACAACATGTTATTGTCTTTAAACCAGTATAGGTCAGTAACAACATGTTATTGTCTTTAAACCAGTCTACTAGGTCAGTAACAACATGTTATTGTCTTTAAACCAGTCTAGGTCAGTAACAACATGTTCTTGTCTTTAAAACAGTCTAGGTCAGTAACAACATGTTATTGTCTTTAAACCAGTCTACTAGGTCAGTAACAACACATTCTTGTCTTTAAACCAGTCTAGATCAGTAACATCATGTTATTGTTTTTAAACCAGTCTACTAGGTCAGTAACAACATGTTATTGTCTTTAAACCAGTCTACTAGGTCAGTAACAACATCATTACATGTCATTGTCTTAAAACCAGTCTACTAGGTCAGTAACAATATGTTATTGTCTTTAAATCAGTCTAGGACTGTATCGTCTTTAAACCAGTCTAGGTCAATAACAACCTGTTCCTGTCTTTAAACCAGTCTAGGTCAGTAACAACATGTTCCTGTCTTTAAACCAGTCTGTAACAACATGTTCTTGTCTTTAAACCAGTCTAGGTCAGTAATAATGTGTTCTTGTCTTTAAACCAGTCTAGTTCAGTAACATTTCTTGGTTTAGATGTTCAATGCAAATGTAATCTTAAACTATGTTTTAACTGTAGAGTTTATGGGAAAACATCCATGAAAATTGCTAAAATATGTACATATATAAAAAAAAGATATGTCAAAGGATGTTGAACTTAATATTCAACCCGCAGTTACACCTTAACACTAATTATCAGGCTGAAAGATGGAAAACTTGTGATTTTACAGGTATAATGCAACTTCAGGAGTTTTATCAAATCCAAATTGACTTCTATCTAGCGATTTTTTGGAATTTTTTTAATTAAAAAGTATTCGAAAACAATTGATCATTAAAATATGATGACTGCAGGTTAATATCATACTTTCTATCATTTAAGGAGAGGAAGTCTATAAGATTTGTCCTTTCATTCCAACCTTATTAAAAACTATATTTTGTAATATATGTTGCAATATATGTTGTAAAAATGCTGAAATTAAATATATACAAACAAAATCATTTTAATATTCAATCACAGTTTTGTATTGTTTATCGTTTATAAGTACATAGACATCATTCTCAAGAGTGTGATATGCCAGTGCATTTATATCGACAAACGAATGATAAAAAAATGACAAGATTGTATTCCTTGAAGCAGAACAGTTCACATCCTTGTACTCTCCTTAACACAACAAAGACCATGCCACTGAAGTTAAGATTAAGAAATTATTTAACTGCTGCGTTCGATTATTAGAAAATCCTTCACAAGATGGCAAGCGTATGTTTCGTTCTTGAGCGAGAGGATGCGAGCAAGTGAATTAATACGCTTGCCATCGAGTGAAGGACTTCCTAAAAATCGAACGCAGCAATTATATAATCTGTTTATTACATGTTTAACTTTGTTTTGTATCAGTTTTATCATCGCAATGCTTCAATGAATCATGATGGAACTGTAGTATTGGATATTGACGAGAAGTGCTATTGACGAGAAGTGCAAAAAACAACTGTTAATGTTGATTTACGGTCACGAATCATGGTACAGGTAAAATAACTCAGGCTTGCGTGGTCGTTAAAAAAAAGAAAGAAGTGCGCAGTTAGTTATTTCAGTTTCGAGTTGGTTATTAATATTTAGTGATATCGAATATTCTTTCACTGAGAAATCCCGATCTTTCATCAATAAAAATGTAATAAATAATTATATATGTACGAGGGATTGTTAACAATAGTGCTAATATTGCAGTTTGTTTCCCGTATTCACCACAATGTATGAGGGATTGTTAACAGTAGTGCCAATATTGCAGTTTGTTTCCCGTTTTCACCACAATGTATGAGGGATTGTTAACAGTAGTGCTAATATTGCAGTTTCTTTCCCGTTTTCACCACAATGTCAGTTCATTTGTTGTTTATTATTTGCAGAGGAATCAAACTTGTCGACACGACCGGGAAGGGGCCGGAGTTTTTCGGTTTGTCCCATCCGGTTGTGCAGAATCTCATACAGAGCTGTCCGGGAGCCAAGAAGTGCAATGGTTACAAGTGGATGAAGTTCGAGGTCAACAAAATCTTGACCATAGAGCACATGGCATCACTGTCCGAGGACCCCACCATCAGCCACCAGGCACTCAAGATGAAACTCTACGGTAAATAAACCTTCTGTGCCATACTCCCCTTTCTGATAATGTTTATAGAGGGCCGGTCAAACCAGTGTCAAACCAGTGTCAAACCAATTTACCTTGAGACCAGAAAAGTGTACACTGCCTTCAAATTTACAACAGTTGATAAAGATTACATATTTGTTTGTTTGTATATAAAATGCATTGTGTTATTGGTCTCTGGCCAGAATCGCAAAATAAAGAAATTTAACTATATGTCCATGTTTTTAGCAGAATAAGGAACAGGCTATAAGGCTTCAGCATATACTTTGCTAATTGTCAATAACATAGTTAATGATTATATTCTGTCTTTGGCAGGTGGACCAGATCAGTCCCCATCCAGTCTACGATCACTTCTCACTGCTTCGGTGTTGGATGGCAATAAAATGAACACATGACACAACATTGTGTTGTAGAAACTGTGGCGATGTTCCAAAGAGAACCTTAATGTTCAGCACAGAACATGGCAAATTGTGTTAGTGTATAAAACAGAACTTGGATCATTTTCGTAAAATGTTCAGCATGGATCGGAGCAAATTGTGTACAAAAAACAGAACTTTGATCATTTTTGTACAATTTTCATCACGGATCGGAGCAAATTGTGTACAAAAACAGAACTTGGATCATTTTTTGTACAACGTTCAGCACAAATCGGAGCAAATTTTGAACAAACACAGAACTTGGATCATATGTGGAAAATTGTGCTGGAATTAACAATCCACTTTATGTTGTCTACTGGGAGTTTAACAAGCTACAAATAACTATTCATCATACTTTCGTTTTGAGCTAGTGAAAATCACAGCCTGTATGTCAGTGTTGTATTAGTACTGTAGACATGTGTTGTATTGTATTAGTACTGTAGACATGTGTTGTATTGTATTAGTACTGTAGACATGTGTTGTATTGTATTAGTACTGTAGACATGTGTTGTATTGTATTAGTACTGTAGACATGTGTTGTATTGTATTAGTACTGTAGACATGTGTTGTATTAGTACTGTAGACATGTGTTGTATTGTATTAGTACTGTAGACATGTGTTGTATTGTATTAGTACTGTAGACATGTGTTGTATTAGTACTGTAGACATGTGTTGTATTGTATTAGTACTGTAGACATGTGTTGTATTGTATTAGTACTGTAGACATGTGTTGTATTAGTACTGTAGACATGTGTTGTATTGTATTAGTACTGTAGACATGTGTTGTATTGTATTAGTACTGTAGACATGTGTTGTATTAGTACTGTAGACATGTGTTGTATTGTATTAGTACTGTAGACATGTGTTGTATTAGTACTGTAGACATGTGTTGTATTGTATTAGTACTGTAGACATGTGTTGTATTGTATTAGTACTGTAGACATGTGTTGTATTGTATTAGTACTGTAGACATGTGTTGTATTAGTACTGTAGACATGTGTTGTATTGTATTAGTACTGTAGACATGTGTTGTATTGTATTAGTACTGTAGACATGTGTTGTATTAGTACTGTAGACATGTGTTTTATTGTATTAGTACTGTAGACATGTGTTGTATTAGTACTGTAGACATGTGTTGTATTGTATTAGTACTGTAGACATGTGTTGTATTGTATTAGTACTGTAGACATGTGTTGTATTAGTACTGTAGACATGTGTTGTATTTAAAAGCTTAAGAGTTGGAGATCCAGTGAAGAGAGGATCAACAAACGCAAAGGAAGGACAACGAAAAACTTGGAAAAAGGCATTTATATATAGTTTGAACACAGCTTTAGAATAAAGCAAGATGGCGAGATATAGGAGTACAGCCTAAGAATGAACAACAATGAAGTAATATTCACACATGCTACACTAAATTATGAAGATATTCTTCTTAAATAAGAGTACATTCTAAGAATGGTTTAAAGGCATTCCAATAATAGTAAAACGCGCTATAGAAATGAAGTATCGACACAGTCTAAAAAGTTAGTAGGTCTGCATTCTAAGTGAAGGGAGTATGAATGAATGAATTCTAAAAACGAATTACGAAGTCAGTATGGACTATAAACACAATCCAGGAATGAATCAGAAGGAAGTTGAAATCATTACAGCTTTTATTTATTTACGCATATTAAGCACGTGCATGCTTATTTAAATACAACTGAAGTAAAAAAAACACAACAGCTTTACTGTAGTTTTCTTTACCAGGTGTATTTAACAGTATTCTGGGGTGAAACGGGAAACACCTTCGGAAATCCAAAATGGCCTAATATGTGATATTTAATGAAGGTAAATGTCACAGTAGATAGTTGTCATAATACAATAGGCGCATTTTATTACGATATTAACAACCCTTTATGAAACTTTACAAGTATGTTGATAATTGGCAGGTGTTAGATAATACCCAATCTTGCTCTTGGACATTCGAAGAACGAATTATACCAGTTTGAATGCATTCTATGAATGGTGTAGTATTAACTAAGAATAAAGAATAAGGACTATTCCATTAAAACATACATGGGACCCCAGGAAGGCTGAACACCCACCCATAGATGCAAAATTTAGTTTAAAGAACAAATTTCGGAAAATAGGGTTCACCCATAGTTGTTTATTTAACTGCCTTCCTGGAGTCCCTCATATTTTTTTAATGGAATAGCCCTAACAATTTAAATGAAGAATGAACACATTCTCAGAGGCACACATCTATGATTGCTTTTTAAGCATGTAGGTATTATGTGTATTGTATAAAATAAGTTGTTATTGAATTAAAACTCGATAAATTCCAATTCTACTTGTTTGTTTAATATGTTCTAATACCAGCTTGTTATTTTGGTTGTTTTTTGCTCCAGACGAGCTTATCTTACTTGCGCAATAAATATCAAGTGCAGATCTCCTACATAATTAGGTTAATGTGGATCAAAAGCAGACATAACATTTTTTACTATTTAATTTTATTAATAAAATAAATCACAACAAAATATTCTATGAAATACAAATATTTTGAAGGCTACCGCTTTATACATATATATATTTGTGATTATATGAAATACCTAAACAAATAAAGTTTCATAAATCCACCAAGCTAAATTGATATAAATAAACATGGCTGAAACTCAATTGAAGTTTAATATAAAACATAAATATTTTTTTTACTGCATTTTGCATCGTCTCTAATACAAACTTGTTGACTTATCGATGCTACTGTCATCACTAGAGGCAGATATGGTCTAGTTAACCCATATAATACTGTCATCACTAGAGGCAGATATGGTCTAGTTAACCCATATAATAATACCAATTTTGCCACATTTAAGTATCATATGATATCTACATGTATTGTACAGTATTTATATACAAGGAGGTGTACAGTATATGATTCTAATTTCTTAATAGTTATATAAAACCTTTTATATAAGAATCATATAAGTATCATATGATACTCATATAAAGTTTACAAATATGTGTTTAAACAAGAGGGCCTGTATCGCTCTACTGGCTATATGGAGTCTGTGGTGGGGAACACGACATCGATATGCGCAACTAGGCTTTTTTTACAAAGTTTGTGTATTAAACCTTTAAAGTGCCATAACTCTGCCAAAAATCTTACAGCCGGAACACGGTGACTATATGCACAACTAGGCTTGATACTGATCATCCCTGCAAACATTCGTTGAAATACGGCCAAATGAAGGCCCGTCGTTTTAACGAGGCAAAATACAACATTTTTGACTAAATCAAGGGGCATAACTCTGGTATTACTAATCCAATTTGGCTGCTTGTCGAACTTGTCCAAGCTTTCATTGATATTCGCAACTTGATAAACTTTGGCAAAGATCGGATGAAAAATACAGCATTATTAACTAAATCATGGGCCATAACTCTTGTGTTACTAGTCCGATCTCGCTGGGTTTTCAAACTTTTCCAAGCTTTCATTGATATTAACAATCTGCAAGTTTGGTAAAGATCAAATAAAAAATGAAGGTGCTAAAGTGTTCACAAGGCAGAATATGACATTTTTCAGCAAATCAAGGGCCGGAACTCTAATGATACGGATCCGATCTGGCTGCCTTTGAAATTGTCCAAGCTTTCATTGATATTAACAATCTGTGCAAGTTTGGTAAAGATCAAATGATAAATGAAGGTGCTAGAGTGGTCACAAGGAAGACAAGGCTTAACATGGCATTTTTCAGCAAAACAAGGGCCATAACCCCGGTGAATCTAATCTGATCTGGCTGGTTTTTGAACTTGTTCGAGCTATCATTGATATAAAAACACTGGCAAAGTTTCGTAAAGTTTCGATTAATAATAAAGGCCCTAGAGTATTCACAAGGCAAAAGTGAACGGACGACGGACAACTCCCCATCCCATGTATTCCCAGTATGGAAATTATATTCAATTCTTATTATATATATTTATACATCATATGAAATGTTTTATATGAGAATTATATGTCTCCTTTTTTATAAGAATCATATGAGAATCATATGCAAATACATGCATAGTTTATTATTCTCCCACCACCAGATTGTGAGGGGGCATATAGTACTGCCCATGTCAATCCTGTCTGTCAGTCCGAAAAAGCGTGTCTATCTCCTCCCACACTTTTCAACAGATTGTTTCGAAACTTTACAGGATTCTTACCTATGATGTCAAGATGTGCATATCGATTCCGCATCAAAATCGATCTTAAATTACGGGAGTTACGGACCTTTTTTCTTCTCAAATTCTACGTTTTCCGCGGACTGTTTTCAGTGGGGGCATCCATGTCCCAAGGACACACTTAAAGTAATATATGGCAAACCTACCTATGACACAGAGGTATAAAAGGAATCATCTGAAATCCTGATCAGAAGTATCAGTATTCCTCAATTAGTATTCTCAATTAGTATTTTTATTCCTCAATTAGTATTCTTATTCCTCAATTTGTAACACAGAAGAAAGCCTTTAATGAGTCTACTCCACGTTTAAAGGGACACTGTCCGTAAGTAAGCAGATATTGAGCATAACCAAATAACTGTCTAACTTTTATTCAGTGAAATGTATACATGAAAACATGAGCATAGACCCAAAGAAGTCTGAGCGTACATTTTTATTGCCTTTTGACCTCAATCGATATGCACATCTTGACATCATACAGTGCTCTCCAGAAAATAATCGTAGTAGGTGAAAAAATAATTGTAGTAGGTGCAGTTGCACACGATGCGAGATGCGAAGCGGCGAGGGGGTTGGTGTGGTTTGGGGGGTTTCCCCATGATTTTTTTATTTTGACGGTGCAAAATGGTGCGTTCTGGTGCATTTTACACTCATTTTTCATTGGTCTTTAAGAAAACTTTTATATGTACAAAGATAAATAATTCTAATATTTATTTTTTTGTATATTTGAGAAAATTAGCCGGCGCTAGGTTCTAGAGTAATAGGCGATATCGCCGCTCGCCGGGGCTTGTGGAGAACACTGATCATAGGGTAAGAATCCTGTAAAGTATATATATATGATATATATATATATACTAGTAATAGGAAGGACATTCGTGAGTTAAAATAAAAAGTTTTAATTATTGTTTGTAAATAATGTGGGACCCTCATTATTTACCTTTTCTGCGATCACGTGACTTCCATAAGCGCATTTGGTTTTCTACATAGTATGTATTGCATAATATGTATAGCCCGCTTACTTCACGCTCACTATTATTACTGCGAGTGTAATTTCAGTTTGGGCTGCGAGTTCAAACGCACAAAGCGGTTATTTATTTTTTTGTACCGCGATTGAATTCCGTCAAACAATCTTGCTTTTAATTAGTAAATATTCAAAATGTTTAGTGTGTAATGTTTATAAACATAATTAGTGAGTGTTTTATAAGCTAAAAGTTACGGACATTGTCCCTTTATTAAGGAGGTTGGCTCAAAAACTGAATTGAATTGAATTGGGGTTTTAAGGCGCACCAACACATGAAAAGGTTATATGGCGCCTAACAGGCATGAACATTCCATGTTCATCGAGATAAAATATGGAAAATGGGTCTAGAACCTTCTCACCCTGAACTGCAGAGTTGCTGCAAATTCTATCGTAGGAACTCCATTTACGCTGGAGCCACGTTATTGTTTTTCTGCCACTGCTCTTTTGATGCGAGCGAGATAGCACCTAAAAACAATGCAGGGTTCATAATGAAGACCTTTAATGAACATTGAACAAAAAATGACAAAATTTGGGGGGATTCTACCCCTCTGCCTACCCCTTCAAAGGGATCTGCAGTGGCCCTATTTGACCAAACGGGGGCCCCCGGGAACCACACGGGGCTTGGCTCGAAAAGGAGGATGTAGTGCTAAGATTTTTTAAATTGATATATAAAGCTTCTAAGGTATCATTTAGATACATATTATCAAAATAAGAGTCTTTCATTGCACTTCATTTGCATTAGACTTCTTTGAAGACACAAGAACATTACACTGAAAAGAGGAAAATATTTATTTTTCGATGTGAAATCGCCAAAACTTGCCCAGCCAACATCCTTAAGAATATTTCCCACCATTTTATACTTGGGTGGTTTAATGTTTATTTACATCATGTTATCTAGGAAGAGTAATAGTGCATAGTAAAACAATACACAAGGCCACAATAAAAGAATTGCTAGATTCTCATCCTATTTTTTTGCAAAATTTGGGGTGGGGGATGAAATTTTATTTTTGTAAAATCTGTGTTGGGGATGAAATGTTTTTTTGTTTTATTTTCTAACGGTTTTGATCCAAAATTGCTGTCATTTTATAAAAATTGAGGTCCAAAGAAATTGAGGTCCAAAAGGAAAAAAAAAATTCGGAGAGGCCTAAAACAATAAATCGGAATGAGAATTTAGCAATTTTCTTTTTACGGCCGAATGTTTATCTAGGTGCAGAATTGTGATATTAAACTACTTGGAATGAATTTTTCTTGCATACCAGATATGGTTATCCGCATTTTACATGGGGGATGGCGAGCCTGATGCTACACATGGGGGAAGATAAGTCGCGCGCTGATATCAACAATGAGAGTTTCTCGACGTCATTGTGTAAATAAGCATGCAAAATGTTAGTAGCCGTTGACGTCAACGCGCAGAATGTAAATGATATGTAAGAAAAAGAAGCATAGTGAAATTCCGACCCTCGGTATAACTGTTTTAATCGGAACCTGAACCTCGGCAGAGCCTCGATTCCGATAAAAGCAATTATACCTCGTGTTGGAATTCCAGATCTTCACCGGATACCCATGAAAGATTTTTATAATCTTAATCTGCTCAAGTATTTCCAATACATGTCTAAAAAAGAATAGTCAAAATATATGGTGCGGTTCTTGAGAAGAAAATCTTTTAAAGTTTTGGCTAATTTAAGTAACGGCAACCATTTTGAAAGTCTGATTGACCAAATTTTTCTTCTGTAATGTACTCCTTTTTACAGAATACAACTTGAGCAGTCAAACATTTGTTACTGTTTATGTTTAAAACGTAAATTAGTTCAATTCAAAATTGTCTTAAGTTGTTATGGTCATAATCACAAGAGGTAGTGGATGGTTCCTCGCTTCTATGATTTCCCCCTGTATTCTGTGTCTGACTGATTACAGTGCTATACCTTTCTTTAGAATGATGTTACCATACTGAGCCAGCTCCCTGCAAAGACATAATCGAACATAGGCTAACACATCTCATTATGTCAAACTAGACGGCTGCGGACAGATGCAATTAAACAAAAGTAGGTCAAGTTTGGTAATGAGGATCCTTCTTTTAATAGAAATATATAGTGACCACCTACATTTCAAAAACTGCAAGATCAATACTTAGAAAATGAGCCATACCCAAACTTTGCATTATTCCACACATGTTTTATTTAAAATGGCTCTAGAGGTGAAAGTGGAGGTCAAGTGTTCAAACATCGTGCATGTATGTGTATGATCTTTGAAGACTCGGGTAAATAGTATCTCACAAACTGAGCTTAACGCAAACATTCATTTTCTATTAACAAAAAAAGAAAAGAAAAAAAGTCAAAAATTAGGTCAATGTCTGATATGGTCACCTACTTTTGATAAGGATGTGTAGCCATTGTCAATATGAATGCATGTATACAAGTTGAAGACTGTAGGGTAATTATTGTCTTAGAAAATGAGCTAAATGCTAACATCCTACGTTACACTAAATAAACAAAGTGCCAAAAGCAAGGCAAAGTCGTACAAATTTCACTGATACAATTAATATTGTTTTATAATGAGGATTTAAATCAAGTTTTTCATGTTACTGTCGCAAACACAAGATTAAGTACCTACCCAGTGTGAACAATGGCGTACACTTTCTTTGCTCGGTCATAAAACTGAAACCTTTCCACCTTCTCTATGTTAATCTGAAAATGAAACAAGAGGCCCATGAGTGCCTGTATCGCTCTACTGGTTATATGGAGTCTTTGATGGGGAACACGACAAGAACATGTGCAACTAGGCTTGGTACTGATTATTCCAGCCAAGTTCCACTGCAATCCAGCCAGGGGTTCAGGAAAAATTGTCTGGCAGTGATGATAGGCACAACTAGGCTGGGTACTCATCATCCCTGCCAAATTCGGCCAAGAGTTCAGAAGGGACTACCGGTAGTCTGGATAAAGTTTGTGTACCAAAACTTTTAAAGGGCTATAACTCAAAAATCATTCAACCAGAACACGGCGATGACATGCACTACTAGGCCTGGAACTGATCATCCCTGCAAAGTTTCACTGAAATCCGGCCAGGGGTTCAGGAGAACATAGCCCGGACAAAATTTGTGTATTAAAACCTTTAAAGAGCCATAACTCTTTCAACCGAAATACAGCGATGACATGCATACTTAGAAAAAACAAGGACCATAACTACGGTGTTACTGATCCTATCTGGCTGGTTTTCAAACTTGTCCGAGCTTTCATTGATATTAACAATCTGTGCAAGTTTGGTAAAGATCAAATAATAAATGAAGGTGCTAGAGTGTTCACAAGGCTTAATATTGCATTTTTCAGCAAAACAAGGGCCATATCTCCGGTGAAATTAATCCGAACTGGCTGGTTCTCGAACATGTCCGAACTTTCATTGATATAAAGACACTGGCAAGGTTTCGTAAATATCTGATTAATAATGAAGTTAACTGAGGGACATCGGACAGACGAAGGACAACTCGCCATCCCATAAGCTTTGAGTTAAAAATGTCAGCATTTAGTACCAAACCTTCCTTACTTAAAATACCCATATTTACGTCTTAGTAACAATTATCAAGTTCCAAACAGTCAATAATCCCTATTTATCACACAACTTGTTGAGTGGGAGTGTTATAAAGCCAGTGTGGGAGTGTAACAAAGCCAGTGTGTGAGTGTAACAAAGCCAGTGTGGGAGTGTAACAAAGCCAGTGTGGGAGTGTAACAAAGCCAGTGTGGGAGTGTAACAAAGCCAGTGTTGGAGTGTAACAAAGCCAGTGTGCGAGTGTTACAAAGCCAGTGTGGGAGTGTAGCAAAGCCAGTGTGGGAGTGTAACAAAGCCAGTGTGGGAGTGTAATAAAGCCAGTGTGGGAGTGTAACAAAGCCAGTGTGGGAGTGTAACAAAGCCAGTGTGGGAGTGTAACAAAGCCAGTTTGGGAGTGTAACACAGCCAGTGTGGGAGTGTAACAAAGCCAGTGTGGGAGTGTAACAAAGCCAGTGTGGAAGTGTAACAAAGCCAGTGTGGGAGTGTAACAAAGCCAGTGTGGGAGTGTAACAAAGCCAGTGTGTGAGTGTAACAAAGCCAGTGTGGGAGTGTAACAAAGCCAGTGTGGGAGTGTAACAAAGCCAGTGTGGGAGTGTAACAAAGCCAGTGTGGGAGTGTAACAAAGCCAGTGTGGGAGTGTAACAAAGCCAGTGTGGGAGTGTAGCCAGTGTGGGAGTGTAATAAAGCCAGTGTGGGAGTGTAACAAAGCCAGTGTGGGAGTGTAGCAAAGCCAGTGTGGGAGTGTAACAAAGCCAGTGTGGGAGTGTAACAAAGCCAGTGTGGGAGTGTAACAAAGCCAGTGTGGGAGTGTAACAAAGCCAGTGTGGGAGTGTAACAAAGCAAGTGTGGGAGTGTAACAAAGCCAGTGTGGGAGTGTTACAAAACCAGTGTGGGAGTGTAACAAAGCCAGTGTGGGAGTGTAACAAAGCCAGTGTGGGAGTGTAATAAAACCAGTGTGGGAGTGTTACAAAGCCAGTGTGGGAGTGTAACAAAGCCAGTGTGGGAGTGTAACAAAGCCAGTGTGGGAGTGTAACAAAGCCAGTTTGGGAGTGTAACAAAGCCTGTGTGGGAGTGTAACAAAGCCAGTGTGGGAGTGTAACACAGCCAGTGTGGGAGTGTAACAAAGCCAGTGTGGGAGTGTAACAAAGCCAGTGTGGGAGTGTAACAAAGCAAGTGTGGGAGTGTAACAAAGCCAGTGTGGGAGTGTAACAAAGCCAGTGTGGGAGTGTAACAAAGCCAGTGTGGGAGTGTAACAAAGCCAGTGTGGGAGTGTAGCCAGTGTGGGAGTGTAATAAAGCCAGTGTGGGAGTGTAACAAAGCCAGTGTGGGAGTGTAACAAAGCCAGTGTGGGAGTGTAACAAAGCCAGTGTGGGAGTGTAGCAAAGCCAGTGTGGGAGTGTAATAAAGCCAGTGTGGGAGTGTAACAAAGCCAGTGTGGGAGTGTTACAAAGCCAGTGTGGGAGTGTAACAAAGCCAGTGTGGGAGTGTAACAAAGCCAGTGTGGGAGTGTAACAAAGCAAGTGTGGGAGTGTAACAAAGCCAGTGTGGGAGTGTAACACAGCCAGTGTGGGAGTGTAACACAGCCAGTGTGGGAGTGTAACAAAGCCAGTGTGGGAGTGTAACAAAGCCAGTGTGGAAGTGTAACAAAGCCAGTGTGGGAGTGTAACAAAGCCAGTGTGGGAGTGTAACAAAGCCAGTGTGTGAGTGTAACAAAGCCAGTGTGGGAGTGTAATAAAGCCAGTGTGGGAGTGTAACAAAGCCAGTGTGGGAGTGTAACAAAGCCAGTGTGGGAGTGTAACAAAGCCAGTGTGGGAGTGTAATAAGGGCCAGTGTGGGAGTGTAACAAAGCCAGTGTGGGAGTGTAACAAAGCCAGTGTGGGAGTGTAACAAAGCCAGTGTGGGAGTGTAACAAAGCCAGTGTGGGAGTGTAACAAAGCCAGTGTGGGAGTGTAATAAAGCCAGTGTGTGAGTGTAACAAAGCCAGTGTGGGAGTGTAACAAAGCCAGTGTGGGAGTGTAACAAAGCCAGTGTGGGAGTGTAACAAAGCCAGTGTGGGAGTGTAACAAAGCCAGTGTGGGAGTGTAACAAAGCCAGTGTGGGAGTGTTATAAAGCCAGTGTGGGAGTGTAATAAAGCCAGTGTGGGAGTGTAACAAAGCCAGTGTGGGAGTGTAGCAAAGCCAGTGTGGGAGTGTAACAAAGCCAGTGTGGGAGTGTAACAAAGCCAGTGTGGGAGTGTAACAAAGCCAGTGTGGGAGTGTAACAAAGCCAGTGTGGGAGTGTAATAAAGCCAGTGTGGGAGTGTAACAAAGCCAGTGTGGGAGTGTAACAAAGCCAGTGTGGGAGTGTAATAAAGCCAGTGTGGGAGTGTAATAAAGCGTGTGGGAGTGTAGCAAAGCCAGTGTGGGAGTTGAACAAAGCCAGTGTGGGAGTGTTATAAAGCCATGAGATAAATACCGGTATCATAATACACTAGTGTAATAAATATGCATATGAAGGAATCATTGCTCGGTCTTATCTGTTTAGCTGGAAATGCAACCGGTATTGTCTCGATGATTTCCGTTACCGTTAAAAATACAGGATTATATAAATCAATTTGATCTGTATCGAATGGAGAAGACTGAAGCAACGTATGCCATATTATGAAACGTACGACTTCATCATCGACACGAGTGCATCTATGGTGGAGGGGTTAATGACGATGCATTGTAAACTTTCTCGCCTCTTACTGCTACAGGTTCGAATCCCACTGGCAGCTTAAATTGCGAGAAAGTGTTGATTTTTACAGATGGCGAAAAGTACTGGTTCTACCCAGGAGTTCTACCCGCCTCCACCAAACAAGAGGTCAATGACCTTGAAGCTCTACTGATAGATTTTTGATAGCTAGGTCAACATTCCTGTGAAGTTTCATGAAAATCCATCAAGTAGTTTCATAGGAGTAGTCGCTACAAGTTTTCATTATATAACTCTATTTTAACAAAGATGGCCGCTGGCGGCCATGTTTAATGTCAAATAATTTTTGACAAGGATCAACATCATGTCATACTTATCCTTTCAGAAAAAGTCCCATATGAATATCTCTTACAGTTTTCAAGTAGTAGTCGCTATAAATTTATTTATTTTAAATCTATTTTTAGCCGTGGTGGCCATTTTGAATTTCTGGTCAGCCTGAAATTTTTCTAGGATCAACTAGACATCAAGAGAAACATTCCTGTGAAGTTTCATGAACATTCGTCAAGTAGTTTCATAGGAGTAGTCGCTACAAGTTTTTACTATATAACTCTATGTCAACAAAGATGGCCACTGGCAGCCATGTTTAACGTCGAATCAAAATAGTGTTCAACTAGGATCAACATCATGTCATGCTGATCATTTTAGAAAAAGTCCCATATCAATATCACTTATAGTTTTCAAGAAGTAGTCGCTACAAACTTATTTTTTAAAAATCTATTTTTAGCTGTGGCGGCCATCTTGAATTGCTGGCCGACCTGAATTTTTGCTAGGATCAATAAGACATCAAGAGCAACATTCCTGTAAAGTTTCATGAAAATCCGCCAAGTAGTTTCAGAGGAGTAGTCGCTACAAGTTTTTACTATATAACTCTATGTAAACAAAGATGGCCGCTGGCAGCCATGTTTAATGTTGAATCAAAACGATTTTCGACAAGGACCAACATCATGTCATGCTGATTATTTTAGAAAAAGTCCCATATCAATATCACTTATGGTTTTCAAGAAGTAGTCGCTACAAACTTGTATTTTAAAAATCTATTTTTAGCTTTGGCGGCCATCTTGGATTTCACATCAACATGAATTTTTGCTAGGATCAACTAGACTTCATGGGCAACATTTCTGTAAAGTTTCATAAATATCCATCCTGTAGTTTCAGAGGAGTAGTCGCTACAAATAAAAGTTTACGGACGGACAGACAGACAGACAGACAGACAGATGGACAGACGGACGGACGACGGACGCCGCACCACGGCATAAGCTCTGCTGATCTCTGATCAGTCGAGCTAAAAAGAGCGACCGTCATAAATCCTAGCCTAAAATTTGCTAAAAAATTACGTTAAACACCACACAAACAAACAAATCAACATAGACAACAAAATAAAAATTGTATACATAATAAATGTATGTTAGTTGACGTTTTCGGAGTTATGTGATGAATGGATTCTCACATTTGTTGCACCAATTTCCTATAATTTATTAAACTCGGCACAGCTTCGCATCATATAATTTAATCTAAAACACCTACTGTGCACGCTCACTCGTATTTATCCCTTGGTAACCTTAAAAACTCCAAGATGTAAGAAAGGTATATACATGTACCTGTGTGCCCTCTGCCTTGTCCACTATCAGTTGGTACTCTGTCCAGATTGGTGTCGGCAGTCCTTTAGCCTTATCTTCTGGTACCCGGTCCATCAGTGCCACCTGCAATATATACCAATATCAACTATAACAGCTGGTTCTCGATCCAGATTGGCCTCTGCAGACCCTTAGCCTTATCTTCCGGTAACCGGTCCATTAGTGCTACCTGCAATTTACACAAACATCAAATATATCAACTAATTGCATTATGGCAAGATATCAAGCTTGTTCATATATAAGAATGCAAAAATATGTATGTAAATAGACTGAGCAAAATATTTGCTAGCATACAGTTAATACACCATAGGGATTAATAAACAGTTATTTTAGGGTAACTCGCCCCTGAGTCAAACAAGTTATTGGTTCTCGGCACCTCTGTCTATTTACGTTCATGCTCCTGCTTGCTGAAACCATCTGGTTGCTTCCTCAGTGTTTAATGTATCTTTCGATGTCAACTGTTTAGTGGTACCATCATTTTTGCTGGGATTACGTCATACTTTTCACACTCACCAAAATTCGCCCTTGTGTCGGACATTTTTTGCAACTTCAGTAGTGGGTCATAAAATTGCTTCGATGTTGCCATAAGCTCAAATAAAGAAATTGTCCTTATTTTTCTTCATGTATGTATATAAATTTCCTTACATAAATTACATATTTTAGATGTCTTCTTGTGTAAAATGTTCGGGTATTGGCTCCTGACTTCAGTGTTTGTCTTCAGGGCAAATATATTTAGACATGCCCCTAAGTCGAACATGTAATTGCCCTTGAGTCGGACTATAAAGGTAACTGGAGAAATCAATAGATTGGGGGTAATTCTTGTTGTTTTGATTGAAAGAAATCATTGGATTGCCTCCCTTTCATAGTAACAGTTATTGACCGTTTCCAGTTGAGAAAGATATTCAACCATCAATAATTGTCCGAGTCAGGGGCAAGTCCGACTTAAGGGCGAGTTACCCTATACTTAGCAATGAAACTATGGACTTTTGCAGGGAAATAAAAATGGTATTTAACCTCTATATACCTCATGTTGTAATTCCTAATGTGGCCCTGATACCCAGGATTGATTCTTATTCTCTGCCACCATCACGATGAGTATTAACAGACATGTTACGTAATTTTATAGTAACATAATTAATATATTTAAAATATTTATAGTGTTTTTTAAAGCCATTTTATACACAGAAAAACAGCTTGAATACTGTGTCCAGAACATTGTCCCAAACCTGCATTATAGCACCATAGCCACACACGGATTCTAAATAGTTGCAAACCATACACTGACAATACCAATATCAAAAACATCAACTGTTATTTGACTTACTGGATGTGAGGCATACAATATTATACAATTATGGACTTTTCAGCTGTTATACATGATGTGATATGCACCAACAAAATCATTATTGACCGAGGCGATAGCCGAGGTCAATAATGATTTTTTGGTGCATATCAACATCATGTATAACAGCTGAAAAGTCCATAACTGTTTTATTATATAACCCTCAATTTACAATTATATAAAACAGGTCAATATCAAAAAAACAATTATATAAAACAGGTCAATATCAAAAAAACAGGTCAATATCAAAAAAACAGGTCAATATCGCTAGATATTTTTTCTAAAAAATTACTTTTTAGCCAATGAAAACGCGTCTATTTATAGGTTATATAATAACAACTGTTATTTGACTTACTGGTTGTGAGACATGCAATATCAACTGTTATTTGACTTACTGGTTGTGAGACATGTAATATCAACTGTTATTTGACTTACTGGTTGTGAGACATGTAATATCAACTGTTATTTGACTTACTGGTTGTGAGACATGCAATATCAACTGTTATTTGACTTACTGGTTGTGAGACATAGGCGTCCAGTGGAAGTAAGGTCAGTATCGCTTCCAGTAACTTGGGTATAGTCAGGCCTGAAACAAAACAGGAAAACATGTGTAAGACAAGTTCAGATGCTTTAATTCAACTCAGTCTCATTAAACATCCATACCCAAATACTCCAAACAAATGCTGGAGATAAAAATAATATAATATAGCATTTATATACATGTATTAAGAGATTACTTTTCTCTGATTGGTTCAAGTATGATCAAATGACAATCAATATTTTTTTATTCATTAAATTGAAGTTCATTATTGTAATGTACCAACTATTTAAGTCCTTAATGTAAATTATAATTATAATCAGCTTACAAACCGTTACTTTAATAAGCTATACTGAAAGGAAAAAGAAACATAGGGTGCGTATTTCCGCTATATATTGTATGTTTAATATGCTACTGCTAATCGAATGGTACAGGGCGACATTAGGCCTGTACTTTTAGAAAGAAGGTTTAAACAGCACTGAACACACCAATGGTTATCCCTTTAAAGTTTCATTATCGTCAGAATGCGCATTTGGCTCAAGCAGGTGAGCAAACTTAGGCTTTAAATGTTGCAATCACTTAACATTAAATACGGTACTGAACTGGCTCAATTTTTCAAAGAGGAACTTCAGCATTTATGAATTTCTTTTTACAACGTGTACTGTGATTAAAACGTCTTCAACATCACAGTTGTGTCCTTTCTCTAACTAACTGCACTTTTTTTTTTTACAAAACATCTTGGGATTTCCTTGGAATATATATGGAATTAAGTGTGCAGTATATGCAATATATAGCGGAAATACGCACCCTGCATTTCTTTTTCCTTTCAGTATATATGCTAGCTTTATTTTTGTTTGACATTTCTAAGATCATGTAACTATAATAGAATTGATAAACAAACTTTGAATAACTGATCCAAAATAAACATAAGAACTATACTTATATATACCATCGGCTCTGATCTCTTTTGGACCAAACCTGCATAAGGAGGATGTAGGGAAATGGGCGTCTGCTAAAACTGCAAGTAAAATGTAATTAATTGAAGTAACACAATAGAATTACCCAAATGTTTATCTAGAATGATTTTTTCCCAATGATTTATCCATTATGAACCGTCTCTTCAATGTATAACAAAAAGTAGTTATATCAAAGTATCACTACATGTATATGCCTACACTACTTGTATCATTATCTCAAGTACACTAGTCTTTATAAAACCTTCGTTCTTATCATTCATTATATTATGCAAAGCAGTAAGGGGTGTCTCATCTTGAACTTGACCAAGAGAATCCAGCTTTTAGTGGTTTATGCTGCTTTGTAGTCAAATTTGGCCCTTTCGAGTCTGTTCAACGTCCCTGCCACTTGTGGTCCATAACTATGGTAATGTTTTTGAAGGACATTTTTAACTACGGTAGGCACATCCGTGGTCGATGGGTTAACAGCGCTACATTGTAAACCTTCTTACCTCTCACCGCTGTGGGCTCGAATCTCACTGGGAGCTCAACTTGTAAGTGAGAAAGTGTCAATTCTTACGGACGGCAGGAGGTAAACAGTATTGGTTCTACCCAGGAATAAGTGGTGGTATGCCACCACCAAGTAAAAATCGACCATCACATGGCCTAAAATGTGCTGAAAAATGATGTCAAACACCAAGCAATCAAACAAACAAACTTCACTACGATAATGTTTACGAAGGAATTACTTATCTCCATAACTATGGTAGTGTTTAGGAAGGACACATTTATCTCTATAACTACTTTTATGGTTTAGGAAGGACTTTCTTAAATCGCCATAACTACAGTAACGTTTAGGAAGGAATTACTCATCTCAATTATTACTTCTATGGTTTAGGAAGGAATTACTCATCTCAATTATTACTTCTATGGTTTAGGAAGGACTTACTTATCTAATCTCTATGGCCCATGGAGGCCAAGACAAACAGCAAGTCAGGTGAGATAACTACAGTAACGTTTAGGAAGGAATTACTCATCTCAATTATTACTTCTATGGTTTAGGAAGGACTTACTTATCTCACCTCCATGACCCATGGAGGACAAGACAAACAGCAAGTCAGGGGAGATAACACTGGGTATTAACTAGGAGACATTTATCTCACCTCCTTGACCAATGGACGCCAAGACAAACAGCAACTCAGGGGAGACCACCCTGTGTATTAACTAGGAGATATTTATCTCTTCTTGACCCATGGGGCCAAGACAACAGCAAGTCAGGGGAGAAAACACTGGGTATTAACTAGGACATACTTATCTCATATCGTGACCCATGGAGGCCAAGACAAACAGCAAGTAAGAGGAGATAACACTGGATATTAACTAGGACATACTTATCTCATCTCCATGACCCATGGAGGTCAAGACAAACAGCAAGTCAGGGGAATTAATACTGGGTATTAACTAGGACATGCTTATCACATCCCCATGACCTATCGAGGAGAAGACAAACAGCAAGTCAGGGGAGATAATACTTGGTATTAACTAGGACATACTTATCTCATCTCCATGACCCATGGAGGCCAAGACAAACAGCAAGTCAAGGGGAGATAATACTGGGTATTAACTAGGACATGCTTATCACATCCCCATGACCCATCGAGGAGAAGACAAACAGCAAGTCAGGGGAGATAATACTGGGTATTAACTAGGATATACTTATCTCATTTCCATGGCCCATGGAGGACAAGACAAACAGCAAGTCAGTGGAGATAATACTTGGTATTAACTAGGACATACTTATCCCACCTCCATGGCCCATGGAGGACAAGACAAACAAGTCAGGGGAAGATAATACTGGTTATTAACTAGGACATACTTATCTCATTTCCCTGGCCATGGAGGACAAGACAAACAGCAAGTCAGGGGAAATAATACTGGTTATTAACTAGGACATACTTATCTCATCTCCATGGCCCATGGAGGACAAGACAAACAGCAAGTCAGGGGAGATAATACTTGGTATTAACTAGGACATACTTATCCCACCTCCATGGCCCATGGAGGACAAGACAAACAAGTCAGGGGAAGATAATACTGGTTATTAACTAGGACATACTTATCTCATTTCCCTGGCCATGGAGGACAAGACAAACAGCAAGTCAGGGGAAATAATACTGGTTATTAACTAGGACATACTTATCTCATCTCCATGGCCCATGGAGGACAAGACAAACAGCAAGTCAGGGGAGATAATACTGGGTATTAACTAGGACATACTTATCTCATCTCCATGGCCCATGGAGGACAAGACAAACAGCAAGTCAGGGGAAATACTACTGGTTATTAACTAGGACATACTTATCTCATCTCCATGGCCCATGGAGGACAAGACAAACAGCAAGTCAGGGGAGATAATACTGGGTATTAACTAGGACATACTTATCTCATCTCCATGGCCCATGGAGGACAAGACAAACAGCAAGTCAGGGGAGATAATACTGGGTATTAACTAGGACATACTTATCTCATCTCCATGGCCCATGGAGGACAAGACAAACAGCAAGTCAGGGGAGATAATACTGGTTATTAACTAGGACATACTTATCTCATCTCCATGGCCCATGGAGGACAAGACAAACAGCAAGTCAGGGGAGATAATACTGGGTATTAACTAGGACATACTTATCTCATCTCCATGGCCCATGGAGGACAAGACAAACAGCAAGTCAGGGGAGATAATACTGGTTATTAACTAGGACATACTTATCTCATCTCCATGGCCCATGGAGGACAAGACAAACAGCAAGTCAGGGGAGATAATACTGGGTATTAACTAGGACATACTTATCTCATCTCCATGGCCCATGGAGGACAAGACAAACAGCAAGTCAGGGGAGATAATACTGGTTATTAACTAGGACATACTTATCTCATCTCCATGGCCCATGGAGGACAAGACAAACAGCAAGTCAGGGGAGATAATACTGGGTATTAACTTGAGTGGCATCTTTATTGTCCTCGTCTACCGTTGCCTGAAAAAAAGTCTCAATATTGAGGTTCAACGTCACAGGATACAGGGCTGTCTTTTGGCTGTTTTTGGGGCCGTTATTCGGCCCCAGTCCCCCACCTGAAAAGTATCTTTTTTTCCCCCACATCAGTGTCAAAATTCCCCCCTTGAAAAAAAAATATAAATAAATCAATCAACTGAAAGACAGAAGGCTAGAATTTTAAGAGAACTAAGTGTTAATTGTGCTTGTGTTGAAGAAAGTAGAACAAAGTAAATGACATAACTGTCATTGGTACTTTTTGAACATAGTCTAACTCTTACAGCTAGTCAACATACATATTTTTCAAGTCTGTGTTGAACCCATTTATTGTTAAATGTATATTGGTTGGCATAAACAATAATAAAATTGTGTTATTGTATGCTTAAGTCCTTGCTTTATTTGTCTATTTAGTGTTATATATCTATTTAATCAGCATGAAAAATTCCCCCTTTTACTGAAATTGACGCGAAAATTCCCCCCTCTGAGGGACCCCGACCCATTCCCCCATGGTAGAAAGACAGCCCTGGGATATTTTCATCAGGACATTTGAAAAGAACCCAGTTAGGTCAGTCAGACCATTTTTTAAGGACTTTAATATCACTGACTTTCATAAGTCACTGGGTCTTATACTTCCCAAGTTATCAGGCTGCATGTGTGTGCGTCATATGAGGTCACGGCAACCTTGACAATTGACATACTGACCCCGAAAGCAATTGAGTTCCTCCTCTTACCAAGTTTCATGAGTGTGGGTGATACACTTTCTAAGTTTGTGTACGTATAAGGTTTACTTATCCTCGCTGTATTGAACTGGGCTAAGTTATCATGCGCGATATTTGTATATCCATATGATTATCCAATTCCAAATAAGTCATGGCAAACTTGATATTTGACCAAATGACCCTAAGAACAAAGGGTTCCTGAAAATGTAAAGTTTCATGAAATTATATACTTACAAGTTATAATGTGCTTACTGAGTAATTGTTTATGGTGGATGTTTTTCAAGGGGCATGTTTTTGTTTCTTCATAAAGTTTGTTAATGAACTTTTGTTTTCGTTAATAAATGTGAAAAACAATGTATAAAATTATATGAACATGATCTCTATTATTAAGTGCAACTATTTTATTACATAATATACTGTACTGTATGCTACAAAAGTCATTATAAGAAAAAAAAACTTTTTATTTTTCTCTGAATCTGAATCTGAATAGATACGTCGAAGTAACCAATACTGGCTTTTATTCAACGGGCTGGTGTGCGCGTAAAATTTAGTCTGGTAATGTTAATTCACTTTTGAAGCTTTCGATGGTCTGTTGGTTCACAATATTGTCACTGAGTTTATTCCAATCTATCACTGTTCTTGGGAAGAAAGAGTATTTGAAATTATCACTATTTGTCTGTATTAATTGGAAACACTTTGTGTTATTGTTCACTTGGTTTGCAACAATGTTTTTATGTATGTAGTCCTCGTATTTCTTAGCTCTAAGTGTTCGTTTAGGCCTAAGGGGATTCAGATAGTGTTCAATATTAATAGCTGGGACGTGCACTTCCACCACCTTGTACAGGAACGTCAGCCGCTGGTGGCGTCGTCTTTCTTGTAGTGGGGCCAGTTCCAGGTCCTTCAGCATGGCGGTCACACATCCATCTTGTCTGGATCTGTAATCCTTCTTGATGAAGCGTGCGGATGATCGCTGTATCCGCTCTAGCTTGTCTATTTCGCCTTGCTGGTAGGGGTCCCAGATAACACACCCATATTCCAGTTTGGATCGAATCAGTCCGAGGTAGGCGTTCTTCCGGCAGCTAGAAGGACAGTGCCTTAGGTTTCTTCTCATGAATCCAAGGGTAGAGTTAGCACGTTTGGTGATTTTCGATATATGTGTAGTCCATTTCAGGTCATCAGAGAATGTAATTCCAAGGTAAGGATTTTCTTGAACTTGTTTTAGAATATCGCCGTCGATGGTGTAAAAATAGCTGGACTTCTGTTTGCTGCTGAGGAGATAGCATTTCTTGGCGTTGAACTTCATACCCCAGTCATGCGCCCATTGTTGTAGATTTTTGAGGTCTAGTTGGAGGAGTTCGTGGTCTTTGATGGAGTTAATAGTTCTGTATAATAGACAGTCATCCGCGAACAGGCGTATGTGGGACTTGACTCTCTCGGGCAGGTCGTTGATGTGGCAGAGGAACAGCAGAGGCCCTAACACCGTGCCTTGGGGTACGCCGGATCCTACTGGGACGTGTCGGGACTTCTCACCTTCCACCACCACGCACATTTCCCGCTGTTGGAGGAAGTTGGCAATCCAGTCGAGTAGGGGGCCACGGATACCATAGTTCTCTAGCTTTAGGAGAAGTCGTTGGTGGGGGACGGTGTCAAATGCTTTGCTGAAGTCCAGTATCATTGTGTCGACCTGTTTATTCTTGTCATAGTAGCCGAGTAGATCGTGAGCTGTGACGACTAGTTGTGTCTCGCAGGAGTAGCCTGAACGGAAGCCATGATTGAGGTCGGTAAGTACCCTGTGTCTGTCTAGGTGGTCGAGCATATAGTGACAAATGATATGTTCCAGTAGTTTGGATAGGACACAAGTGAGGGACACTGGGCGGTAGTTCTCTGGAGTATGGCGATCCCCTTTCTTGAAGACCGGCGCAATGTTGGCGTTTCTCCAGTCCTTGGGTAGCTCCCCGGTGTCAACTGACTTTTGGAAGATGGCGGTAATGGCTGGAGTGGCTTCTGTCGCACACGCCTGGAGGACTCTATTTGGTATCTCGTCTGGGCCAGTTGCCTTCCTAATGTTGATATTTTTTAGAAGCTTCAGTACCCCTTCTTCCCCGATATGTAGTGCGGGTATGCTCTCATCTATGTGGTTGGAGAGTGGAGGGGGTGGCTGGTTGTTGTTGTCCTTCGTGAAGACTGACTGGAATTGGTTGATCAGGATCTCCGCTTTACCTTTACAGTCGCTGACAAGGTGGCCATGGTTCCGTAGAGGGGCGATGCCTATGTTGTCTTCCTTCTTGGACTTAACGTAGTTATAGAAGGGTTTGGTGTTGTTGTTTTCCAGGCCTTCGTTGATAACTTTGTTGATATGGTCCCATTCAGCTTTGCGGATGAGCCGTTTAGTTTCCTTTTGGCATTTTCTGTAGTTTGTCCAGATGTTGGTTTTCTTGGCCTTTTTGAAGATCCTTGCTTTCCGCTTGAGCTGTCTTTTTACTTCTCTTGTGATCCATGGTGTTGCGTTTCTTGAAGTCTTCATTTTGGATGGGATGTTTTCTTGAATTGTTGTGTTGAGCATTTCTTTAAAGGTGTCCCAGAGGTGGTGTACATTGGATTTGTTTCGGTATAGTAGTAGGATTTCTGTAGAGATGGTTGATATGTCTTTCTTTAGAGTTTCCCAGTTAGCCTTGGAGAACGTATAACATTTTCTGGGCTCTGTTTGGCATAGTATGACATGACATTGCTACAAATTTAACAAATACCTGTAAAATACATAGGTTTAAATAGAGTAACAGATATTTTCAAGTTACAGATTAAAACCAGTATAGTAAATTATATTAAACTTATTTTAAAACAAGTATTTAATACTAACATATTTATTATACAAGCTATAAATACAGGGCAAATTCAGGGGTGAGGAGTGGTGGGGAGCATCCTAGTGCATAAAATACAAGTCTATCTATCTATCTGTTCATACTGCTATACTCCCCTTACGGGTATTTTAAGCAGGAAAAAGTGCGTTTGTCGGTGAGAATAGTGAGAAAAGCTAAAAGTAGATAGATAAGACTATCTAAGTGAATAAGTGAAATAAAGGAGTGTTAATAGAAGAAATAAAAAGAGTTTAAAAACAACAACTTCCGGATCTCAATGGTGATTTAACTGGCTGACTGACTGCCTAAACAGATCTATGTTTGGCAGGACAGCAATACTATGAGGAAGCGAATTCCATAATGTGACTGTATGGGGAAAAAAAGAAAATTTGTAGAAGTTTGCATTTGTATGAATTTGTATGAGAGAATTCGGGTGCATGTGTCTTGTCATTAAATACATAAAATACAAGTCTACAAACTGCAAGACGATTTTTTGATATGGGCCCTCCTCCGACTCATCTAGGGTGCATCTATAGACGTCCGTATGTAAAAAAAAGCACCCGAAGATGTCAAATAAATGAGACTAGGGAGCATCCTAAAAGTTATTCAAATAATTTCATAAGAAAAAGTGTGTTGTTGTTTTATTTTGCTTGTCAATAGTTTTTGAAAAGTTGCACCCCACAGCCCCACTCCCCCACTCCCCATACACCCCAACAAACTCACTTCCAATACTAGTGCATCAAACTACTGTAGGTTGTGCAGGTTGTTGACGTGACATTAGGACGAACAGGTACTGTGGCGAAAGCGAGTATGCGAAATAAACAATAACCAGCTTCAGTAAACATTAACAGCCGCTTTTATCCCACTACAACATGAAATGAAAGCGTATCAAACACTGTCACTGTAATAGAAACTACAAAAAGATATTGCTATGTGGGTTACCTGAAATTAGTCTGTATCGACCTATAGTGACAACGTACTCCCACTTTGCATCAAGGGGAACAACTCTGTAGAACATATCTGGAACCCCAAGTCTTATCTACGAAAGCCCAACTGGGTTAAAAATAATTGAGTTCCGAAATTAAATCTGAAAGGCTGTATAATTGAAAACACCGTGTTATACCACCAGACTATTATCATCTTACATACTAGGCAGCATTAATGGCGTGGCGCAGTCGGTAGCGTGGCGGATTTGTAACCGGAGGCCCCGGTTCAATCCTCCGTGGTGCCATTGTGTTTCGTCGGTGTGTTCTTGGGCAAGGGACACGTTCCCTTCGAGCACGTTAAAGAACCATAGGAATCTATTCGATAATAAGAGTAGGGCACGTTTCCCGGATTCCTATGTATCCCTCCCCACTCTCTGGGGCGGCTCTAAATAACCTACACTGTGTTGATGAGCCGTTAAACAACATTCAATTCAACTAATCTAAAAACAAACCGCCATCTTGGGCGCCTTCTTGAATTGCGGAGCTAGTACCAAAACGTTCGAATTTATGCCGTTAGTCCCAAAACCTTTAAACTATCCCGAACATTTTGACAGTGCTTGTTATACCTCGGGTCCGGGTTCCTTCCAAAAATACCTGAAATTTGCTCTACTATAAGTATAAGCTCTGTAGGGGTGAGCATCCGCATACACTGTAGGGTTCTGGTACACAGAGATGATCATGTATATAGGAATACAAAAACAAAAGCATTGGTCATGATCACTTTGAAATTCATACAATCTTTATAGAAACGTCAAAAGAAGTCCCTATTATTTTGCAATGTACTGCATGTTTAGTGGTTGACCCATTTACAGTTTGCCACTAAGCGAGAGCTTTCCTTTTTGATTTAGATTAAGCGATGACCCGACAGATTGTGGACCCTATGTATCTCTCCCAGAGGTCATTGCTACATTGTATGTGTACATGCAAGGAACGACAACTCTGTGTAGAGACTGCCTGTGATGACGTCTACTTAAATCGTGAAATGCGGGCAAGACAAATTAGAGGAATTAGACAAATGTACAAATTGACTGAGCAACATCTATAAGTTATACTTTAGTTTGGCGAGGATGTTTCTATTTCTTAAGGTTATGTGGTAAGGTTGTATATAGTGTCGAAAAGCAGGTATAACAGCAAACACAGAATACAGTTAACCAACAATACGCATACAAAACAAATGACTATAATCCGACACCACAAACACAAAAGGGTTGACAATAGGGCTCAAATAGGGATACCGCTTTGGAACGCCTTACGGTCAGCAACTAAAATTAAAGGACACTGGAGGTTTAAACTTGATTCTAGAATGCCTCAAATATCACTCTTACCCTATTGTAATCCCAATAAAACGGGACAGTATAACTAAAGAAATATTCTCGAACAAAAAAATAGGCAGCATAAATATGCGATATAATTATAAAATAAAAATGAGCATGTATATACGAATATAAAAAAGCCTATAAATTCAGAAAGCAAGTTCTCAGTGACTTGGCAGAAGTCAGAACAACGAGAGAATAAAACATTAGGTGTACGACGAGCCAATATTGAAGACAAACTTCAGGATTTAGGAAAACGTCATAATAGGGTCCACAATCTGTCAAGTCATCGTACAATCAAAGAGGAAAACATAGTGGCATGGGTCAATCAATAAATACACAGTGTGTTGCAAAATGATCTTTTGATAAACGTTTAACACGTTTTATGAAGATTGTATGAACGTGATCATGATTAAGGATGTTACGATATTTGTAAATCGAGTCACCATAAAGGTCAGATTGGCCCTTGTCAAAGAAGAGTTAATAAACTACTTTTTTTTACTTTAAAAGTAAATCGTGCAGTATTGATATCAGTAGTATTCGTTTGGCCTTCTTCTCCATTATGTTATGATTCACAACATACAATATTGTCGGGCGTTTTTTCTTCTTTTTTTCTTCATAATCAAGATGGGGGATCACGGGGTTTCAAAATGACGTCACCGAAAGTAAAACAACCCAATTTAAAGATTTTCTTTATATTTTCCTTAATTATTACTTCACGCATTTTCATGTAATATAGCCCAATGTATCCGGAATTTTTTGCACTTTATTCCGTAACTTTGATTGTAGATGAATATTCTATAGATTTTTTGTTTAATCCGCCCCCATTTCCGTAATTTAGTTTTTCGTGTCGGTCTCGTACACTGGAATGAAGAGGTTTTCATGATATTCGTCATAAAATGTATTCATTTGCATCAGTTTCAGTCCCGCAACTTTGCTTTATAACGAAAAAAGTCATAACTACCATAATTTAAAAGTTACATGTGCTACAGTGAAGATAATTATGGAATTTCGAAAATGATCCCGAACACTGGCAGCGTGAAAAGAGGTCTCGTGCACTTGTGCACTTGTGCACTTGTATTTTTATACTTGTTACATTCGCTCACGAGTTTATTTATGAATTTTGGTCATTTGTAGGTGCCAGTGAAGTTTCTATATAGCTACCAACACAATACGGGTAACATTTTGGGTAAGGTTTTCCAAAGTATTTTACTTATTATTGCAGTTAGATATAAGGGATGATTATATGTAATGTAGGTCGGGTGGCTTACATGTCAAGAGAATGAACCCCGGGTGCGCCTCTAAATTGTATAACAAGCGAAATCATTGCGACATATGTTTTGTATCATGTATATGTTTGTTTGTTTGCTTTGTCCCGTACTATGAACAAAACGAAATTATCATAACCAATCGGAGAGTGGGTGTGTCTAGGCAGCAGTGCGATAAGTAAATGCACGATATTGGCCGTGCGACAATTAAGCTGTGCATCATATCAGTTTTACTGTTTTTGCAAACCCGACAGGGAAATGTCTCCGCTATGATACGTTATTTGAAAGAATATAAAAAAAAAAAAGTAACGTCTGCACATTTTCAAACTGCTAGTATATTCAAAATTTTCCTTGACTTCATATTTGAAAATATATAAATACATTTGATTTGAAATGTACTTCGTCATTTCGGAAGCATCTTTTGGTGCAACAAGAAATTTTCGTACACATACTATGTTGTATTGTATAACAGTTTCGTTGTGTTTTCCGAGTTACTTGTATGTTTCTGTTCTATTTCAGGTATTAAGAAGATTTTTCCTGAACGAGGCACTCTTTTCAAAACGCTAGAGACATTTCGGCAGCATGAGTCGAATATCCTCAGACACTCAGGGCAGTATACCGTTGCTTCAGAAAGCTCTTTATTAGGTGAAGACGTTACTTGAAGGCGTCACACACGCGTCATGCCGACTTTAATAAACACGTGAGACATGCATCTGGGATATTAATATTTACATGTTCAACATGAGAAATAAAAACAGAACTTGAAAAGCATGAATACAGCTGCAGAAAATACTAACCAGTCTAACATGTTTATGAAAAATCAGGTTTAAGGAGGTTGGCTGGGAAAGGACGTAGTGATGAGATTTTTTTAAAATTCATATTTAAAGCTTCTTTGGTATAATTTAGATTCAAAATTATCAAAAAAAGGCTAGGTCACCACGCTTTTTTCCCTACTAGATGTCATTGAAGAGGGCACACATTTCTAACTTCAAAATTTCACTAAAAAGAGGAAAAATATTGTCATTGAACATTTTCACAATTGTTTTCATAACATTAAGTTTATTGATTAACAACAATTAATTTTTGATTGCATATATACATATCTTTCAAATCATACAAAAGCAATTGTAATCCTCGTTCGTCTTTTCACTTTAAAAAGCAAATATATGTGGACCGTACCCCACCCACTTTTGTTTTAACCGAAAAATTAATTCAAGATAAAAAAATATGTTCTAATGATCAACTTTTTTTAAAACTTGTATATGTCAAGGTCCTATGACATTTCTTTCAAAACAAGAAAAAAAATATATAGGTCACCAGGCTTCTAATGATTTTTTATTAAAAATTCTTTAAATTACACCCATTTTGGAGTTATTTTGACATTTTCAATTTAAAATACTGTAGACACAATATTGACATGGAGATCGAAAATAAAATGTTTAGACTTGAAGATTTCAAAACTTGCCCCGCCAACATCCTTAAAACAATTGTGGCAGGTGAATTCACTCAAAAACTTAAATGGTGAATTGGTTGCATTCTTCAGTATGGTGGCATGTGGCTGCCATGCACTTAATTTAAGTTGGCATAACTTATCGTGACTTTATGGTAATTTTATTGTGACTTTTCGCGATAATTTCTCTTTTAAGGCGACATAATTTCACGAATATAAAAATAAAAATCATGATAAAATATCTCAACAATTAATGAAAAGTCGCGATAATGCTTCAACGTGCCATTCAAATAAAGACTTAAGATATCTAAAAATAGAATTTTGGTTATGCGGATAGTTTCTGTCATTTACGTGAGGACCACGGAAGCCCACATGACAACGCATATAACTTTGCCATTTATAGACGGATTTTAGTCATTTTTTAGATCTAAATAAAGCTAAAAATGTACGATTTCAAATGTATATGTAAAGCGACGTATAACTTTGCCTATTTTTACACGATTGAAATTATCTTTACAGTATTAGGAAGTAGTTATCTTTAGCTAAATAAATCTATAAGTTACTAAAGATCAAAGCTGTATTAAATAATTAATATAATACTAATTAAATAATGTGTTTTTAGCGATTAGAATAAAGCAATTGTGTGATTCTGATGGTTTTGTGTGTTGCATTTATTACATCGCTTATTTCGCATCCAAATTTAAACATCTTTATTGTTTTAGAAAGTGCATGCATATTCTGAGCTTTCCAGTGATATATAGTATTGTAATATCTATAAAATACTAAAAACGTTATTCTGGGGACCAGGAAGTACCATACTTCTGTTTTTACCAAAAATATAGCAGGGGGCCAACAAGTAAACTCGTCAGTCAAAGGTCTTCCGCGAAATTCTATTTTTAGATATCTTAAGTCGTTATTTGAATGGCATGTTGAAGCATTATCGCATTTTTTTTATTAATTGTTGAGATATTTTATCGTACTTTTTATTTTTATATTCGTAATTATCACGAAAAGTCGCAATAAAATGACCATAAAGTCACGATAATTTATGTCAACTTAAACTAAGTGCATGGCAGCCACATGCCACCATACTTCAGAGCATGTTTACTCTATATAATATATTTAACGTTTTAGTTTTACCACTTTTAACATTTTAATATTATAATAGTTTACAAATGAAATCATAACATGTCAAGACATGTGTTATATAATGTGTATTCCATTCGTTTTGGAAAGGAACTGTTTTTTTTTAAAAATAATAATGCTATTATTATATTTTGGGATGACTTACAAACATTAAGTGTTTGTTTATCGTTTTGAAAATACTTTGAAATATTAGGTCAAGCGACTGAATGCCTTTTATGACCGAAACTATGTAGTCTAATTACATGTACTGCAAGGGTTGAAAATATATGAAGCACATTGTAAGCGTGTGATTTATATCTTTTAAGTTGCATATTTAATGGTCTCATTATTAGATCACTAGAATCTGAGATGCGCTATTGTGATCACATTTTGTTCGTCTTGCAACATATTCTTATGATCTCGTTCACAACTTGATTTTGTATTGGATCTCAATGAAACGTATTCAGAACGTTGGAAAGGCATTCAGATACGACCATTAGTAATGGAGTCATTGTCCCTGAATGTGTATAGTTGTGAACCGAATCACATCTCCATTTTTCATGCGAGTATTTAGAAATTTGTATGTCTAAATTTCTAAATAATTCGTACATTTCGTCTTATAAACACCTCCCCATTTTATCAAACCTTGATATTAATCGGATCATTAAAAGATCTACATTTTGAAAACCAGTGAGATCGTTTTTTTTAAATAATAAGAGATAGAGCCTTTGAATTTTTGACAGACCGTAGCCAGCCCCGAAATTACCCGAGGCAAATCCTTACCTAGCGGGATCTGAGCACATGTACTTCGGAAAAAAACTGTTGATATCCTACGTTTTAGTGCATTCCCGTGCGAAATTTCCAGTTTCATGTTGGACAAATATATTTTAGTGATTTTATTTAATTGATTTTCCATTTGAATGCCTACTTCAATGTTTGGTAACTTCCCAAAATTCTACCGATGCCTCAGAGTAGCTACTGGACTGTTTGAAGAAAAAATATATACATTTGATATTTGTGAAGCTGGGTCAAGATTCAATGATAACGAATCATTTATAAATGTTCAACCGAGATGAGTGCACATAAAAACAAAAGAAAGTTAATGCCTTCCAATGTCATCGCTTTAGGTCCATTTGGGTCTTTTGGATGGGCTATTTTGCTTTGTTAATCTTATGTTCGATACTTATTTGCTTTCACTTAGTGAAGTGATTTTATTAAGTATTTCGCTGCAAATAAGTTAATCGTTACATTTCGTTTCAAAAATGAAATATCTTCTTTTTATTGTTCATGTGTTGTATTACGCAGTTTATTATGATTGTGTGATATACTGTTTAATACATCCAAATGAATAAACATATTGCTAAACTTTAACTCTAAATGAATTTGTTTTCTTTTTGACTTTACATTAATTTTGTCTGATGCATTCAACATTGCATAATTATACAAATACGTTGAACTTGAACTATTTTTATTATAAGAACATTTGAGGTACACAATTCTTCACTGAAGTCTCAATGACGTTTTTTTCTGATCTTTTCTGGTGACAAACACTGCACATGTACATACTGATAGGCGTCCCTGGCACCTAACCGGCGATTATGTAAGGTAAGCAACCTCTGATAAGAAACCAAGGGGACATACCCACAACGACGACACCTAAACTATTGTCTAGAGGAATAGAGGAGCAATTTATTTAAGGTTTTAGTAGACGGGTCACGGTCGTCAAATGGTTTAAAACGCAACTTGCTTTTATTATTACTTTTGCCTTCTTGTTTGTCTGTTTGCATGTTTGTTTCTGTGTTTTGTGGTTGACTGTCCTCCTTCAATGCTACTTTCCCTGTTCGATCTTTTTATATGTCTTTGCAGTAGGTCACACATTTCTGCGGTCAGTGGTTTCCCCAAGGTGCTGTTTGGTCCTAGTAAATAGGCTGATGAGCAACTGGGGTCCTCTCGACCAGTAAAGGTGGCCGCCATGTATAGCTTATTAATCGTTAGGAATAACGTAAAACGGAAAAAAAATCAGTTGAGATAAAACGCTTGACAATTTCTTTTTATTCATTGAATGTTTTTATTCTGCGATATTTATTTCAAACATTTTACATTGTGCTTACGGGCATTTCTGTCATGGAAAAAAACCCACATACATTCCGAGCATACGCATCGTTATGAGTATCAGAACTCACGGACAATTAATAAATATTAGAATATTTAGACAAATGCAAGTTGCAGTTTTGACAAAGTCTTGTTGAAAACAATTTACTTTCATAAGACCTCATAACGTCTTTATCATTTAAAAACTAGGACACCGCATTGGAGTGGAATTTTATTACTACTAATAGTCTAAGTCTATTATTTTCTTTTAGATTTCATCCGGATCCTTTTTTCTAGTATCCAATGTATGGTTACTGTAACATTTTAAAAAGCATGTTTAATTCTTCATTATATCGTTGCCATACATTGTATGTCTTTGACGTGTTTTTTATCTACACACTATCCGTTTTATTTCCTGGCAATCCCAATAGGAAATCACCTCCACTAGCCTACCCGAATTCTCATGTTGGTACTCTATATGAATGCATTAGTACATCGCATAAACAATAAACGCACAAGTGTAGGAGATCTCTTTTCACGTAGTCAGTACGTGTTCGAGATCATTTTCGAAAAAGCATAATTATTTTCACTGTACTCAGTAGCGCATGTAACTTTTAAATTGTGGTAGTTATGACTTTTATTTATAAAGTAAAGTTGTTGGACTAGAACTGATGCAAGTGAGTACATTTTATGACGAATATCATGAACATCTCTTCATTCCAGGGTACGAGACCGACTCGAAAAACTACATTTCGGAAATGGGGGCGGATTAAACAAAAGACCGTATTTTCAATATTATAACACTTAGAGATACCAAACTTGATATTTGAATACATCTTGGGATAGCGGTGTGTCGCATACCAAAATAAGGTCACAGTGACATTGACCTTGACCTGTGACCTCTGTCACAGAAAATGTTCCAAAAATGCTTGTCCGGGCCATGTTTTCAATACTATAAGACTTTGAGATACCAAACTTGGAATGTGAATACATCTTGGGATAGCGGTGTGTTGCGTACCAAAATACTTGACCTTGACCTGTGACCTCTGTCATAGAAAATGCTTGTCCGGACCGTATTTTCAATACTATAACACTTGGATGTGCCAAACTTGGTATGCGATTACATCTTGGTATAGCGGTGTGTCGCGTATCAAAATAAGGTCATTGTGACCTTGACCTGTGACCTCTGTAATACGAAATGCTTGTCCGGACCGTATTTTCAATACTATAACACTTGGATGTGCCAAACTTGGTATGCGATTACATCTTGGTATAGCGGTGTGTCGCATACAAAAACTAGAAATTGTTATTGTCCATGGGACAAAAACGTATGGCTCCCCCACTAGCCGGAACAGGCATAATTGACGACTCTAGGTCCAACCGTCCTCTATTGATCTGAGATCGTTTTGATATTCAATATCCCTGTGACTGTATCTACTATCTGTATCAGTAAGGCCACATAAAAATATGTGTGGTTCAGGTAACCCGACCGACCCTATTTTTTTTAAGGGGCCGACCCTAAAACTTTTTATGCAAAAATTAAAAATAAAAAAAAAATAAATAAAAAAAATAAATAAATAAAAATTAAACAAATATTTAAAAAAAAAATTAAACAAAAAAATCATTAAACAAAAAAAAATCAATAGGGGTCATCTACTGGTCATGACCAACCATCCTTCCAAGTTTGAGGACCCTAGGTCCAACCATTCTCTAGTTATTGATCGGACATCGTTTTGATAGTTAATGTCACCGCAACCTTGACCTTTGACCTAGTGACCCCAAAATCAATAGGGGTCATCTACTTGTCATGACCAACCATTCTTCCAAGTTTGAGGACCCTAGGTCCAACCATTCTTTAGTTATTGATCGGACATCGTTTTGATAGTCAATGTCATCGCAACCTTGACCTTTGACCTAGTGACCCCAGAATCAATAGGGGTCATCTACTTGTCATGACCAACCATCCTTCCAAGTTTGAGGACCCTAGGTCCAACCATTCTCTAGTTATTGATCGGACATCGTTTTGATAGTCAATGTCACCGCAACCTTGACCTTTGACCTAGTGACCCCAAAATCAATAGGGGTCATCTACTTGTCATGACCAACCATCCTTCCAAGTTTGAGGACCCTAGGTCTAACCATTCTCTAGTTATTGATCGGACATCGTTTTGATAGTCAATGTCATCGCAACCTTGACCTTTGACCTAGTGACCCCAAAATCAATAGGGGTCATCTACTTGTCATGACCAACCATCCTTCCAAGTTTGAGAACCCTAGGTCCAACCATTCTCTAGTTATTGATCGGACATCGTTTTGATAGTCAATGTCACCGCAACCTTGACCTTTGACCTAGTGACCCCAAAATCAATAGGGGTCATCTACTTGTCATGACCAACCATCCTTCAAAGTTTGAGGACCCTAGGTCCAACCATTCTCTAGTTATTGATCGGACATCGTTTTGATAGTCAATGTCACCGCAACCTTGACCTTTGACCTAGTGACCCCAAAATCAATAGGAGTCATCTACTTGTCATGATCAACCATCCTTCCAAGTTTGAGGACCGTAGGTCCAACCGTTCTCTAGTTATTGATCGGACATCGTTTGTGACACAGACAGACCTAAAGCCGTGACCTTTGACCTAGTGACCCCAAAATCAATAGGGGTCATCTACTTGTCATGACCAACCATCCTTCCAAGTTTGAGGACCCTAGGTCCAACCATTCTGTAGTTATTGATCGGACATCGTTTGTGACACAGACACGCAGACAGACCTACAGACAGAAAGCACAAAATCAATATGGCTCCCCTACCACACTTTGTGTGGGGGAGCCATAATAAAGTCATTGTGACCTTGACCTTGATCTTTAACCTTGTTCATAGAAAATGTCTGGAAAATGTTTGCCTGGGCCGGTGGGGACTATAGATTGCCCTGCAATTCTTGATCCTCTTGTTAATATGGACTTAATATAGCATGAATTATCCCCCATTCTTTAATATGCCTTTTATATTGTTGTGGCAGCAAAAAGAATAGAGGAAAAACCTTTCTCCATCATAGCATTGGTTGGATTTAATTGTAATAGAATGTGTTAATGTATGTTTATCATGGTATACACTAGCCAAATATAAATCATTTTACAACAGTGAGACATAAAACTTTTGATGGCTCTTATATTATTTTTGTTGTTGTTGTTTCTTGTACAAGAAATATAAAAAGATCGGACAGGGAAAGTAGCATTCAAGGAGGACAAGCAAACAACATCACAAACACAAAAGGGTTGACAATAGGGCTACCGCCTTGGAACGGTCAGTGGCAAAGTAGGCCACTCGGGGTTTAAACCTGTTCTAGGGTGCACCAAACCTCACACTTACCCTACCGTCATCCCATTAAAACAGTACAGTGTAAATAAAGAAATCCCCGCCATGTTCTAATCTCTAACCAACAAGGCAGCATCAATAGTCAATATAAGTAAAACGTTAATATGCTCGTGTAAATATAATACAAAAAAAACAAATAGCCTAGAAAGCCACAATGAAGGTACTCAATGACTTGGCAGAAGCCAGAGCAACAAGAGAATAAACCATTAAGGGCAAGACAAGAAAGATCATAGACAAACATCAAACGCCACCGTCCCAATGGGCTTTAGGTAGGCGTCATCATAGGGTCCACAGCCTGTCCGGTCATCGTACACTTAAAGAGGAAAGCATAGTGGCGAACTGTAAAAGGGTCCACCACCAAGCATGCAGTAAGTTGCAGAATGATAGGGTCATAACCTCTTTTGATAAACTTTTTAACAAGTTTAACAAAGATAGTACCACGTCTTCCTAGTGACTAATATTAGATTGGTATTATTCTCATGTGTGATCAGTAATATATTATTTTTCTCCCTAGTAACACATATAAGATTGGTATCCTTCTCCCTAGTGATTAATATTAGGTTGGTATTAGTTGCCCTACTGATCAGTAATATATTTTTATTACTTTCCCCTGGTGACAAGTATAATGGTATCCTTCCCCCCAGTGACTAATATTAGGTTGGTATTATTTTCCCTAGTGACTATCCTTCTCTCTAGTGATCAACAATCCCTTGTGACTAATACAATATTTATATTTTTCTCCCTAGTTTTTAGATTTGTATTTATCCCCTATTGACCAGTAATAGTGGTATTTTTCTCCCTAGTGACAAGTACTGTATTGGTATCTTCCTGCCCAGTGACCAGCAATTGATTGCTTCTCTTCTCCCTAGTGACTAGTATTAGATTCACATTCATCTCCATGGGCGATAAAGAAAATAATAAAGGCTATGAGTGATTTTTTAATTTGTATTAATCGCTAACGATTTTCAATAACAATTTCACAAATATTACATTTGTTTTATAGTTTATAAATTACAAGACATAAGGCACAATGTATTACCGTGACAACGTGTAGAGACAACACAGACAGACTCCAGCATCATAAACTTATAAATGTAAAACATCAAAAATGTATAAAAAAGGGCTGGTTAAGAAGAAGCACATCACATGAAGCACAGGAAGTAGTAAAGCAAATACAGTGTTACAATAATCAAGTCTTTATCGCAAGTCAATACTGGCATCTTGAACATTTCGTGGCAGAGGGTATGTTAGGGAAAAGAGTTGATGTGTAACAATGATCGTTCTGTAACTCTGACTGGTGTATAACACTGGTGTTTAACATTGACTGGTGTATAACATTGACTGGTGTATAATGTTGACTGGTGTATAACACTGATTAATGTATAACACTGATTAATGTATAACACTGGTGTATAGCACAGATTGGTGTATAAGACTGATTGGTGTACAACATTTATTGGTGTATACCACACTGATTGATGTATAACACTGATTGGTGTATAATTAAGCAATAAAATATTTCCAGTGGGTTTATATTGTCCCAGATCAAAACCGGGTGGGTGAGACTTGAAGACCAACGATATCAAGGGCAGTAGGTTTTGATCTCGCACAATATAAAACAACGGGGAATACTTTTTTTTAAATCTGACATGGATTTTTATGGATTTTATACACACATTTTCGAGAGATTGAACCAAACACGTTCTCACAACTTACATTTTACGTCCATCTCTCGGCACCAAACTAAGAAAATATACAGCTTTATCGTGTTTCTAACAAGTTCAATGTTGTTGTTTGAACGCAACGCTGCTTAAAACAACGTTATCGTTGTTTTGGATGTTTTTCGATGTTGAAAATCGTTTCAAATGTCGTTCTAATGGTTGAAGGATGTGACGTCAGAGGTCTATATAGCTTTTTTTAAAAACTACTCAATAGCCAATAAGCATTGAGTATTTTCATAAACCATGTTAGATCATTGATTGGTGTACAACACCGATTGGTGTGTAACACTGATTGGTGTATAACACTGATTTGTGTATAACATTGATTGGTGTACAACATTGATTGGTGTATAAAATGGTAACTGATGTACAGCACTATTTGGTGTATAACACTGATTGGGGTATGTGTGTATAAATTCTATTGGTGTATAACACCTATGTGCATATAACTTCTGTTGGAGTATCACACTGACTTATATATAACACCTACGTGTGTATAACTCCTACTTGTGTATAATAACTATGTGTGTATAACTCATACTGGTGTATAACACCGACTGGTGTATAACAACTATGTGTGTAACTCCTATTGGTTATAACACTGATTTGTGTATAACACCTACGTGCGTATAACTCCTATTGGTGTATAACATTGAATGGTTTATAACACCATGTGTGTATAACTTGTGTATAACACCTATGTGTGTATAACTCCTATTGGTGTATAACACTGACTTGTGACAAATCATTTTTTGTTCATCCTCATTCAAGGTCTTCATCATGACCTGCATTGTTTCAGGTGCCATCTCGCTCATATCACTAGAGCAGTGGCAGAAAAACAATAACAGTGGCTCCAGTGTAAATGGAGTGTTTACAATAGAATTTGCAGCAACTCTGCAGTTCAGGGTGAGAAGGTTCTAGGCCCGTTCTCCATATTTTAGCTCGATGTACATGGAGGATGAGCCTGGCATGTTCATTCCTGTTAGGCGCCATATAACCTTTCATGTGTTGGTGCGCCTTAAAACCCCAATTCAATTCAATTGTGACAAATGAATCTGTACACTAGATAATGTAGGTGAAGAACAAAATTGAAATTGAATTGGGTTTAAAGGCGCACCAACACATGTAAGGTTATATGGCACCTAACAGAGCTCATCCTCCATTTACATGAAGTTAAAATATGGAGAATGGGCCTAGAACCTTCTTACCTGCAGAACTGCAGAGTTGCTGCAAATTCTATAGAAGACACTCCATTTACGATGGAGCCACGTTTCCACATATGCATATGCGGTGAAAGACCTTGAATGAGCATGATAAAAAAAGACAAAATGAATATGAATGGGGGGAGGAGGGTGAGTTTGTGAGATGCAGTGGTTGTATTCTACCCCAGCAACCACACGGGGAAGTGTGGCTCATCATATAGTAACCATAAAGGTTAAGTGTGGCTTTATGGCCAATCATCAATTACTTATGAAGTTTTATTACATCATTTCTATGGGTGAAAGATTGGGATTTCCCAGTAAAGAATATTCATAATCGCTCCATATCAATAACTAACTCTGAACGCAAAAAGTAACTAACGGTGACATTGAGGCATGACTTCAATAAAATGTTGCTGACGTTGAATATGCTGTATGGGCGCAGAACCAGAAGCTGCCAGAGAAAAGCATTTTTGACAATTCAAAGATTTATTTTGTAGTATTTGATCATGTCAGAGTACTTAGTATATAATGTTACATCATTATAAAACAGAAAATCTTTTCAATGTACTGGAAGAGATTGTCAATTGTCAGATCAAAATAGTTCATATTTGTAAAACACTAAAATTAATGCATACTAAGAAATCAGATAAAACACATATCTAAGAAAACATAATAAAAATCCAGTATATTCCTACACCATCACTTCTTCCAGGTAAGACTCTGGAATCCATCCTTCATTGTCATCTACTTTAACAAACCACCACCCACCTTCGGGAGTGTCCACCACCGTTACCGCCCGACCCGCGTTTACACTGATCTCTCCCTCATTCTCCGCCTCGAAATCGGAACACGTCCTGAACACAGTCTGTTTAGAACCAATCACGGGGCTAACATGATTGGACATAGCTTTGGAATGCGAGTCACTAACTACCACTGATTTTGGTCTAACTTTTTCCAAGTATGAAGAAGGCACCCAACCTTCCTGGGAATCATAACTAACAAACCACCAACCGTCAGCTTTTTCGAGTAGTGTAACCTCCTGCCCAATCTCTAGACTAATTTCACTTTCATTGGATTCTGTGAATCCAGCAATTGCATAGTAAAGTTTGTCTTGATCTCCTGGCGAATCTTTTGATTCTGCATTATTATTTTCTACGTCTGATTCTATTTTATCCTGTTTTAATCTGCTTGTATGTTTAATAGGACTTTGCTTTGGTTTGACTGGAACAGACGGGTTTGATTTGGGAGTATCAGCTCTGAAGACGTCATTTCCATTTGTATTACTTCCTGGCATGTTTGTACCTAATTTAGCTTTCAACATGTTTGCTAAACCGGAAACACCGACCGGTCTAAACTCGTCTTCTTCACTACTTGAATGGTTTCTCGACGATGTATCCTTAGACTCACTGTGAGCATTTGTGTTTGAAGTCTTAACAGGAACTTTTGGTTTTGATGGAAGAGACGGGGGTGGTGCTTTTGTTACATTTGGAGCAATGGGCTTATGTACCTCATCTTTTGTGTCTTTTTGTAACCCTGGTGGCTGAGCTGGTAGTGGACGAGAGGAATATTTCTTTGGATCTAGACTTGGATCTCGTGAAGGAACTGATGAACTTGGTCGCTTTGGAGACATTCTCCCCGGCAGTGATGGAGGAAATGCTCTCCCTGGGGACGTTTTTTGGTTTTGACTATCTCGGTTTGTTTCTCCTTTTCTGTGTGTTGGGGGAGTAATTGGACGAGAGGGTTTAGGTCCTTTTAAACCAACATGCTTTAAGGCAAAAGCAGGTGGCGTTGGCAGGCTTTCTTTTCTAGTAGCATTAGGTTCATCTGCTTTATTTAAATCACTATCCGTGGGTTTATTCCTACTTTCAAACTTATCTTTTAATACACTTGCTAAGTCGCTGACCTTAGTCCTTCCACCTTTAGCAACACTGTGAGAATCTTCATCAGACTTTGCAGTTGCATCATCTCTACTTTTCATCCATGATGGTTTCGTGGCACTGGGAGCTGCGGGTTTATTTCCAACAGTTGGTTTGGGTGGAGTTGGTTTGTTTCCAACAGTTGGTTTATTTGGAAAATTTGGAACAACTGGTTTTGGTGTTGCGTTGGAGTGTGGTAACGGTAGTTCTGGGCGATTATGTGCTGGCTTAAGAGCTGGTTTAGACTCAGTTTCTATTTTAGGTTCAAGCTTTCCGACATCCTTTCCTTTTAATTCAAACTTTGCTTTCAAGGCTCCAGCCAGCCCAACAACATCAATTTTTGCATCGTTTTCAGATTCTTCTGTTGACTTAAGCCTAGTTTTAGCAGGAGGTTTAGGCTTCGCGAAAGCATTACCCCCTCCTGCAGTACCACCTTTTCCTTGAAATGTAACATCAGGCTTAGATTCACCAAATGTAGGTTTTAACGGTGGTGCAGGTGGTGCACCAGAAATGTGTTTTACAGGTGGCGCAGGTGGTTCGCCAGAAACATGTTTTACGGGTGGTGGTGGTGGAGGGGGTGGCGGTTGTAAACTTCTGTCAAGTATTTTTTTCCCTACAGCAGGCTTCATGGGAACAGACCCATTTTCTGATATTAAAACAGAATTGTCAGATTTGGGCTTTGGAAGAACAAATGGTTTTGTTAAATTTGGTGATTTGCTTCCAGTGGGTTCTGGTTGTTCCTCAACGAAGTCTTTTCTTGGTGGTTTCGGAGAAGTTTTTTCTCCTTTAATTTTAGCCTTGAGTGCACTTGCCATTCCACTAATGGCATCTATTGCGGACAGTCTTCGTGGACTTCCTGGTTTTTTGTCATTGTCTTCTGTGAGGTCCTCTCTACTTCCAGAAACAGATCCTGGTTTCTGAAACGGTTATTAAGACAATTATACCTTTGTTTAGGAGTGAATTCAAAAATATTGAATGACCAAATAATTTTCAATTGGTGACAAAGTCTAAAACTACATTAGGGGTTAAGAGTACTGAACTTGATTAATTATGTTCAAATAGTTATTTAATGGTCGGAATTGTGTTAAACAAAATTTACAACTGTCAAAAGAACCAAAAAATAATACCCCTGCAAACTGATATTTTTTTTTTTTGATATGGTTAACCCCTTTATAAGGCTTCTCATTTCTGTTCTTTAACATTGAACCTGAAAACTTAAGAAAGGTCGTAACAAACTGATGCATATCGGTAAACTTGGATGGACAGGTATACTTTATTCATAAGAGCCAATGGAACAAATTTGAAGTGTTAACTTAAATGGTGAATTGTTTGGAAAGTTGAAATGTGATAATTGGAAAGTTGATATGTGATAAATGAATTCAGTCAAACGTACCTTAATGTGTATTGGTGATGGTACTCTTGCCTTCGTCTCATCAACTGAGTTACCGATACATTTTATGTAGGAAGCGGGCGCCCAACCTTCCTTGTTGTTAATTTCTATAAACCACCAGCCTGTTTCATTCTTCTCCAAAACCTGAATAAAAATACCACATGCATGAAATGCAGTCATTTTTTTCAAAATACCAATGTTATTATTTACACTTAGGACAGTTCTTCAGATCATATAGTCTCTATCATCCAGACACACTCAAGCTGACTGCGAGTGCTAGCGAGCGTCTGGACTCACTGTTCTTTAAAAATGTTGACCGATAGACGGCGCCAACCGTCAAAACTGACTGCGACGTGACGTCATTTTGATTGCAACATCAAAGTGCACGTTGAATTACGCGCAACATTAGTTCCAATGGGATGTGTGTACGTCCTTATTAAATATACAATAAACTTCGTTTTATTGTAGTTTCTCTAAAAACATAATATAATCTTACAAAATGATGTTTAAAATTTAATTTTTAGCATTAATCGTGATCCGCTGACTATGTTTGGAGTAATTTTATTGCACAACATTGCGCGTAACGTCACGTAATTATTGACGCCGTCGTGACGTAGGGGGTGATTCCCATAACAAACTGAAGTTGACCAATCAGAGGCCAGTGATTTTTTTTTGTCCACACCTCGTTTTGATGTCAACATTTTTAAAGAAGCTTTACTCCAGACCATCGTTTGGACTTCTGTGAGAGAAGTCTCGCGAGAGGTCTGGATGATCGAGACTACAGATCAAAGGGAAATATTCAGAACCACTCCCAGTTGCCATGAGTACTATGTTATATAGGCAGCTATATTAAAGTCCATTCTCTCCATCAATAAGCGCAATTTACAAAAGATTCAAAGCATTTCTAAACCTACCGATGATGAATTGAATGTTGTTTAACGGCTCATCAACACAGTATAGGTTATTTAGAGCCGCCCCAGAGAGAGGGGAAGGATACATAGGAATCCGGGAACCTGCCCTACTCTTATTATCGAATAGATTCCTATGGTTCTTTAACCATAGGAAGATAGACCGATACACGGGACCGCCCGGTTTACGTCCCCATCCGACGGACGAGGCTAAGGTAAAGTGTCTTGCCCAAGAACACACCGACGGAACTCAGTGGCACCACGGAGGATTGAACCCGGGGCCTCCAGTTACAAATCCGCCGCGCTACCGACTGCGCCACGCCAGCACCGATGATGAGGTAATATATATAGCTTACATATTTGAGAATCCAAACTCTGTAGACATAATATAAATGGCCAGGCAGGCCAAACCCCAAAACTGGAGGTTAGAATTAAGAGTTACCAACTCATAATTCATTTAACGCATATTCAATCCTGGGTATTTTAATAACCCACGAATAAATGAATACTGTTAATCAGCACATATACATTTTTATATGACCTGACCACCTGAATAGAATTTTGATAAATGGTTTTGAAGTGTATTTGTCATTATTTGGCAGTTTAGTTTCTTCTTTTAGCACCTTACTACCTTATGTGGTGTTTTGGGTGTTATGTGATAAACAGTTTCACATTCTGGGATTTTAAAACTGAATTTATTAAACTCTTTGGACAGAGGTGATATGATGCTCATCACAGCCTTGCATTATATACTTTTATCAAACTCGAGTAATAAATACAGTATTATACAGGTACTCATGTAACATCCATTATATATACAGATTAAGATAATAAAACATTTGCAAAGTTAAAGAATATATGCACTAAAGGGTTGGATTAACAATCCTTCATCTCAGAGGGTAATGACATCTGACCTTGATATGTCTTCATCTCAGAAGGTAATAATCTGACCGACACTAATTAGATCTGACCTTGACATTAATTAGATCTGACCTTGACAATAATTAGATTTGACCTTGACCTTAATTAGATCTGACTTTGACATGTCTTTATCTCAGAAGTTACTTTAATGAGAGCTGATGTTGATGTTAATTGGATCTGACGTGACATTGAAGGTATACGACCTTGACATTTATGATATCGGACCTTGATATTAATAATATGACCTTGACATTAATCATAATAAGATCTGACCTTGACATTCTCTCCAGATTTGAAGCTGATCCCATCTCCCACAACATCAGAAAAGTCAGCAACGGTCACATATTTCGTGCGGAAGGATTCAGTATGAACCAGGGGAGGCTTTACAAATGCTGGTGTCTGTGCGCTAAATTTCGGCTGTAGGCAAACAAATATTGTGAAATTTTATGAGATTGTAAAATGCAAAGAGGTCCTTTAGATGTCTACTGCATCCCACATGGAAGAAAAGTAAACTGTCATTTTAACTGGAGCTTACTTCATGTAATTTTAACACTTTTATTGCACAATTATTTCAAAGTTTTATTTCTTTGGACAAAACCATACATTTTAAGTTTTCTAACACATTCGAATAGCAAAAACTATGTGTACAAAACATTTGGAAACCACAAACTCCAACTATTACAATAATTTAATTTTTTTTTAAATTTTTTGGGGCAAAATCTTATTAAATTTTAAATTTTCAAATAACACTTCTAAATAAAAAAGAATGTGTACAAAGCATTTGGAAACCCAAAACTTCAAATTCTGATCACTCTACCTTAGTACTTGGCCTTGGAGGGGGCCGTGAGGAACCGTTCCGCTTCAGTGAGCGGGACTTCATGCTGCGTATACTCTCGTACACCTCCTCGGTCTCGATACTGCCCCTGTTGTCCGCCTTGAGAATCCTGCTGAGCTCACTGATGCTGTAGATCTCTTCCACCTCCGGAGGTGGCTCGTAGTCGTCGTCAAACTCATCATCGGTGTTGTTGTTAGCATCGTAGGATGACCGCGCGCCGTCGTCGTCGTCCTGTAGGAAATGTTAAAATTAGGAACTTTTAACATGCATGTATGCAAATGGGACTACGATTAAATACTGTAGTGAAAGAACAAAATGCTCTATACTGTTGATACTATCGATGTAGGTGTAAACAATGGAGGCATGAATATTATGACAAAGAGTGGTATGTGACGTCATAATGTTCTTGGCATGCGTCATTTATAGCAGATATTGTCAGAGGTCAAGAAGAAATCACACAGTTGGCTCAAGACATTCTGATAAAGCCTATGGTCCTAATTGACTTAGAGAATTATGGAATTAATTGGCTTCTGTATTGATGTTCCTAATTGCACAATTATGGTTCTTATTGGCTCCCATAATCATGGTCCTAATTGGCCACTATAATTATGGTCCTTATAGGCTACACACATTTTCCTGCCTCAAACAACCCTATTCTTAGTGACATGACATAGTTTCACCCAAAATGACATAATCCTATTTTTAGTGACATGACATGGTTTCAGTAAGTTTGGATATTCTGCTAATTGTGGATTTAACTTGTTTTGTTTATTGGGATGTTGATATTGGTGGAGTTTGGTGGTGGTGGTGGTGGGTGGGGTGTGGGAGAGATAGTTTAGTAATTTTATAAGCAAACAGTATCAAGCCATCAGTCTAAAAAAGTAATACATTTTAAATGTTTGTTACCTTAAGAAGGTCACTTATTTCCATCAAAGACTTCACAATCTCTGGTCCGCCCGTGCGCTTTGGTTGCATTGTTTGTTTACGGATTTTGAACGTTTCAGTCTTCATCAAAAATGTGGAGGGAACATAACCTTCCTTCCCATCATATCTGTGAAAAATAAAAGCCACGCTTTAATTGTGAACAGCTGACAATTAGGAAATAGTGTTGAAAACTATGTTAGTTTCATTTGTGCGTGTATACAATTATATAAGTAAGTTGACATGTACTTATAAATAAATATGGTATTTAGACATCTGGAAAATAATATCAAAAATGTTGTACAATGCTTATCTTCCATGTCAAACTTAAAGTAGCTATCCTGCCAACAACAGCCAAATTTTATAAAATATGTACACCATTTCTTAACCTATTGACGACAATTGAATTGGATGTTGTTTAACGGCTCATCAACACAGTATAGGTTATTTAGAGCTGCCCCAGAGAGAGGGGAAGGATACATAGGAATTCGGGAACCGTGCAATACTCTTATTATCGAATAGATTCCTATGGTTCTTTAACTTGCTTGGAGGATAGACCGATACACGGAACTGCCCAGTTTACATCCCGATCCGACGAAGGAGGCTAAGGGAAAGTGTCTTGCACAAGAACACACCGACGAAACTCAGTGGCAGCATGGAGGATTGAACCCGGGACCTCCGGTTACAAATTTGCCAAGCTACCAACTGCGCCACACCAGCACTCTTACTGACAACAAGGTATATATAGATAACTTACATATTTTGAGAATCCAAACTATATAGATGCAATATAAACGGCTTTAACCAGCCAGGCTAAACCCCAAAACGGCAGCATCAAATTAAGAGTTACCAACTCATAATTAATTTTACGCATATTCAATCACGTTTATTTTAAGAACTTGTTAATAAATCTTTACTTTTAATGGGCAAATATACATTATTATGTGACCTGAACACATGGAAATATTTTTGATAAATGGATTTGTAGTGTAATTTTGCCCATATTTGACGGGTTAGTTTCTTTAAAATTAAAGTATGGATATAAAAGTAAAATACAAGCACAGGTCACATGGACTAAATAAAACAATATAATGACCCCTATATACTGTTATGAAAGAGATTTCATGTTGAGTTTGTCATCGGCTAGTCAGAGAGACATTACTGATGAGTTTAATAATACATCTGTGTAATAATACATCTGTGTAATAATACATCTGTGTAGTAATAATACATCTGTGTAATAATACATCTGTGTAATAATACATCTGCGTATCTGGATGACAGGCTCGATATTGATAATCCGTCATAATATTTATCCACCAGAGCTCATGTTGAATGAAGCCAACAGTTTGGATACCATAGCAGCATTCCTCGATCTTTATCTCTCGATTTCAAATGATTACATACACACTAAAATCTATGATAAGAGAGATGACTTTAACTCTGACATCTTTAACTATCCACATTTAGATCGCGACGTACCTCGTGCTACATCATACGGGGTTTATATCTCCCAGCTAATTTGTTTTGCTGGGGCATGTAACGATGTTAAGGATTTCAGTTATCGAAATCAATTTATTACTAGTAAACTTCTTCAGCAAGGTTTTTGTTATCACAAACTATGTAGATCTTTCTAAACTTTCTGACCACTTGACAAAATTAATCAGGTAATTCGCCAGAAAGGATAAGAGCCTTTAGTATTACATCTACACTTCACTCATGTGTGATGACTGGAAAACCTTGTGGGACACCATGATACACTGAAAGGGAAGTAGGTGCATGAACCTTCGTCCCTCGGGTTTTCTAGTTGTACCCTAGATTGGTTTTCTCTTTGACTGCAACTGCTGTGGTTGTTCAGTAAAATTTTGGATGTTTCTAATTGTTTGTTTTTAATATATCTTTATATAACATATATGTGTATCGTTTCCTAATTACTCTGGATGTGAACTTTGTTAGAGATTTCCTTTCGATGAGGTGAACTTTTATTTACACTGTCTTGTCAATTTGAGCACTGAAGACAGGATAATAGCGAGGTTGTGTCCACTACTGACCGTTCCAAGTCAGTAACCCCGTCTTCACCACTTGTTGCATTGTGTATTGTCGTTTTCATTGTTTAGTTAAGTTGCTCTTTTTTTGCGGATTTACTCTGCCATTGCTTTCGAGTGCTGTAATTTCTATAGGATAATTGTTCTCATTTTTTAACACTTAGATATGGTGATTGTTTCTAGATACGCCCTTTAAGCCTAACTTGCCAGAACATAGAAAATGGTTGACAAAGTGACGTGTAAGCTAACTGAGAAAGTGACAAATTTTACAAAAGCTTTAGAAAGTGGCTGTGTGGGGCCATCAGACACGCTCTGTGACCGGTTTCGTCCAATTGGTATGGACTCAGTAGAGGGTAGTTGATGCATGTTGTCAACAACAGTGAAGTGATGTGAATGGGCGGTGTCGGTATATATATCCATAAGTTAGCCGGTGGTAGTATATATTATAAAAGGATTTACCTTACAAGCCACCAGCCCTCCAGATTTTTCTCGATGACATAGACCACGGCTCCTCTGTCCATGGATAACTCGTCCTCGCCCTGGGCCTTGAACTCTTCTGTACACAGGTACTGCTCCTCTGTTATGGACAAGAGTAAATGTCAGCAATCAACCCAATACAAAAATAACACAGTTTAATGCAACAGTTGAGCTGAAAAATCTAAGTAAAATACATGACAGAGTTATGGTTCTTGTCATAACATTATGTAATGATCATGAACATGTGTGCCAAGTTCCATAGCTTTCCGACATTTCGTTTTTGAGAAAGGAGGTAAAACAAAAACTTTAACCAAAAACTTTTACCAAAACAGATGGACAGACAGATAAACGGACAGAAGTCGCCAAACTACAAGCCTAGATTTGCTATGCAATCTGGCAAACAAGTTATTTTTGAAAGAAAAAAAAAATCCGGCATTTTGCAGTGAAAACTGTACTGAAAATTAAACTTATTTTGGCCCGAGGGTATTTCGGTATAATAAAATAAGTTTCACATTCATGAGAGGGTGATAGTAAGAATGTTCACCCTCGGCTTTGCCTCGGGTGATAATCATATCCTCAGGGTGAACATTCTTACTATTACCCTCTCATGAATGTGATATTTATATGTTACTTGGAGCCTTACCAGAGAGAGGGGGCATAGGAATCTGGGAACAAATCCATACTCTTACTATTGAATAAACTCGAACTGTTCGGTTCCTTAGCATGCTCGAATTATAGACCGAGACGTGAGACTGTCTGGTTTATGTCCCAATCCAATGGATTCGCCAGACAAAGTGAAGAAAGCCTGTGGCATCAGTCAGGCTCAAACCTGTGACCGCCCATTTCAAAATATACTGACCATCCTTTGGACCATGTCCCCTTCTCTGGAGATCAATAGTTTCACTTTCAATCTCCTTGGATACCATACTATGTATTATAATACAAACCAACTTTCCAGACAGACCATTCAGACATAAACTTGACAAAAGTCTGAACAAATACACGGCAGTCAAGAAAAATGCCCAGACAAACTTAATGACAGTCCGGACTTAAGCCTGACAAAAGTCCTGATATAAACAAAAAAAAAATATTGAAGAAGGAAAACTAATGCTGCCTTCACCCAGATGTTTTGTATATGTTAAATCTGCAGTACACATGACCTGGAATACAACTGACCATTAAGCAGGTTTGATGGTCACATAAAACGGAAAAAGAAGCTGTATTTGTTACCTTCTCCCGGCCCGAATCTGACAGTGCTGTCTTCCTTCACACCGTCCTCTCTCTCCAGGCAGCTGCTGGGAACCCAACCCTGCTCATCCTCCACGTTCACAAACCACCAACCTGCAAACAATTGATAAATAGAAATGTGAACAACTCTGCTCAACACCACTTTTACAAACCACCAGCCTGCAAACAATTGATAAAAAGAAATATGAACAACTCTGCTCAACACCACTTTTACAAACTACCAACCTGCAAACAATTGATAAATAGAAATGTGAACAACTCTGCTCAACACCACTTTTACAAACCACCAGCCTGCAAACAACTGATAAATAGAAATGTGAACAACTCTGCTCAACACCACTTTTACAAACTACCAACCTGCAAACAATTGATAAATAGAAATGTGAACAACTCTGCTCAACACCACATTCACAAACCACCACCCTGCAACCAATTGATAAACAGAAATGTGAACAACGCTGCTCAACCTCCACATTCACAAACCACCAATCTGCAAACAATTGATAAATAGAAAGCATTTCAGTGTAATTGGGTACAGGTAAAGGGAAAATTATTGTGAACAGTATGTCTACGACAGCTCCGAGTTAGAGCACTGGCATATTGAGTCAGAGACTCTGGGATAGAGTCCCGGTTCAGGAACAATTGAACAACCTGTTTGATTGTCCGGGAAAATCCTGAGCGACACCAGCAATGGTTCTGCTGCATAATTAGAAATTCAGGGACACATTTCAATCTAGTGGACTTGGTGCCAACTGATGGCAAATAAATGACTGCCAACCATGTGTCCTCGATAACTCAGAGGTTAGAGCACTGGCATGGTAATCCAGAGACCCTGGGTTCGAGTCAAGATTCTTTCACTACCTGTTATATTAGGATGATAACAAACATAAACAGAATAGGATAAGAATGTTAAGAATCAGTCAACAAACCTGTTTCCGTTTTTTCAACTATCTCCACAAGCATTCCAATTTTGAGAGTAACCTCCCCTTTTTCTTGTTTCTTGTAATCTGCAGTTACTACATACACCTCAAGAGGTTTGGGATTGGAGATTTTCTGTGCCTTGGTTGACGCTTTCTTCCTGAAATGTATAAAATGTAAGTTTGTGAGCGTAAAAAATTGTGGCGAAATGGCTCATCATTACCTACCATGGGAGGACAGAGCAATCCTAGACATTGTGTTCTCTATGGATTGGTTGATGGATATATGAGAAGAAGGAACATGCCAGTTAACAGTTGAGTTTTGATATTCAATGAAATGGGGTTGTAAATCCCATAATTCTTGCATACCGGTGTGGGGGTGCGGGGAGGAGGGAGCCCATGCCCCAATATGAGTGAAATATAAATAAGATGCATAATGCTACAAGAAATCCCAACCGAAATTATATATACAACAGCTTACACGCAAATCTCTTTGTTTATTTATTCATTTATGACATTTCTATACCCATAATAAATGATCAGGTTACACGGATGCATACTCCACATTTATTATGGAAATTAATCTAAACCCTCAGCTCTATCTACACATATGCTATAAGGTAATTCTGTTAAAGTTCATTGTATCTATACCAGGATGTAAAAAAAGTAATCAAGCTTTAAAATCAATAAGGTTCCACATTACTCTAGCTGTTAACCTATGTATACATGCCGTATTTCCCTAAATAAGGTTCCACATTACTCTAGCTGTTAACCTATGTATACAGGCCGTATTTCCCTAAATAAGGTTCCACATTACTCTAGCTGTTAACCTATGTATACATGCCGTATTTCCCTAAATAAGGTTCCACATTACTCTAGCTGTTAACCTATGTATACAGGCCGTATTTCCCTAAATAAGGTTCCACATTACTCTGTTAACCTATGTATACATGCCGTATTTCCCCTAATAAGGTTCCACATTACTCTGTTAACCTATGTATACATGCCGTATTTCCCCTAATAAGGTTCCACATTACTCTGTTAACCTATGTATACATGCCGTATTTCCCCTAATAAGGTTCCACATTACTCTGTTAACCTATGTATACAGGCCGTATTTCCCTAAATAAGGTTCCACATTACTCTGTTAACCTATGTATACATGCCGTATTTCCCCTAATAAGGTTCCACATTACTCTGTTAACCTATGTATACATGCCGTATTTCCCCTAATAAGGTTCCACATTACTCTGTTAACCTATGTATACATGCCGTATTTCCCCTAATAAGGTTCCACATTACTCTGTTAACCTATGTATACATGCCGTATTTCCCCTAATAAGAGCGCCTCCCCTTACAGTTGTGCACAACCACACCCCTCCCTCACACCTTTAAAAAAATTAAAATAATCATATAAAATATTAAAAAATTCAATATCTTTTCAATCTTTTGGATCCAATGTGATTGGATGCGTGTGACTCCTTGAAGTGGAATACCCAGTTACTATGCGTGGCAGCCCAGCGTATACATAGTAGTCCTGCCTACTTGGAAAGTGAAGTTTATTCGAAATTAAACGCTTAATTTTTTCAAACAGAAAGTATCAAGTGAATGCAATTATTATTAAATTAATTAAACCAGTTTGCAAAGATCAAATGAAGCGACTATCTAAGTTATTAGATGAGGCTTAGAAAATGAAGCTTGGCAAATAACTGGTCCTTGGCAAAAACGATATATTGCTCTGCAAACCGTCTCATCATATCATGTATGCCAACCAGTTTAACAAATTCTAAAATAATGATGGTTGGTTGGTTGTTTGAATGGTGTTATTTTCAACACATTTTAGGCTATATATGACTGTCGATTTGTTTGTAGTGGTAGCAGACCACTTACTTTTTCCTGCAAGTTCATGTAGTGTCAATAATAAATATACGTGGCCTATATATAGTGATGCGTAAATGCTTGATCGAGCATTCAATGAGTAATGCCTGAATCTAAAACCCCTCTGTTTTAGTCTGTATTCCTTAACATAATCCTTACCGTAATCGTTACCGTAGTTAGTTGTACAGGTCTACTAGGGGAAATATGGTAGATGCAACTATATTCAAATGATTCCGATTTTTGCTGACAATGAATCGCACAATAGAGGACAGGTTTAATTACTCCACTATACTTCCTTAATAAACATGTAATAACCACACTGGCAAACTGAGTTTTGACTAGTTAACACCAACCGTAACCCTATTAGGTGGCCACAGAAAGACGTGACTTTTAGTTTGAAAAACAGTAAAGTCACAAATACAGTTAAAGTTTGTACTCTCTGAAACATTGATGAGAGAAAAACAATGGAAGAGTTCTATCTGTATTTTGATCTTTCATGTAAGTCTAGGTATAAGATGAGTATCAAAAAAACTTACGTCAATTTGTTTCAGCATGTCACACCGGGGCTCGAATTAAACAACCATTCTTGAGAATATTCTTAGACTTGAGCTCAAGTATGCAAATTTCAATCACAAATATTTTTACAAGTTTACAGAATAAACGTTCATAACAAGCTGCTACATGTATGTATAAATATGGTGCATACTAATTAATAGGAACTTCTTACTTATTATCTTTGAAGGTCATGGAAATATTTGTGAACAAAATTTCAGTACTTGAGCTCAAGTCTAAGAATAGTCATAAGAACGGTTGGTGAATTCCAGGCCACAATCGCAAAATTTGAGTTTTGGATTTGAAAATGCGAGTTGAAATACTTCACAATATAAAATAACATTACATTTATTTAAGCTAGATATGTGCAGAAGGGCTTGCTATACTTTATTTTTTCGGTATATTTCATAAAAAGTTACTACCTTACACCATTTAACAAGAGGTCAATGACCTTGAATCTCTACTGATAGTTTTTTTGATAGCTTGATCAGGATTCCCGTGAAATTTCAAGAAAATCTGTCACATAGTTTTAGAGAGTAGTCGCTACAAGTTTTTTACTATATAACTCTATGTAAACAAAGATGGCCACAGTAGGCATGTTTAATGTCGAATCAAAATAATTTTCGACAAGGATCAACATCATGTCATGCTGATCATTTTATTAGAAGTTTCATATCAATATCACTTACAGTTTTCAAGAAGTAGTTGCTATAAGTTCATGTTTTTTTAATGTTTTTAGCCGTGGCAGCCAACTTGAATTTCAAGAAGTAGTCGCTACAAACTTGTTCTTTTTTAAATCTATTTTTAGCCGTGGTGGCCATCTTGAATTTCCGGCCGACCTGAAATTTTGCTAGGATCAATAAGATATCAAGAGCAACATTACTGTGAAGTTTTATAAAAATCCGTCAAGTAGTTTTAGAGAAGTAATCGCTACAAGTTTTTTTACTATATAACTATAAACAAAGGACCAACACCATGTCATGCTGACCATTTTTTAAAAAGCTGCATATCAATATCACTTAAAGTTTTCAAGAAGTAGTTGCTACAAAATCATGATTTTTTAATGTTTTTAGCCGTGGCAGCCATCTTGAATTTCCGGCCGAGCTGAAATTTTGCTAGGATCAATTAGACATCAAGAGCAACATTCCTGTGAAGGTTCATGAAAATCCGTCAAGTAGTTTCAGATGAGTAGTCGCTACAAGTTTTTATTATACATGTATAAAACTATGTAAACAAAGATGGCCGCTGGCGGCCATGTTTAACGTCGCATCAAAACAATTTTCGACAAGGACCAACACCATGTCATGCTGATCATTTTTGAAAAAGTCCCATATCAATATCACTTAAAGTGTCAAGAAGTTGTTTCCACAAACTTGTTTTTTAAAAATCTATTTTAGCTTTGGCAGCCATCTTGGATTTCACATCAACATGAATTTTTGCTAGGATCAACTAGACTTCATGGGCAACATTTCTGTAAAGTTTCATGAAAATCCATCCAGTAGTTTCAGAGCAGTAGTCGCTACAAAAAAAGTTTACGGACACACACCGCACCACGGCATAAAAATTAGATTGATAAGAGGAAAACGCTAATGAAGTTTGACACATTGTTTAAATTAACGTACACTTTCTATTTCCTAAATCTTTAATTATGAGAATTATTCCTTGTTGATTCTTTCTATTATATGGCACCTGGTTTAACTAAACAGGTGATATTGTTGAAAAGGAGTCCGTACTTATAAAAGCTACTGCAAATTTAACTATATATTTAATATGTGGGGTCCCTGGGCAACCACTAGACAGGTACTTTCATGCAATTTTACAACATTTTCTGTCCATGTTCAATTATTGATGGGAATAGCCTCACAACTATAAATAACACAAAATCATAAATGTATATCTGCACAGTAAGTTCACTTAGCAGTATGTAATTATTAGAGTGTTTCTTTTCCAAGGCTATTACAAACTGCTCTGTAACAGATTCATCAGTCAGAGGCCCATTAAAGTCCCTACCACACCAACAACAGGCTAATTTTACAACATTATGTACACCGCTTCTACGTTTACAGGTATATATATAAATCACATATTTTGAGAATCCAAACTCTATAGACACAATATAAACGGCTTTAACCAGCCAGGCAACTCATAATTCACTTTACGCATATTGAATCACGGGTATTTAAGAACCCATGAATAAACTTATAGTTTCAATTGGCACATATACATTATTATATGTCCTGAACACCTGGATAGAGTACTGATAAACCGTTTTATAGTGCAACTTAGCCATTATTTGGCGGGTTAGTTTCTTTAACTCTTTATTTGGGTAAGGGTTAGAGAGAGAGTGTACAATGAAGTAGGCTTAATTATCAAATAAAATTCCATGGTTTTTAAACATGCCCTGGTGATAAAACTCCAGTACAAGGGACCTCCAGTACAAGGGACCTCCAGAGTACAAGGGACCTCCAGTACAAGGGACCTCCAGAGTACAAGGGACCTCCAGTACAAGGGACCTCCAGAGTACAAGCGACCTCCAGTACAAGGGACCTCCAGTACAACATGGGACCTCCAGTACAACATGGGACCTCCAGTACAAGGGACCTCCAGAGTACGAGGGACCTCCAGTACGAGGGACCTCCAGTACAAGGGACTTCCAGTACAAGGGACCTCCAGAGTACAAGGGACCTCCAGTACAACAAGGGACCTCCAGTACAAGGGACCTCCAGAGTACAAGGGACCTCCAGTACAAGGAACCTCCAATACAACAAGGGACCTCCAGTACGAGGGACCTCCAGTACGAGGGACCTCCTACCAAATAATCAGTGGACTGCTCAAGCAATGTTTTGGCTACAGGGTCTCCAACCTGCTACCTTCTGTTACAGGGCATATGTGACCAATAGTCCCTAACCATCAAGTTTAAACAAATCCAGAGTGTGTCAAATAAGCACCATGGCAGGTACTGTGTATTACTGACATCAATCAATACAATACAGGTATGTATATTACTGAAATCAATCAATACAATACAGGTACTGTGTATTACTGACATCAATCGATACAATACAGGTACTGTGTATTACTGACATCAATCAATACAATACTGCCATGGCAGGTACTGTGTATTACTGACATCAAACAATACAATACCATCGCAGGTACTGTGTATTACTGACATCAATCAATACAATACAGGTACTGTGTATTACTGACATCAATCAATACAATACCATCGCAGGTACTGTGTATTACTGACATCAATCAATACAATACAGGTACTGTGTATTACTGACATCAATCAATACAATACCATCGCAGGTACTGTGTATTACTGACATCAATCAATACTATACAGGTACTGTGTATTACTGACATCAATCAGTACAATACTGCCATAGCAGGTACTGTGTATTACTGACATCAATTAATACAATACCATCGCAGGTACTGTGTATTACTGACATCAATCAATACAATACAGGTACTGTGTATTACTGACATCAATCAATACAATACCATCGCAGGTACTGTGTATTACTGACATCAATCAATACAATACAGGTACTGTGTATTACTGACATCAATCAATACAATACTGCCATGGCAGGTTCTGTGTATTACTGACATCAATCAATACAATACCATCGCAGGTACTGTGTATTACTGACATCAATCAATACAATACAGGTACTGTGTATTACTGACATCAATCAATACAATACTGCCATGGCAGGTACTGTGTATTACTGACATCAATCAATACAATACCATCGCAGGAACTGTGTATTACTGACATCAATCAATACAATACAGGTACTGTGTATTACTGACATCAATCAATACAATACTGCCATGGCAGGTACTGTGTATTACTAACATCAATCAATACAATACCATCGCAGGTACTGTGTATTACTGACATCAATCAATACAATACAGGTACTGTGTATTACTGACATCAATCAATACAATACAGGTACTGTGTATTACTGACATCAATCAATACAATACCATCGCAGGTACTGTGTATTACTGACATCAATCAATACAATACCATCGCAGGTACTGTGTATTACTGACATCAATCAATACAATACAGGTACTGTGTATTACTGACATCAATCAATACAATACCATCGCAGGTACTGTGTATTACTGACATCAATCAATACTATACAGGTACTGTGTATTACTGACATCAATCAGTACAATACTGCCATAGCAGGTACTGTGTATTACTGACATCAATTAATACAATACCATCGCAGGTACTGTGTATTACTGACATCAATCAATACAATACAGGTACTGTGTATTACTGACATCAATCAATACAATACCATCGCAGGTACTGTGTATTACTGACATCAATCAATACAATACAGGTACTGTGTATTACTGACATCAATCAATACAATACTGCCATGGCAGGTACTGTGTATTACTGACATCAATCAATACAATACCATCCCAGGTACTGTGTATTACTGACATCAATCAATACAATACAGGTACTGTGTATTACTGACATCAATCAATACAATACTGCCATGGCAGGTACTGTGTATTACTGACATCAATCAATACAATACCATCGCAGGAACTGTGTATTACTGACATCAATCAATACAATACAGGTACTGTGTATTACTGACATCAATCAATACAATACTGCCATGGCAGGTACTGTGTATTACTGACATCAATCAATACAATACCATCGCAGGTACTGTGTATTACTGACATCAATCAATACAATACAGGTACTGTGTATTACTGACATCAATCAATACAATACAGGTACTGTGTATTACTGACATCAATCAATACAATACCATCGCAGGTACTGTGTATTACTGACATCAATCAATACAATACAGGTACTGTGTATTACTGACATCAATCAATACAATACCATCGCAGGTACTGTGTATTACTGACATCAATCAATACAATACAGGTACTGTGTATTACTGACATCAATCAATACAATACAGGTACTGTGTATTACTGACATCAATCAATACAATACCCCTCAATCTAAATTCTAGTATGTTCTAAAAATAGATGGAAATGGTCAATGATTCGGACAAACAGTTCATTGCTTATGCAGTCTATACAAAAGTATAGGTATATTTATATGTCGGACATTGTTTTGAGAGGGTTACACGATATATGACGTCATTGAGATTTAGCTCAGAGTTATCGCTATTAATTAACGCAGAACCTATAAGAGTTAAGTAGCAATTAAAATACATAAATATACATGTTACCCTTTATTATTGATTACCTCTTTAACTTTGGGCTATGACCCAATCTGTGGAACTTTCCAACTAACGCCATTACACTACTACGAAACTGCGACATCTTTTCACAATATGCAAATTATTTCATTGATTAAACTCCCGTCACTAATTATCTAATATTACTGTCATTGTTAACTGTTTATAACGACTAAAAAAATAACTTCCTGAATGAAAGTAATGTTAAGCTGTTTAGGAAACGGCGCAGGATATTGTGTCATGTTAGGCTCGGTCTCACTTACCCTTGACAAAAACAAGTTTACAACTACAAAAAAGTAAATAAATATAAAAGATAAGGTCTCAAATTACTGATGTATAAAACCCTGCATGTGAAAGTAATTGTAACAGAATTTATGTTCCGCCTTGGTGTGTAATAAATCATTTACAGCTCCAAATGCAAGTCTATAGCCTAATTTGAAGTGATTGTGATCTTTACTTTTGTAATATGGATACTACCAGTACTATACTTCACTGTGCACAACACACTGCATGATCCAGGATAACTGCACTGGTGACAAATAATGGCTGAATGATGTAGAGGTATTACATTATTTTCAGCACATTATATGACAGTTGATGTTTTTGAGGTTGAGGCAGACCACCCACTTTTTCCTGTATACCTCCAACCGTTTGTAAGAATCGTCACTTTCTCACTTAGACACTTTCTCACTTAGACACTTTCTCATCACTTAGACACTTTCTCATCACTTAGACACTTTCTCACTTAGACACTTTCTCACTTAGAAATTGAGCTCCGAATGGAATTCGAACCCGCAGCCGTTAATGGCAAGATTCAGCCAACCAAACAAAACAAACTGGATGTTGATATAACTATTTTAACCATCTTGTTTAATATTCCTTGACTTTTGATCTGCTGATTCTAAACCCAATACAAAGTTTCATGAAGACTGGTCCAGTACAACAAAAGATAACAACCACTTGGCATTTAACCTTTTCATGGTCATTTGAATAAAACTATCGAATACAAACATTTAAGGGGGGATTTGGGGTGGGGTGGGGGTGGGAGGGCTGGACAGACAGACAGAAAGATGGAAAGATGAGGGATGGACAGACTGACAAAGAGCAAAATATATGCCCTACATATTTTGGGAAGCATAATGTATGTCTGAAGGTTCATTATCAGACTTTCACTATAACACCAACATGCGTGGAGAAAGGGACATAACTCCTATCAGACTTTCACTATAACACCAACATGCGTGGAGAAAGGGACATAACTCCCATCAGACTTTCACTATAACACCAACATGCGTGGAGAAAGGGACATAACTCCCATCAGACTTTCACTATAACACCAACATGCGTGCTGAAAGGGACATAACTCCCATTCCAGACTTTCACTATAACACCAACATGCGTGAAGAAAGGGACATAACTCCCATTCCAGACTTATACTATAACACCAACATGCGTGGAGAAAGGGACATAACTCCCATTCCAGACTTTCACTATAACACCAACATGCGTGGAGAAAGGGACATAACTCCCATTCCAGACTTTCACTATAACACCAACATGCGTGGAGAAAGGGACATAACTCCCATTATCAGACTTTCACTATAACACCAACATGCGTGGAGAAAGGGACATAACTCCCATTATCAGACTCACTATAACACCAACATGCGTGGAGAAAGGGACATAACTCCCATTATCAGACTTTCATAACACCAACATGCGTGGAGAAAGGGACATAACTCCCATTATCAGACTTTCACTACAACACCAACATGCGTGGAGAAAGGGACATAACTCCCATTATCAGACTTTCACTATAACACCAACATGCGTGGAGAAAGGGACATAACTCCCATTATCAGACTTTCACTATAACACCAACATGCGTGGAGAAAGGGACATAACTCCCATTCAATTTATATAATAAAGCCATGATATATTTATCCATATTACACTAGTGTAATAAATATGCAAATGAAGGTCGAATCATTGTTTGGTCTTTTCCATCCAGCTTGGTGTACATCGGAATTGTCTTGTTGATTTCTGTTCCTGTTAAAAAACCGGATTATGGAAATTAAAGAGGTAGTTCCGTTGTTCAATGTGGTACGGTGAGGACCGAGTCAACATTCAACATCATTATACATAGGCAGCTACAATAATAAATGTTGCTTATGATGCTTTTTTGGAGTAGTGTTATAAATACAATTTCACATTCGTGCCAATTTAGTACTGAATTTCTTAAACTCGGATATAACTTGTTTAATAAATTCAATATTACACGAGTACTCATAAACTTCAATATTACACGAGTACTCATAAACTTCAATATTACACAAGTACTCATAAACTTCAATAGTACACAAGTACTCATAAACTTCAATATTAAACAAGTAATCATAAACTTCATTATTATACAAGTACTCATAAACTTCAATATTACACAAGTACTCATAAACTTCAATATTATACAAGTACTCATAAACTTCAATATTACACAAGTACTCATAAACTTCAATATTACACAAGTACTCATAAACTTCAATATTACACAAGTACTCATAAACTTCAATATTACACAAGTACTCATAAACTTCAATATTACACAAGTGCTCATAAACTTCAATATTACACAAGTGCTCATAAACTTCAATATTATACAAGTACTCATAAACTTCAATATTACACAAGTACTCATAAACTTCAATATTATACAAGTATACATTCTTACTCATGTCAGATATTTGAAATATTTTTCTCTAATGATTTTTTTTAAACTGAATGACATTATTTAACAAAATGCATTAGATAACATGGACTCTCTATTATCAGTGTTCTATTGGTAATATAAGCAGGTTTTACTTGTATAAAGGTTAGAATCCTTATTTTGGCATGAAGAGGCCAGAATTTTTTTATAGGAATGAATGAATGAATAAATGAATGAATGAATGAATGCTGTTGTACGGCACGTCGATACATAAATAGGTCATATTGTGCGCAAAAACTGATGAAAGATGAAGAATGAAGTAGTAATTAAAAATTAATGTAAATATATAAAGATAAAACTATTTACAAATAAACAGAGGTTATTAACTGGGGTAGGTGTGCCTCTTTGTGATATTGGCCCGAGATATTCATATGAGGCCCCGGAGCTTTAGCTCGAGGGCCAATGTCACAAAGAGGCACACCTACCCCAGTTAATGACCTGTTTATTACATGTGTAACCAAAACACTATTATTTTGGATAGATATTTAGATCTAAATTGCGCAAAGTCATTTTAAATACCTTTTATCTACTTGTGTATTTTTTTTTTAAATATGACTCTTTATTTAGATCCATTTTTATTCATTGATTTACAAGAATAAAATAAACGTAAATCTATGACGTTAATATCGCAATAATAGGATCGGCAATTCGGTACCTTGTTTTCAAAACAACAATTTCCCCCCTTAATTAAAATTACACAGAAACGTTTCTGATGTATCTTTGTAACAAAATCGTCATAATGGTGACGTTGTGTTTGTGACGATTTATTCCACGTCATTGACTTTGTCAGTTTTTTGTGTTTACGTCGTTTGAGCTAAGTGTAGAAGAAAGGAAATTTCAAATGGCATTTGGTTTCGCAAATATAATTTAAGGATAAAAAGGTAGGAGATTATTTCACATACAGTATGTATCGTTTCCTGGATGACTTTTATTTAAAGTGTAATTGAGACCCGAACGACAGTACTGGTCAGGGGCCACTTTCGTTTTTGTACAGCTTCTTTACTTTTTGGTTGTTTCTTGTTTCCAATCGTCATTGCTACTGAGTAAATGTCTGTCGATAAGTAGCATCGCGTTAGCAATTTGCAGTGTTCATTCTGGAGGGCGACATCGGCGACAAAGGCGCTTTTTCCTCCGTGGCTTCGCTTTTTTTTTAGCCGACGGCGAAGTTTGTCGCCTTCATATTGACCACTTCGCTTTTTTCCAACCCTCAAGCGAAGTGTAACCAGTCCTTTAACTGACCTGTTGTTTATGTCTCAGGACAGGTGTTGACATCTCTGGGTAGGGATTATGCTAATTGCTTTGATCGATCACAGCAGAAAGCCCGTGGGGAGCATACTTTCCTACAACTATGATATCCCCCGAGGCAATTTTCGCACCTCGCCATTTTTTGTTTACAAATTAGACTGTACAGGGAATACACACGCCTTATCCAATGAGATTGCGTATAGCTGAACAATTGACCAATCGTAGGTTCCGTTACAGTGAGACAAGTGCGTGTTAAAAACGTGATCGAAACAAAACAACAATCTGAAGTTAATTGACCTGAGGTGATTAAATGATACCACCGAATAATGATTAGCGTTGTGTTCTCTTAATTGTTTGATAAAACGGACCTTTTGGCATTCCAAACAAACAAATGCATGAAAAAGAGTTAATAATAGATAATATTTCTACTGAATTTTCGGCAATATTTTACTTCCGGAAAAGTGCGGTGTCATAGTAGTTCGGATAGGTACATAAGTTCGGATGGAGGAAAACATTTTTTTATTAAATATTGTTTTTAGCTATAACAAATTGGGAAACAAAACACATACATTGGTCTTATAGGTCTTAATGAGGAATAAGCCTTTTAGGAAAAATTTTGAGAATCATAATTACACCCTTCATAGAACTCCATACAAATTGATAGAAATATGAATAAATAAAGATACAAGCAATATATTTATATTAATTCTTCTCTCAGTCCTTCCTTCTATAGTTACAGTATAATACCGGTAAGTAAAGAGTGCCTGTGAGTCTGAATAAAATTAATAAACACATTTAATTTGAAACAGCTAGCATGCTCTTAAATAATCAAAAGTTATAACCAATAGGGTGTAAACATGTATATCAGTTAATAATTAACAAGAGGTCAATGACCTTGAAGCTCTACTGATTGATTTTGATTTCAGGAAGTAGTCGCTACAGACTTGTTTTTTGAAAAATCATTTTTAGCCGTGGCGGCCATCTTGAATTTCCGGCCGACCTGAAATTTTGCTAGGATCAATTAGACATCAAGAGCAACATTCCTGTGAAGTTTCATGAAAATCCGTCAAGTAGTTTCACAGGAATAGTCGCTACAAGTTTTCATTATATAACTCTATGTAAACAAAGATGGCTGCTGGCAGCCATGTTTAACGTTGAATCAAAACAATTTTTGACAAGAACCAACATCATGTCATGCTGATCATTTTACAAAAAGTCCAATATCAATATCACTTATAGTTTTCAAGTAGTAGTCGCTACAAACTTGTATTTTGAAAATCTATTTTTAGCCATGGCAGCCATCTTGAATTTCCAGGCGACCTAAAATTTTGCTAGGATCAATTAGACATCAAGAGCAACATTCCTGTGAAGTTTCATGAAAATCCGTCGAGTAGTTTCAGAGGAGTAGTCGCTACAAGTTTTCATCATATAACTCTATGTAAACAAAGATGGCCACTGGCAGCCATGTTAAACGTCGAATCAAAATAATGTTTGACTCTTATAACCATCATGTCATGCTGATCATTTTACAAAAAGTCCCATATCAATATCACTTATAGTTTTCAAGACGTAGTCGCTACAAACTTCTTTTTTAAAAATCTATTTTTAGCTGTGGCGGCCATCTTGAATTTCTGGCCGATCTGAAATTTTGCTAGGATCAATAAGACATTAAGAGCAATATTCCTGTAAAGTTTCATGAAAATCTGTCAAGTAGTTTCAAAGGAGTAGTCGCTACAAGTTTTTACTATATAACTGTATGTAAACAAAGATGGCCTCTGGCAGCCATGTTTAACGTTGAATCAAAACGATTTTTGACAAGGACCAACATCATGTCATGCTGATCATTTTAGAAAAAGTCCCATATCTATATCACTTATTGTTTTCAAGAAGTAGTCGCTACAAACTTGTATTTTGAAAATTTATTTTTAGCCGTGGCGGCCATCTTGAATTTCCGGCCGACCTGAAATTTTGCTAGGATCAATTAGACATCAAGATCAACATTCCTGTGAAGTTTCATGAAAATCCGCCAAGTAGTTTCAGAGGAGTAGTTGCTACAAATTTCCTTATATAACTCTATGTAAACAAAGATGGCCGCTGGCAGCCATGTTTAACGTCGAATCAAAACGATTTTCGACAAGGACCAACATCATGTCATGCTGATCATTTTAGAAAAAGTCCCATATCAATATCACTTATAGTTTTCATGAAGAAGTCGCTACAAACTTGTTTTTTAAAAACCTATTTTTAGATCTGGCGGCCATCTTGGATTTCACATCAACATGAATTTTTGCTAGGATCAACTAGACTTTATGGGCAACATTTCTGTAAAGTTTCATGAAAATCCATCCAGTAGTTTCAGAGGAGAAGTCGCTACAAAAAAAAGTTTACAGACAGACGGACAGACAGACGGACAGACGGACGACGCACCACGGCATAAGCTCTGCTGATCTCTGATCAGTAGAGCTAAAAATCTATTTTTAGCTTTGGCGGCCATCTTGGATTTCACATCAACATGAATTTTTGCTAGGATCAACTAGACTTCATGGGCAACATTTCTGTAAAGTTTCATGAATATCCAGCCAGTAGTTTCAGAGGAGTAGTCGCTACAAATAAAAGTTTACGGACGGACAGACAGACGGACAGACAGACAGACGGACGACGGACGCCGCACCACGGCATAAGCTCTGCTGATCTCTGATCAGAAGAGCTAAAAATAACCGATTGCGCGCTTAATTTAAAAGATCGTGTCTCCCTCACTTCTCCTTATTTTTTGGTCATTTCTCTCTATTTTCTTTGGAGGGAGAAGTCACTTCTCCCAAAAATCCAGGCCTAGATTGAACCCTGAATTTGCATTGTAAAAATCAGTTTTTAAATGAGAATGACGGAAACTGGGCTTGGACGGAAACTGGTCCCTAAACAGTATATATTATAATAGGTTGTTGAAGACATTTCGATCAAAAACAACGAGTTGATATGCACATGTACTGTATAAATGAATAGGTTAAATCCACACACAATCGCCAAAAATATTTTCAACATCTCCGAGCCAGTCACATATCTTTTTTCATGTCATATTGTAGGGTGATTTAGACCGAGTCGTTCTAATCTTGTTTTTCACAATTTCATTATTTAATGTCCGTCCTCATCTTTGTTCGGCTACTAACAATCTCCTGCGTGCACTCAGAGTAGCGAGCATTCTGGCTGCCACTTTCAACCGTCGCAGTTGTCCTTGGATGCACGTGCCGATGCACAATATGACTGGTTCGTGGTCGATTATTAAAAATATATCTAAAATTTAATGCTAAATGGATGTAATGCAGTCGATTTAATATGGATTTTCTGCCCGCCATATGGGTTTTTTGGCCCTTCATATGGATTTTTGGCCCGTCGTTTCTCGCGCTTATCTAATATGACCGCAGAGACAATGCCTGTATTACACAAAAACAGGCCGTTTTTGCTACTATATATAGTAACACATGTAATAAGGGATGATATGGTAGTAATATAAGCTATATATATCGAGGGCATTGAGTAAAAAGGGGTTATGTGCATAATTCAGACTTTTGAGAAAACGGACATTAATTTAATGTTTTAGTTCTAATGAAAATTCAACAATTAATTGTTTATTTATTATGTATTGAGGGCATCTTTGTACATTAACACTCCATGTTTACAGAAAACATTCTGAAAGTTCAACATGTATTTCATGCTCAAATAAGGATAAATGTAGATAACTCCTTTTAGCTCTTGCAAATTTTACTAACACTTGCAATTAAAAAGGGGATATCTGCCATATATCTCTCTGTTGCATTAAACAACTATACACATTTTTTGAGTGTAAAGTTCTTGCTCATCATCACTTCTGTTACAAAACTGACTGAATTCACAGTAAATATCCAGTTTTTGTAAAATGCATGTTTTTACTACACATATTGTTGCTCATACTTTCTACACTAATTCTCATCACGGTCTACGTCCTCTGCTTTCACATCTGGCTCTGGTAATTTGTCCTGTACCTTTGATGATGTTGATAGCTGTTCATATAAGTAATGAAAACAGTCTGGCATTGCTTTTGACCTGCAGAGTGAGGACAAGTCTTGTTTTTTCCGGGACAGAATGGTTAACTTTTCAGCATATAGATATGTCATCGATGTTGATGCACACTGTCACCCTATTCTTGTAGTCTTCCTCAGTTTTATTTCTTTCCATGAAAGCTTTTCTGTCAAAACCATAGTTAAAGAATATGCTTTCTGGCTGTGAACGTCTTATTTCAATCCATCTGATATCCAGCCAGTTTATTTTCTTGCCCGTAACTGTGCTTTTCATGTTGGTAGTTATTGACTTTTTGTAGGATTTTGTCACAAATGTCATCATACTTGATAGGTATACAACATATGGATTATTTCGCCTGGTCATTGCTATAATTGTATTCCACTGTGATGGAACATGCACATTAGTATTCCTTTTAGAATGTTCTATTGCCGCATGCATAGAATCACACTCCATCTTGGAGAATTTATGCCCGATAGTTTCAATATTCTCATTTTTGTGTACTGCATAAAGTCATCCAACCGTAACAAATTGGTTACGGTTTTGTCCTCCATATGAAAAAACCCCGCTTTGTCGTATTTGGCAATGAACTGATAAAGTTATCAGTTCCTATTTCACAAGAATTTCAGCTACCATTTGTTTCATCCCATAAAAAGCATCTTCCCTTTTTATCTCCAAGGGAGTATACTGAAAGGTTGTATGATGACAAGCAATGCTTATAGTACACATCTCCAATTTCAGTGTGTGGTGTTGGAAGAACTGATTCTAAATCAAATGTTGCTGCAAAATAAGATGGGTCATTTATAGCCTTTTCTTTGCCAGTTTTCTTTTCTTTTCTGACTGTCTCTTCTAAAGTTTGATGTAGTTCATACTGAACTTCAAGGTCACTATCTGCTACTCCATGTTCTTGGTTTCCTTTGTAAACCGCCCAAAGAGTACATTGGTCCTTTTTGGGTTTATGAAATGGTAGATTGTACTCGCTTACAAACACATTACTATAAACATTGAAATTACAAGGCACACTTTTTCTGCTTCTGCAATTGCTTTGATATTGTTCACACATTTTCCTAATGGACACATTTGGATCGAGGTACTCTCTCTTAATATCTTTTCCAGTGTAATGCGATGTTACAGTGGCAAAAGATTTGATATGATCTCGAATTTCTTTCAATTTATCATCTGGTGTTTTATTTTTAGATGACAGTTTTCCTTTCCTATCATATCTAACAAAATATCTGTGAACTTTATTTTTCATTGCATACTCAACTACCTTTCTGTCTATGTTCAGTGTTCCCAAGACAAACTCTCACATTTTGTGCCTGTTGTAACAATGCTAAAGGTAACAGCCTCCGCTAAAGGTAACAATCACCTCTTCCGCTAAAGGTAACAACGCTAATGCAAAAGGTAACAACTTTTCATGCTAACGCTAAAGATAACAACTGTCTACACTATAGGTAACAACGTTTTTTCAATATCTACAGTTTCAATAAAAATTCAGCTAACATGTTCTTGTAAGTTAATGAAGCACTTGATTTGCTTCCAACCGATGCGACCCGTATCAGCGTTGTTAGAGAGTGTGCCGGTCTCCTTCTCGGACACATGGATTTTCTGCAGGTTCGAATCCTATTGGAAGCCCGACTTGTCAAGTGAAAAAGTGTCGATTCTTGTGGATGGCGGGAGATATACAGTACAGGTTCTACCCTTGAAAAATGGGGTGATCTGCCTCAACCGACCGTCATATATGGCCTAATATGTGCTAAAATGACGTAAAATACCATTCAAACAAAGCAAAACTCCTCTTGCATCAAGACCACGCCAAATTAAGGTTGTCTAATTGAAATTACAAGGCACACTTTCTCTGCTTCCAATTGCTTTGATATAGCTCACACATTTTCCTAATGGACACATTTGGATTGAGGTACTTTCTCTTAATATCTTTTACAGTGTAATGATACAGTTGCAAAAGATTCAATATGATCTCGAATTTCTTTCAATTTATAATCTGGTGTTTTATTTTTAGATGACAGTTTTCCTTTCCTATCATGTCTAACGAAACATCCGTGAACTTTATTTTTCATTGCATACTCAACTACCTTTCGGTCTATGTTCAGTGTTCCCAAGACAAACTCTCACATTTTGTGCCTGTTGTAACAATGCTAAAGGTAACAGCCTCCGCTAAAGGTAACAATCACCTCTTCCGCTAAAGGTAACAACGCTAATGCAAAAGGTAACAACTTTTCATGCTAACGCTAAAGATAACAATTGTCTACACTATAGGTAACAACGTTTTTTCAATATCTACAGTTTCAATAAAAAATCAGCTAACATGTTCTTGTAAGTTAATGAAGCACTTGATTTGTTTCCAACCGATGCGACCCGTATCAGCGTTGTTAGAGAGTGTGCCGGTCTCCTTCTCGGACACATGGATTTTCTGCAGGTTCGAATCCTATTGGAAGCCCGACTTGTCAAGTGAAAAAGTGTCGATTCTTGTGGATGGCGGGAGATATACAGTACAGGTTCTACCCTTGGAAAATGGGGTGATCTGCCTCAACCGATATATGGCCTAATATGTGCTAAAATGATGTAAAATACCATTAAAACAAAGCAAAACTCCTCTTGCATCAAGACCATGCCAAATTAAGGTTGTCATCTGCGCCATTAAGAGTGGTATGTGTATAAGCTGATTAGCTTGTTTAACGATGTAAACAAAACACGTATATGCAGTTTGTGACTGTTTAACTGTGAATTGGTTTCGTTTGGAGGTAATATACACATTTATTTCGATTTTAACAAAACATCGGGTTTATTAATAACATACCCAACTGCTTGTAAACGCATATTTTCTTTTGCTATAATGCCTACGATATAATATAGCAAACAGAGTTTAAAAAAAAATAGATCACTGGTTAGGAGAAAACAAATAATGCAGACTTGAACAAGCATATTTGGTCCATTTTACTAATACACAGGTTTTCAGTATACATTCTTACATATTGAAAATAATATTCTGACTAAGAAAACAATTATGTTTTATCATTTTACATCAGTATATGTAACATCTCGTTAGGACATAATCACAATAAGTTATAAATACATCTCTCGGCTGTTCATTTACAAACTAACATCATTAAATCTCAAACCTCAGAGCTTATCTTAATCAGGCTTGCGGAACGTCGGTGGTTCTACCCAGGTGCCCGCCCGTGCACGAAAATTGCCCGGAGGGGCACCTGGAATCTTCCTCCACCAATGGAAGCTGGAAAGTCGCCATATGACCTTAGCTGTTGGTGCGACTATAAAATCCAATTCAATCAATTATCTTAATCAGAAGTATTCATCATGCACATACTTTCATAATATTATGCAAATACATGCATAATTATGCACACCGCTGTTCATTTGACGAACTAACATCAATACATTTACCATCACAGAAGTTGACTAACATACTCAGTAATTCTGGTCGGTAACAGCTGGTTCATAACATGAGGACCTGTATCTTGCCACACTCTGTTGGGTCGGGCATATTTAGCATGTGTTCTCCAAACCAGTAACTGATATGCACATTTGATAGATGAAGTAAAAACCTATCATCTGTTTTGCGGAGAGTGGGTGGGGGTAACTAATTTCCTAGGTTTTAAACTCTTGTTTTCAAGTACTCTGTTTTATTCTCAACGTATTAAGAGACATACATTTATCAGACAGATAATTCTTAAGCCTCACCAGCACTGTTCATCAATACATTTGATGCCATTTTCTTGCCATTCTGTGGCAAGATCTGCTCACATTAATGTTTATCAACACTATCATGTAAATGGATTAATATGGTTAAATCTAAATGCTTGCCTGTGAGTAAGTGAGTCTTGAAGAATGGATTTTCCACACCCAAACACACTGTACAATTCGAATAATTGCAATTCCGTCGAAAATGATGCCATCCACAGGGCTCGTATTTTTTTTTTTTTCCTACTTGCAAAAAATTGCGAGTAGCTTAAATTCCAACTCGCAAAATTCTGAACTTACTCGCAAATTTTGCTGATTTTTTTAAAAACGGGTTTGGACATTAGTTTACTAGTATAAACAAGATAATTACTGAATTCTAGGTTACGAAGGTCAGGTAGACATGACAAGGACAGTGATTTATAGTACATTGTATATCAATTAAAAAATATATAAACCAAAGGAGCCTATTTTGATATACTACATACCGATGACGTCTGATCCAGCATAAACACAGAATATTTTATTCACGTGGTCGTCTTTATCGGCAACAATTTTAAGTTCTTTTCCCCATTTTTGGACAGTTTTGATTGAAGAATTGGTTTTCAGTTTTTTTGGTTTCTCAATGGTAGACTCTGATTCAGCGACCTTATTGTTATTTCCATCTCCCGGCAAAAAGAAACCTGTAATTTTTTGTTTCGATGTCATGTTTTTGTTTAATGTTCAAGGTCAATAATGAACACGTGTTGAATTGACTGTGTCGTAATGTGTAAGAATATTATAGCAGCGTAACACTGGCTGAACAAATCGATAACCAGTCTGCAAGGTGCGTGCACTAGGGTTTTTAGGCGCTCTATATATTGACTTTTGGGCATTCAACATTTAATTTAATCGAGCGCAATCACAAGACATAAATCGTAATAATTTTGACCCAATTTTTCTATTCGCAAAAAAATGCTAGTGGCTTAAAAAGTCACTTGCAATCTGTATTTTTCACTCGCATTTTGCGAGTGTGCGAGTGTTAATTTCGACCGATACTGGTGGATTTTTTTCCTCATGTTTTCCATGATATCAGCCTTTTTGTTTGCAACCATTTTCCCATCATCACAAAACTAACTCAATGGAAGAGGTGCATTCTCAAAAGTCATAACTCTTTCCAGAGGCATATTTTTTAATTAGTGTATGGTTATTATCCCTAAATATATCTCTTCCTCATTACTTAGGACATCTTGGCAAGTCCACATAGTGTAATTAATTGTCTAAAATGCCGTTAGTAAAAAACGCTTTAATATTGTTACAGGCCAAACATGTAGTTTTGTTCTGTACTGTAGCGAAAGTTTTTTGAATAAGAGCAATAAGCTTGTCTTTGATAAGGTGATGCGGTAAGGTTGTATAAAGTGTACAGAAGTCATATTAAAGGGAATGTAGCGACACAGCCAAACAAGCTCTGTTATTGAGAGTTCTGAAAAACTTGGAAAAAAGTGAAAGAATTATCAAAATCAGATGATAAACAAAAAAGATATGACCATTTAAAGGTTGTTCTAAAACGAACATGGGAGCCTCCATTTTTAGAACTATGACGTCATAGTTCCATATTACCATATATGGAATATTGATAAATATCATTTAAAACGAAGAAAATCACTGCAAATGAATGATTTTTTTTTACTGGTCATATAAAGCATTACTGCCATTAAGTATTACATATTTTTCATAGAGTTGTTGTCATTTTTTCCCTATAAATCAGTAAATTTTCATATTTATAAATATTCCATATATGGTCATTTAGAACCGTGATGTCATAGCTCTCAAAATGGCTGCTTCCATATCCGTTTCAACAGAAACTTCAAATGATCATATCTTCTTTGTTTATCATCCGATTTTGATAATTCTTTCACCCTTATTCAAGTATACAGATGGTTTGGCTGTGTCACTACATTCCCTTTAAGTACTTATACACTACTCAACTTTTATAATCGGTCACCCCGTTTTTTTGAAAATAACACGAATACTAAAAACTAGAAATCACTGAAACACATATCAATATTTTTTATATTTTATGTAATTAGGCGTCATCCTCAGTAGATTGAACTGGAGTATACGAATTAATAGTGCTACAGAGTTACAGAGATAAAATAATCCCTTTGAATTTATTTATATTTTAATACTACTCACTCACCCCCCCCCCCCCACCCCTGTCAGATTATTGAGATGTGCTTGTTGAGGAGTACATTCTTTAACATGAAAAGTTGTTACCTTTAACGTTAGGGTTGTTACCTTTAGCGGAAGAAGTGATTATTACCTTTAGCAGAGGTTGTTACCTTTAACGTTAGGGTTGTTACCTTTAGCAGAAGAGGTGATTGTTACCTTTAGCGTGCGTTGGAATTGTTACCTTTAGTGGCCACGGTTGTTGCCTTTAGAGGAATTGTTATCTTTTGCGTTGTTACACCTTTTCCTTTCTAGTTTCATCTGGGATTGGCAAATAGTATGAAAATGATTCTCATTATGCAACTTCTTATTTGTTGTTTCACGTTTGGTGTCTGTCAGAGTGACATTTTGACAACAAAAGTTCGCTGTTTGTCGTAAGAGCCTTGCTGCCAGCAAGTTTGGAATATTTCCGTAGCACATTCTTGAGAAACTTTGTGCGAACATTTAATGCGACATTTGTTACAGTCTTTGTATTTCATCTCCTTGTTTTGGACAGCTTTGCCTGTTTGCCCTGTATACTCACATACGTGATCCCTGAGATATTTTCCGTATGTTTCTTTTTCATTTATCAGTGTTTTTTTTCTTTTTCTCGACAAATATTTCTTAGCAGGGCTTTGATAGTCTGCTTGTTTCTGTGTCTGATTTATAGACTATAACATCACTTTACAGATCTGATATAACAATAACATTATCTGCAAGGACAACAAGGGGGCAGCCATATACCGCCATGTTTCTATAAGAAAGTGTTGATGTCCCCTTGTTGCTGTCAAGTTTTGGTAGTTTTTCAGATAGCCCCATTGTGTTCTTATCATTCCTTGGGAATTATTTAATAACCTATGCTAGATTTTATTACATAACATAGAATGGCACTAGAGGAACCAAAATACCATAAAACGTTAAAATATGCCAATTTGGTATACAGCCCCTTTTTGCTCTATGCCCTCGATATGTAAATCAACAAAATTAATGCCCGCCAACGGGTATATATAAATAAGTAAATTTTTTATAGGAAATATAATACTAGATACTTATACATAGTTATGTGTATTGACTTTCATAAGTAGAAAACACCCCGAGGAAAATACGGAGTAATTCTTGGAAAGATGACTACGTGAAATAGACTAAGTTTCGTTATAAATATACTATACTATATCAGGGGTCACGCGATTTGGCGAAGTCGCTAAAAACTTCGCTTTAGTTTGGCCGACTTCGCTTTTTTATTCATGTGGGGCGAAATTTGAGTCGCCGTCATTTTCGGCAAATTCGGGTCAATTTCGGCAATTTCAAATGTGATTAACCTCATAATAAACAAAATTCTCCAAAATACACCATCAGCGTGTGTATCACACGTACCTTATTTAATCCCATTACCATTAAATAACAACATGACTCTTATCTAATCAGGGCAATAGCCTAATTATCGATCTTTATCGGCTTGCCTTAGGCGAGATGAGAATATCAACCGCCATGTTTGCTCGTTAGGCGATCACGTGATTAGATCATGTGGGGAATCATGTGCGCATTCTATTTAAGTAAACCAATCAAAGCTGTCGTATTTTTTCGTTTGATGAATAATTAAAAATCGTACTACAAAACACTGCGCAAGGGCGGGGTTATGATTATGATTGACAACAAGATACCTTGAAAAATCTCCCACGATAAATAAATTTAAAAGACAGTGTATATAAATTATATGATTGACATCGGCACAGTTAATTGTAAAGAATCTTTAATAAGCAAAACTTTGATTGTGTGTTTTATTGAGGCTAATTATGAAATAAAGAAATGTGTTTGGTATAAAGAGAGTTTGTTTGTGATTGTTTTATTGACGAGAGAAATCAGCGGAAATGTATTGTATTCTACGATTAGACATAGATATCAATAACGTATGTTACTCAATGCGGGCATGAATGAAAACTAAGTTTGGGGTAATTATCGAATAATTAGTATTTTTAGACAGATAGGATTTTTGGCACTGTTCACTTTGAAGTTGTAAGGCCGTGGGAAAATAATAATAATAATAACAAAATGATAATAATAATACATGCTTTATTAATATTATGCATTATTTTAGTTATTATAACAGAAATAATACCAATACAAATAATTAATAAAATAACATGCAATTGGTTAAGAATTGGTTAACTCGATATTTAATCGTCCGTCTCGTGTCGACCGACCTCAAGTCTCCCTGTTTTGAAAAACTTCTCCCTGTTTTCACTGGAGGGAGAAGTGACTTCTCCCTATTTTTGGAGTCTGGCTTGACCCCTGCTATATAAATGTTAGCGTGATTAAATTACTAACATCGTCTAAGGAACAATACTGAATAATTTCTAAGAAGTCGCTAGGAGGAAGTGTTTACTATTAAGTGCTTATTTCCTCTTTACACTCCCAACATGACTAGACTAGACTGTTATATAACTGGACCGAGATACAATCACATGAATACACATCACTCTAGATACTATACGGTATATTATTAATTAACCAACTATATTCAGTGTTGTCATTAATAGCCAATTGCCGATCAAAATCATCGGTTAAAATGGTGTTTTCATCGGTTAGTTTTGCCTTAACTTGCATTTTCAATATGTACTGGTTTTTGTTTGTTCCTGCTTATGATATAATTTTCATAAACCTTAAGACCCGTGCTATAACTGACATATTTAGCAGTTAAAGCACAATGTAACGAACAAGCTTTTGTAAAAAACATTACAGCTATGGTACAAAACAACAATATATACCATTACTTATACTGCACTGTCGGCTGTATCGATCTCGAGAAGCAGTATAAATTGCATATTCTCGAAAAATAATGCTATAAATATTACCTATAACTATTACCACAACAACTCAAGATCATATATGAGAGAATACCAGCTGACTTTTAAAGGTATTTTTGCATATCAAACGGTGGAAATCTGGTTAAAATAAATACATAGAATTAGGTCATATTTGTTTATCACCTATATTGAGGTCGATTAACCGACGATCACTCACGATGTTACGACACTTGTTTGTGTATCATGCTTCTCGTGACTATGACTCACCAGTATAATAGTCATGCATGTTTGTGACAATGAATAAATGAGGAATTAGCAAACAAGTAAACAGTTTTTGTTTTTATTTGTTCTCTTAATATATAAAGGAAGACCTACATGCTGATGAATACGTTACAGTGTATAATCTGCATGAAGAATGTGAACACAATAAAAAACCCACCCAATACAAAGTTAGGAGAATGTTTATATTCCAAAATGTGCTATCTTCATTACTGGTGTTCAGCCCTGTAGCCAGGTTTTTTATATGGGGGGTGGGTAATTGCCCATAGACAGGTTTATTTATATGGGGTGGAGGGGGTAGGTGGGGGAGGTTGGGGAGGTTGTTTCCACCCCTCTTGATAGTAGTTTGGGGGGCCTCGCCCAAGAACATTTGAAAAAATAGACTTGAAATGCTGCAATTTGACGTGTTTTAAGCTAAATAATGTAACAGTAACCCTTTAATAGTAATACTTATCCAAACTGCACCAATTTAACACACTCATTTTTCCATTCTTTTTCAAATTGTGGGTATACAAAAACAAATTTTCTTGAAAAAAGGGGTGCGAATGCAGCCAAACCACCCCATCTGGATACGGCTATGGTGTTTGAACTGAACAATTACCGACAGTTACTTTGACAGAGTATGTCATATACTGACAAAACTTTTTTTCCACAACAATTGCTTCCTTTTTTCCCCACTGACAGCGTATCTCTTTTTGCTGGTGATATAGCATGTATAGTACAGGGACCATAAATGAAACCCGAATACAGCAACAACAATACGACAACAGTATTATAAGTTGTTAATTAGGAAAAACATTAATAATTGGTCATAAATGACAATCGGTTACTGACTCGTTAACGATGTTTTATGAGGAAAGTTGTGTGTTTGGAGAAAAAAGCCTGACAGCTCATTCATGACAACATGCTGTCGTAGTTTGAATAACCAACAAACAAGACCTTGGTCTGAGGGTGTCTCGCCCACTGTGGCAAACAGCTTATGAAATATTGAATTTGTGCTTAAGTGATAACCAGGGTGTAGTTTTGGAAATATAGTGCAAAATATGACCTTGACCTTTGTATTTTTCGTTGTCCAGCGATGTCCACGAATGCCAACAATACATAATTTTATTATGACCAAGTATCAAAAACATAAAGTGAGGCAATCACATAAGTTAACTGAGATTAAGTTACACATAAAGTTAACTGAGGTTAAGTTACCTTACCAAGGTTAAGTTTGGGGAAAATAAGCAAAATATGACCTTGACCTTGGTAATTTTTGTCCATCAGTGATGACAACAAATGCCAACAATACATATGACCAAGTATCAAATAAAGACATACAGTTAACTGAGGTTATTAACTGTGGGAAAATAACGCAAAATACGACCTTGACCTTGGTAATTTTACGCGATGTCCCTTTGACCCAACAGAGTAACTGACAAAGTTTCAGAAAGATTCGGGCAGTGGTTGTTGAGATATAGTTGATTTAAAATGTGTCCGCCGCCGGAAAAGTGACTGCTATGTCTCGCTACCCACTATCGTGGGCAAGACAATAAGAGAATGTTGGTTACTATAGCCTCGGTGAATAAGGCATTGCTAAATAAGCTACAGACCTCTGCCCCAAGTGGGTTCATGTTAGATGGAAAACGTCATCATCTCATCTCCTTCTGAGGCTGCTGTCCCAATATAACCTAATATCAAGGGTTAAGTGCAAGACTATTGTATCTCCTTCTTTATTCATATGTAGTTACAATAGTTGTGTACTGATCCCTCGATATGATGTGTCAACAGGATGTAAAACCCCATTTCATTCATTCAATCTGTCAGTGACTAAACAATGAGGCAATTTTTGAGGTCTCCAATCATAATAAGTATCTCCCACTTAACTCAACAAGTGGATTCCAATTACAATTTACCTACATTTTAACATTATGGTACTAACTTATTTGATTAGGGCATTAGGAGAGTCATCATTGTTAGAACAGTTTAGAGCATTTGGAAACATACATCCAGACAGATTGTTGTATGAATGGTGACATACATCCAGACAGATTGTTGTATGAATGGTGACAAACATCCAGACAGATTGTTTGTAAGAATGGTGACATACATCCAGACAAATTGTTGTATAACTGGTGACATATATCCTTACATCCAGAGAGATTGTTTGTATGAATGGTGACATATATCCAGACAGATTGTTTGTATGAATGGTGACATACATCCAGACATATTGTTTGCATGAATGGTGACATACATCCAGACAGATTGTTTGCATGAATGGTGACATATATCCAGACAGATTGTTTGTATGAATGGTGACATATATCCATACATCCAGACATATTGTTTGCATGAATGGTGACATACATCCAGACAGATTGTTTGTATGAATGGTGACAAACATCCAGAAAGATTGTTTGTATGAATGATGACATACATCCAGGCAGACAGATTGTTTGTATGAATGGTGACATACATCCAGACTAAATTCCAGACAGATTGTTGTATGAATGGTGACATACATCTAGACATATTGTTTGTATGAATGGTGACATACATCCAGACAGATTGTTTGTATGAATGCGACATACATCCAGGCAGATTGTTTGTATGAATGGTGACATACATCCAGACAGACAGTTTGTATGAATCGTGTTTTACACCATTTTTAGCCGGTCGTTATTTTGTGGTAGAGGCATCATTTTTCCTGGGTACTGTATTACTTCCGCCATTTGCAAGAAACATCCAAATAAATATGATTCGAACGATTGTATAACATTGTTTTTTGGCTGCTTTTTTAGCGGTTATTGGGATTTATTCCCTATGCCAATATTTTTTCCCAATTTTAGACAAAAATTCCCAAACGAAATAAAAAAAAAAATTAGAAGAAAAAAAAATTAGTGTGACAAGTACTGAGAACAAAATACCTCTGTTAACCTTAGTGTACTGAAAACAGTATTTAAGATACAATTATAAAATCGTGGTAAAATTCCCAATTGCTACATTATGGGTTATGTTCCCAAGCAAAGTATAGAAAACAAAAGGTCAATGACCTTGAAGATCTACTGACAGGTTCTGAAAGCTAGATCAGCATTCCTGTGAAGTTTCATGAAAAACTGTAAGTAGTATCCGAGTAGTTACAAGTTTTTATATATAACTCTATGTAAACAAAGATGGCCGCTGGCAGCCATGTTTAATGTTGAATCAAAACGATTTTCGACATGGACCAACATCATATCATGCTGATCATTTTAAAAAAATGTCCCTTATCAATATCACTTATAGTTTATCACTTACAGCTTTCAAGAAGTAGTCGCTACAAAATTGTTTTTTTAATCTATTTTTAGCTTTGGTGGCCATCTTGGATCTCAAATCAACATGAATTTTTTCTAGGATCAACTAGACTTCATGGGCAACATTTCTGTAAAGTTTCATGAAAATCCATCCAATAGTTTCAGAGGAGTAGTTGCTACAAAAAAAAGTTTACGGACAGACAGACGGACGACAGACACCGCACCACGGCATAAGCTCTGCTGAAAACACACTGAATAATGGCCAATACACATTTGCCAACACCATGGGCCTTTAAATTAGCATTAAAATTCAAAGGATAGACTGATACATGGGACTCCTTTGTGGAAAGAGAATCAAAGCTGGATTCCTCGGCGTTTATTGTACGTAACATTATATGATGCCATAAAACAGCATGAAAAAAGCAAAACAATATGTCAATGGCCATGACAAGCAAAAAAGTCTGTTAAATAGATAAAACTAGAAAACCATACAGAAAATGTGGATAATCTACATGATAAAAAGAATAATATATCAGTGTCTTTTACTATGAAGTTTATTAGGCTCGGCATGACTCGAAGAGCCTCACCATTATTGGTTTTCGAAGCCTCGACCAATAAACATGACAGTAAAAGGCACTGACATAATATTCTCAATACAAGAGAAATGCCTGCTGGCGTTAATGCCGGGTTTTCCTTTTTAAATAAGCTACCTAACCGTAATGTTTCATGCCAATATCTCATTCCTAACTAAGTTATTAAGCAGAAACCATTTATTTTTTAGTAACAGTGACCTTGACCTTAAACCCATTGACCCCAAATGCAATCTTATATAAGCTATCTATCCAAAAAAGTTTCATGTCAATATCTCATTCCTAACTAAGTGATTGAACGAAAACCATTTTCTGTTTTTAGTAACAGTGACCTTGACCATAGTGACCCCAAATGCAACCCCAAACTTCCTTTTTATATAAGCTACCTATCCAGAAAGTTTCATGCCAATATCTATTCCTAACTTAAGTTACTGAGCAGAAATTAAACTTAAACAAAAAAGGTTAACACAAACTAAACAAAAAGTTTTTTGTAACCCTAACCCTAAAGCAGTTCATATAGTTTGGAGAAAGTAACAGTGACCTAGTTTTCTGGTTAAGGTCATTGCTTCTTGAAAATTTAATTGAATTGAATGTTGTTTAACGGCTCATCAACACAGTATAGGTTATTTACAGCCGCCCCAGAGAGGTGAAGGATACATCAGAATCCGGGGAACCTGCCCTACTCTTACTATCGAATAGATTTCTATGGTTCTTTAATGTGCTCGGAGGATAGACAGATACACGGGACCGCCCGGTTTACGTCCCCATGCAACGGACGAGGCTAAGGGAAAGTGTCTCGCCCAAGAACACACCGACGGAACTCAGTGGCATCATGGAGGATTGAACCCGGGGCCTCCGGTTACAAATCTGCCGCGCTACCGACTGCGCCACAAGGTGCTGTTAAAGTCTGGTGAAGAGTTGACATTGTTATGCTAAGACATAAAAAGAAAACGTTGATGCCCACCTGCCTGGTTTTTGCCAATCTATAACCCGATTTTTTTCAAAAACCTGCCTAATAATGACACAAAACAAAAGAAAGATGAATCATCTTCAAGCAATGGTTATCTCACCCTTTTGGTGGATTGATATCATCAGGCTCCAGCTCAAAGAACTCCATCACCTCTCTGAAATGGGAGATTTTCTTTGGCAAGTTCACTATCGCCTGAAATGGAGAATCACTGCTATAAATAGCTGCTGAGCTACAACAACAGGTTGCTAAGTTACTTGACAACAACAGGTTTCTAGGTTACTTGACTGAATTGGAAGTGTGTTGAAAAATAGGTTGCTAGGTATACCGACTTAGCTAGACAACAGGTTGCTAGTTAACTTGGCTGAGCTAGAAGTGTGTACATCAAGAGGTTGCTAGGTAACTTGACTGAGCTAGAATGCTTTCAACAATCGGTTGCTAGGTTACTGGACTGCTAATAATTGTTTCAACATGAGGTTGTTACGTAACTTAACTGAGCTAGAAATGTTTTCAACACACCGCTATCCCAAGATCCAGTTTGGTATCTCTAAGTGTTATATTATTGAAAATAAGGTCCGGACAAGCATTTTCTATGACAGAGGTCACAGGTCAAGGTCAAGGTGACCTTTTTTTGGTACGCGACACACCGCTATCCCAAGATGTATCCACATACCAAGTTTGATATCTCAAAGTCTTATAGTATTGAAAATATGGCCCGGACAAGCATTTCGTAAGGACGGACAGAAGGACAGGGTGCAAACCTACCGGTACCGGTGGAGGACTAATAATCAAAAGATGCAATTTCCTGTGTGGACATTGGACCGAATTCACCCAAACTATTCAAATAACTGAAAATAGATTTTCTTCTTCAAACCGCTTAATGACCTTCAACTCCATCAATGTTAATTACCTTGCAGTATTCTGCAATTGGTCCCATCCTCTTCACTGCCACTTCGCGGATGTGACTTCGTCCGAAAAACTTCTTGCCTGGAAGGAATGGTATGATTCTCTTCTCCGGGTCGAGCGTTCCTGATTCTTCTGGGAACATTTCCATAAGCTTGCTCTGAAGGAAAATCAAATGAATTAACAGCTTATCATATCAACACAGTGTTGTGGTTATTTAAGGCTCCAGAGAAGGAGAGGATGCCTAGGACTCTGGGAACCCTTTTCTACTCGTACTATCAAATAGATTCCTACGGTTCTGAAACGTGTTTGACGGCTAGATTCAGATTCACGTCACCGTCTGGTTTATGTCCCCATCCAATGAGGAACACATCAAAGTAACCCAGTGATCTTTGAACCCATGATATCCAGATTTAGAGCTGAACGTGCTATTCAATGTACTACTGCAGACCCCATGGAGGAGGACACACCGAAGTAAACCCAGTGATGTTTGAACCCCTGATATCCAGATTTAGAGCTGAACGTGCTATTCAATGTGCTACTGCAGATCCCCATGGAGGAGGACACACCAAAGTAACCCAGTGAGGTTTGAACCCATGACATATAATTATTATTATGTGACAATATATTCTGATCAAAACATGCCATCTAACAGACGTCCTAATCAAGAGCTCTTGATGTAAAAACCGAATGTCAAGTTATCTGTTTTTAGTATTAACTAGAGCTGTCGTCTTATAAAGGCGACAAATATACCCCCATTCCCCACACTACCGTTTGAGTAAAGATTGAGTGGAATGGGATGATCAGGTAATGGTGGCCTTGACCTTCGCCTACTGACCTCAAAATAATAGGGGTCATCTTCTCATCACAGGCAGTCCAGTCCACCTATTAAGTTTCATGAGATTTGCTTCAGGGGGAGAGGAGTTATGGAGTGGACAAAGTTTTTCATTATCGGGTGCCGGTGACCTTGACCTTTGACTTACTGACCTCAAAATCATAAGTGGTTTTCCTCTCACCACAGGCAGGTCACTTATGAAGTTTCATGAGATTTGCTTCAGGGGGAAAGGAGTTATGTAGTGGACAAAGTTTTTCATTATCGGGTGACCTATGATCTACTGACGTCAAAATCAATAGGGGTTGTCCTATCACCACAGGCAGTTCACGTATGCAGTTTCATGAGATTTAACTCAGGGGGAGAGGACTTATGGTGCGAACAAGGTTTTTCATTATCGGGTCCCAGGGACATTGACCTACTGACCTCAAAATCAATAGGGGTCATCCTCTCACCACAGGCAGTTAAAATGTGACGTTTCATGAGATCTGGGGAGAGGATTTATGGTGCTGACAAGGTTTTTCATTATCGGGTCCCGGTGACCTACTACAGAAAGATGGTCAGGTACAAAAATGTTCAAGAACCTAAAGTTTCAAGTTGGGTCAATGATGTAAGGCTCACGTACACAACTCTCTTAATGGTCAAGAGTCTCATTGAGGAGCGTGTGCCTATGCTGTCAATATGCTATCAATAAGAGAATATACTTCAACATATGCAGTTGATATTGGAGGAAGGTGTACCATAACAAATTATAAATATTTACATATCATAAATAAATAAATATTTTCTTTGAACTGTTGACCCATATACATACATAGCCAAGTGCTACCGAACCTTTTCAACCAATCATTTGCTTCAGATTTCCAAATATTTGCACAATTATTCATTTAGATTTTACTAACAGTGATCTTCACAATAAAGAGTGTGACCTATATAGAGACTATTTATAAATCTGTGGTAAACAAACACTAAGTCGGAGAGAGGTTTGAAGAGAAATTTTCACTATTAAGAAACCGCGGTTGGTCGATACAATCCATCCCTTTAGGTTTCATAAACCGCGGATGGTTGCTACTCTCCATCCCTCTTCCTTTGTCCTATATATTCAGACACATTTAATTTAGTGGCAATACAATTTCAGTCAGACTTCCTGTTTCGTTCTGAACACAGGAACTGTAGACATAACAATAATGACTGTTCATATCTTCTGAATATGATCAATATCCACAATCTTAATGTATCATCATCACACACTCATGCATCAGTGACAATTAATTATGATTGTCATATAATACAGACTCATGACAGACGTCGGTGACAAGACATTTAATGTAGGATTTTAAAACAACAACACATTTATAGTATCAGGTCCAAAATTTGAACTAAAAACAATTAACAGAAATCGTGACCAGAGGCTGTGATTATGACAACTTTTAATATTTTATAACGGATAATATAGTTACATACACTCTTTTTCTGGAAGGAATATAAGAATCTTTCATGGGTATCCGGTGAAGATTGGGAATTCCGACACGAGGAATAACTGTTTTTTTATCGAAACCGAGGTTTTGCCGAGGTTCCGATTAAAATAGTTATAGTGTTGGAATTTCCCTATCTTGACCACTCATGATTGATTCATTTGTTGCTGGCGTGGCGCAGTCGGTAGCGCGGCGGATTTGTAACCGGAGGCCCCGGGTTCAATCCTCCGTGGTGCCACTGAGTTCCGTCGGTGTGTTCTTGGGCAAGACACTTTTCCTTAGCCTCGTCCGTCGGATGGGGACGTAAACCGGGCGGTCCCGTGTATCGGTCTATCAACCAAGCACGTTAAAGAACCATAGGAATCTATTCGATAATAAGAGTAGGGCAGGTTCCCGGATTCCTATGTATCCTTCCCCTCTCTCTGGGGCGGCTCTAAATAACCTGTACTGTGTTGATGAGCCGTTAAACAACATTCAATTCATTTTAAATCAATTGTTGCGATCATTTACATTCTGCGCACTGACGTCGCCAACTACTAAAATTTTGCATATATATTTACACAATGATGTCATACAACTGTCATTGTTGAGATATCAGTGTGTGACTTTTATCTTCCCCAATGTGTAAGTTCGGGCTTTCCATCATCCACGTAAAATATGTATAACCTTATCCGGTATCAAAGAAAACAAACATTCTGAATGCACACAGAATAGGTGTTCTTTAAATCCTCTATTATCTCGATGTACATGGAGAATGAGCCTGGCATGATCATTCCTGTTAGGTGCCATATAACCTTTCATGTGTTGGTGTGCCTTAAAACCCCAATTCAGTTCAATTCTATTATAGATATTGCATAATTTGTTGTAACATCAACACAGTCTGTAAACAATGAAAAGTATGAAATACACCAAAAATGTATATTGTGAATATCATGTGGCCATTTGTCAAAACTATTAGGAATTGCAACTGAAAGATTTTAAAATCTTAAATCTCATCGGCTAACTGAAAAGTAGAGCTGACTTTTAATATTTTAAGTATAGGTGTAGCAGTCATAGATTTTATGACTTAAAGGGAAAATGTCCGTAACTTTTAGCTTATAAAACACACACTAATTATGTTCGCAAATATTACCCACCAAACATTACTGAATATTTACTAATTAAAAGCAGGATTGTTTGACGGAATTCAATCGCGGTACAAAAAAAAGAGAATCCGCTTCGGGCGTTTGAACTCGCAGCCCACACTAAAATTACACTCGCGGTAAAAATAGTGCGCGTGAGAGTAACCTAGCTCCCGATTGAGCTAACCGGGCTATACATATTACGCAATACATACTATGCTGAAAACCTAATGCGCTAATGGCAGTCACGTGATCGCAGAAACGGTAAATATGGTGGGTCCCACTTTATTTACAGTTAATAATTAAAGTGTTTTTTTCCAAACTCACGAATGTATTACTACAGACTTCTTAGGGTCTATTGCTCATGTTTTCATGTATACATTTCACTGAATAAAAGTCAGAGGGTTATTTGGTTATGCTCAATATCTGCTTACTTACGGACAGTGTCCCTTTAATATAAGCTTGTGAATGCTCTGTGATAAGCCAACTTTATGATACACTCATGTGTTTCTGTGACATGTCATACACTGATGTATTTCTGTGACATATACTGATGTGTTTCTGTGACATGTCATACTAAACATATGCCTTCAATTCATATAAATGTAATCTGTAAATTATTTAAGAAATGAAATATTTCCAGTGGATTAATACTGTCCCAGATCAGCAATTGGTGGGCTGGACTGGAAGATCATCGATACCAAGGGTGGCCCACGGTTTTGATGTGTTTAAAGTCACAAACACCAGGTTTTGATCTCGCACAATATAAACAGCTGGAAATACTTTTATTTCTTATCTGACATGGATTTTTATTTATTTAATACCCAATTTGTGAGAGATTAAACGTAATACAAACACATTCTCACAACTTACATGGTATGCCTTTCTCTCAACATCAGACAAAGAAAATACACAGCTTTATCCTGCTTTTAATTTTAATTTGTTGTTTGAACATAACATTGCTTTAAAATAACGTAATCGATGTTTAAATCGTTTAAAATGACGACCGTACGGTAGAGACGTGACTTCAGAGGTCTTGATAGATTTTTTAAAAACACCTCAATTACCAATCAGCATTGAGCATTTTAGTCAACTATGCAAGATTTATTTTTAATGTTTGTAAACCTGAATGTCAGAGTATCATAGCATACCAGAATGCGACTTTTGTTTGTTTGAATAATGTTTAATGCCATTTTCAGCACATTTTCAGCTTTATACATAGCCTAAAATGTGATGAAAATAGATTTTTTAGTGGTGGAGACAGACACACTTATTCCTGGTCAGAACATAAATTTGAGAGAAGACAGACAGACAGACAGACAGACAAACACAATAAATCTCCAGCTGTTCTGTATACGCCATACGTAAGAATCATACAGAAAGTTCAAAATCCTAAATATAATAAATTAGTAAGGGAACATTCATTGTGAATTCTCTCTGCTTTGCAGTAAAATGCTGTAGTTATTAGAATAAATTATAATGGGCCAGTGAAATGAACTGGCCTACACTATTTGAAATGAACTATTGTCTAAGTCGTTTAATATCATCTAATTCGGTCAGACCTACCGCAAATTCGCTCTTCTGAAAAAGGGATAAATCTTGGCTAAATCTCAATGAAGTCATATATTGTGTAAACCCCTCAATAGGATGTTCGACATAATATACCTATACTATTGTATATATATAGAGTGCAAGTAATTGTTTGTCCGAAATCAAGCAATCATTGAGCATTTCAATTTATTTTTAGAACATTTTATAGTTGAGATTTAGCCCTATTAAAATAATATAATGTCCAAGGACACCACCCTTTGAAATAAAATTTATTCTTCAAAAACTGCTTGACCCCTGGGGCAACAGATGATAAACAATTACAAAATAGTTTTATTTACCAGATTACCTTAAATTGAGAAGTACGATAAGCAATGTTATCCGGCAGTAATCAAATCCATTCAACCGGACGGAATTAGAAATATATTCTCTCTCTCATTCAACAGAAATGTATTATACTGTCCTTGCCCCGGACATCTCGCGTTACCTGTCGCCAAACCCAGCGACTTTATTGGCCTTACCTGTGTCCAGTACTGACCAATGACCACAAGTTATTCAATTCTAGTATGTAGGTATGATAATAAACACGTGGATGTGATTGACACATCAACCGTCACTATGTTGTACTAATAAATTAATCATACCCTAATGATACATAGCTTCAAAAGATGTTTCCAAAATAATCAGTTGACTAATTTCTTACTTTATATACTGTTAAATGTTTGATTTGAGCTTAGCCACCTAAAATGTCAAAATAAATGGAACGGAATGGGGTTTTATGAACCGTCAACACATCATATTAGGTTATATTGTGACAGCAACCTCAGAGGGAGATGAGATGAAGTCTTCCATCAGACATGCCTCCACCAGGGAGTGAACCCATGTGGAGCAGAGGTCTGTAGCTCTAAAGAGCAAGACTTTATCCACAGAGCTACCGAGGCCACTTAAAACAAGAGCATCAAGAATTGCAGGGCAATCCATAGTCCCCCACCGGCCCAGACAAGCATTTTCCAGACATTTCCTATGATAGAGGTCAAAGACCAAGGTCACAATGACCTTATTTTTGAACGCGACACACCGCTATCCCAAGATGTATTCACATACCAAGTTTGGTGTCGCTAAGTGTTATAGTATTGAAAATACGGTCCGGACAAGCATTTTCTATGACAGAGGTCACAGGTCAAGGTCACAATGACCTTATTTTGGTATGCAACACACCCTATCCCAAGATGTATTCACATACCAAGTTTGGTATCTCTAAGTGTTATAGTATTGAAAGTACGGTCCGAACAAGCATTTTCTATGACAGCGGTCACAGGTCAAGGTCATAGTGACCTTATTCAGGTACGCGAGACACCGCTATCCCAAGATGTATCAACATACCAAGTTTGGTATCTCTAAGTGGTATAGTATTGAAAATACGGTCCGGACAAGCATTTTCTATGACAGAGGTCACAGATCAAGGTCATAGTGACCTTATTTTGGTATGAGACACACCCCTATCGCAAGATGTATTCAAATACCAAGTTTGGTATCTCAAAGTCTTACAGTATTGAAAATATGGCCCGGACAAGCATTTTCGAAAGGATGGACGGACAGATGGACAGGGTGCAACCCTATAGTCCCACCGGGTCCGGTGGGGGACTAATAAAGATGGTCTAGCAGGGAACAATTTAATATTGTTAGCCACTTGCTAAAAAAAGCAAGTGCGAAGGGCTTCTACTTGCTATTTTAAATCAAGGTACTTGCATTAAGGCCTAAAAAAAAAATTGTGTGGTTCGGGTAACATGTTCAAAATTGGTAGGTAGGGTAGGTCGGATTTTTTCTTTTTTTTTAATTTTTTTTTTTCGAAATGGACCAAAAAAACGTCAGGGAAGATGCACCGAATTATGTACTATAATTACTGTGACTTTGTATTGTTATTTATTTTTTTTTAAAAAAAAATTAAATTTTTTTTTTTCGAAATGGACCAAAAAAACGTCAGGGTCGGCAGCGATTCGTAGGTAGGGTCGGGTGACCCGAACCACACAATTTTTTTTTTTATAGGCCTAATAAATAATTTAAAACGTTGATCCATTTCAGGAGGATTGCTATACATGTAAATAATGACATGTTCACACTCAGCTAGATGCAGGAATGTAATAATGTATAATTATACTTACTTATATCTGCCTATTTTTATATCTACCTATTTAACTAAGTTAGATAAATATGTTCAGTGAATAAATGTGGGTTTCTTTTATTGGGCCAAATAAAATTATACCTTGCTGAAAAAAATAGGGTAGGTAGGTAGGCATTTTTTTTTTTTTTTTGGCAAGGTTACATTTAAGGTGGCGATGAGCTTTGATGAATGGGAAAGTGTGGTAATTTAAAAACTACGATAGATAACAATATGAAATTGTGTATGTTTTATTGTTTCCCAAAAGGCCTGGCAACACTGGCTGTTTTCCAAATCACTTGCAATTATTGCAAAGGGGTAAAACAGTTTAATTTATTTTTCGCACGTCTGGAAGAGGGTCAGTGCAGGACAATGAGCACATGAGTCGGCCATGATTGCGTGAACATAATTATTTTTTTTATTTTTTTTTTAATTTTTTTTTTTCAGAGGGTCGGTCGGGTTACAGTAAACTCAGGTATAATTTTATTTAGCCTTACTTGAAAATTTATCAAGTGTTAATATTTTCTACTTGCAATCTGCAAAAATCAAGCAAATAAGTGTTAAATTTGAACCCTGTCTAGTCAAGATAAGTAAATGCATGATTACAGATTATGTTTGTTCAAACATTTTGTTTCTAATCAAACTGTCTTGGAAGAAAGATCCATTTTATGAATCAATTTCATTTTGTCATGCTAATCAAGTTTGGTAAATGTTCAGTTCTGGGTGAGCAGTGACAACACCATTTCCTATTGCCAGTCTACTACAGCACTGGGCATTTAGACAAACATTACATTTGAGGAATGTCCCTGTGACTTTTGAAGAGTAGGGATAATACTTTTATGCTTTAAACATCAAATTAAACAAAGATGGCCACTGGCAGTCATCTTGGAGGTCTGGTCAAAATAAATATTGTAAATAACTTTTTGTTATTAATAAGGGCATAGCTGGCCAATTCCAGAAAATTTTGTTCAACTAACTAGACGGTCAATTCTGACGAGTTTGGGAAGACTTTTTGGGAAATAAACGGAACTCAATTCTGATTTTTTTCGGATAATGTCATTTCGTAATGTTTTACAACAAAAGGCCCTTACTACACCGTCCCTTTTTTTTTTATGCATCTTTTGCAGTTTTTATAATGTAGGCCTGCAGTTCCTAAATAAAATAATAAGCACCTACGCCACTGGTTATACAATCATTTTAGTTAAAGCAGGCCCTTTTCTGCCCATTTTGGGAAAAAGAACCTGGACAAATTGGGAAAATTTCCAATTGGGAAAAAATTTAATCGCTTTACGCCTCAAATTGGGAATTTTCATAAGTTAGTTGCACATAAATATCAGGTTGTTTTAATTGCCTGGTTTCAATACATGATACATGTTTAAATATTGTTTTTTTTTATAGTATTTCCTTGTAAACATTTGTATATTTGACCTGACTTTGTAAAAAAAAAAAAAAAAGGAAGGGGAAATTTATTTCGGAATTGGGAAAAAACAACTATATTTGGCATTGGGAACGGGTCCAATAGTCGGACCCGTGAAAATAGTAGAAAAAGGCCTGTAAAGGGACACATGGCAAACTTGACTTACTAAAAACTTGTGTATTACTAACTGTTGATTTCAAATCTATGGTAGAATAACAAGAAAAAGTTGAAAATTTAAATTTGTATTTAAATATATGCAAGCGGATTTAAAGTCAAAATGCTACTGGATTAATAAATCGAGAGGCTAAGTTTAATGCTTGATAAAGACTTGAAGATTGCCATGTGTCTTACGTGTCTTATGTCCTGTTACCTATGTCTTATTAACAGGACGTAAACCCCAGATTTCCTGTATGATTTCCTGTAGACGTGTCTATAGACCACACTACACTAAAATAGAGTAAAGATTTTCCATTTTAAGCCATCCTTTATATTACTAGACTAATATGCAGTAAACCTACACTAGTCCAATTCATCTATCTACATAATAAGGTGTAGAAATCGCATACTTCTCCTTTTGTAAATATTGTAAATATATAAATTGACATTTCATAAAGGAATGAACATTTGTGAAGGAAATGAAAGCTATATTAATGATAGTTCATCACCATGGTAACCGCAGGTACATGACTGTAAAGGAAGTAAAAGCTACAAATTAACTAAGTTATATCTGGGTCACGTGTTTGACCACATTACAGGCCTGTGGCCACTATATATGTCTACAGATGGTGATTATATACTAAAGGAAAAAACAAACACAACTCGGGAATTTCCACTATGTATTGTATGTAAAATATGCTGCTGTTAACAGAATGGTACATGGCTACATTAGATCTTTCCTTTTGGAAAAAAGACTAAAGCAATACATAGCACTTAATGTTACCCCTTCAAAGTATCATTATTGATAGATTATTCATTTAGCTCAAGTGAGTAAACTTAGGATGACACAAGGATGACACATTGTCAAATCTCTTTACATCAAATCGTCAAATTTTCCATTAAATAGTCAAATTTTCGGAACTTCAACATTTCTAAATGTTGTGTTAAAATGTGTACTGTGATTAAAAATTCTACAACTGCACAGTTTTGTCCTTTCTCTAACTAGTTGCAAACCTTTTTTTACCAAACCTCTTGGGATTTCTTTGGAATATTAAGTTGAATTAAGTGTGCAGCATATACATTATATAGCGAAAATCTGCGAGTTGCGTTTCTTTTTTCCTTTTGTATATTACACCTTACATACTACATAACTTGAGCAAGTGTAGGAGATTAGAGATCTAATAAACAAGTGTCACACTTGTTCAATCAGCAGATTATATAAATGTATGTATACCGAGGATCATAAAGTACTTAAATAAATTTAATACTACTTGTCAGTGCTCCAACTGTAGCCTTGTAAATATGGTATATTTAAGACAAATACAATCTATTACCAGGGGCGTTCCTGGGGCTAATTCAGGTATACACACCATCGAGTTTTGGATTCACAAATGTGCCTAACCACCCTATACCTTCAGTTTTTATTGCATATTGCATATTTCGCATTTTTAGCCCTTTTTATTTTTTTGCTTCTTTAAACGCATGTGCGTACGTGCGTATACCCAGGTACGCCCCCTATATACATAACACTATAATAGGGTCGGTATCGAGAATGTACAATTATGCCATGAAACAATAGCATAAATTTCCCAGTAGAGATCGTATTTCCCCCAGAAGAAGCGCCCGGGCGCTATGCAAAATGTCAAGGGGACACTCATAAATTGTGAAAAATAGAAAAAATAATATTTTTTTGTTTTATTGAATTTTGATTTTTTGGAATATTAAGTGAAACAGAAGATCTTCAAAATTCAATGCATTTTCGTATTTTTGGTTTAAAAATTCAAATTTTGAATTAAACAACGAGGTCAATGACCTTGAAGCTCTACTGATAGATTTTTGATAGCTAGGTCAACATTCCTGTGAAGTTTCATGAAAATCCATTAAGTAGTTTCATAGGAGTAGTCGCTACAAGATTTCATTATATAACTCTATGTAAACAAAGATGGCAGCTGGCGGCCATGTTTAATGTCGAATCAAAATAATTTTTGACAAGGATCAACATCATGTCATACTGATCATTTTAGAAAAAGTCCCATATCAATATCGCTTATAGTTTTCAAGAAGTAGTCGCTACAAACTTGTATTATGAAAATCTATTTTTAGCCATGGTGGCCATCTTGAATATCCAGGCAACCTGAAATTTTGCTAGGATCAATTAGACATCAAGACCAACATTCCTGTAAAGTTTCATGAAAATCTGTCGAGTAGTTACAGAGAAGTAGTCATTACAAGTTGTTACTATATAACTCTATGTAAACAAAGATGGCCGCTGACAGCCAGGTTAAAATCGAATCAAAATGATTTTCGACAAGGACCAACATCATGACATGCTGTTCATTTTAGAAAAAGTCCCATTTCAATATCACTTATAGTTTTCAAGAAGTAGTCGCTACAAAACTTGTTTTTTGAAAATCTACTTTTAGCCGTGGCGGCCATCTTGAATTTCCGGCCGACCTGAAGTTTTGTTAAGATCAATAAGACATTAAGAGCAACATTCGTGTGAAGTTTCATGAAAACCCATCAAGTAGTTTCAGAGGAATAGTAGCTACAAGTTTTCAATATATAACTCTATGTAAACAAAGATGGCCGCTGGCGGCCATGTTTAACGTCGAATCCAAATAATTTTCGACAAGGATCAACATCATGTCATACTGATCATTTTAGGAAAAGACGCATATCAATATCAATTATAGTTTTCAAGAAGTAGTCGCTACAAACTTGTATTTTGAAAATGTATTTTTAGCCGTGGCAGCCATCTTGAATTTCCGGCCAACCTGAAATTTTGCTAGGATCAACTAGACATCAAGAGCAACACTCCTGTGAAGATTCATGAAAATCCGCCAAGTAGTTTCAGAGGAGTAGTCGCTACAAATTGTTACTATACAAACTCTATGTAAACAAAGATGGCCACTTGCGCCCATGTTTAATGTCGAATCAAAATAATTTTCGACAAGGATCAACATCATGTCATGCTGATCATTTTAGAAAAAGTCCCATATCAATATCACTTACAGTTTTCAAGAAGTAGTCACTACAAATTTATTTATTTTAAATCTATTTTTAGCTGTGGCGGCCAACTTGAATTTCCGGCCAGCCTGAAATTTTTCTAGGATCAACTAGATATCAAGTGCAACATTTCTGTGAAGTTTCATGAACATCCGTCAAGTAGTTTCAGAGGAGTAGTCGCTACAAGTTACTACTATATAAATCTATGTAAACAAAGATGGCCGCTAGTGGCCATGTTTAAAGTCACATCGAAATAAATTTTGACAAGGATCAACATCATGTCAAGCTTAACATTTAAGAAAACGTCCCATATCAATATCACTTACACGTAAACAAAGATGGCCACTGGCAGCCATGTTTAACGTCGAATCAAAATGATTTTTGACAAGGACCAACATCATGTCATGCTGATCATTTTAGAAAAAGTCCCATATCAATATCATTTATAGTTTTTAAGAAGTAGTCGCTACAAACTTGTATTGTAAAACTCTATTTTTAGCTTTGATGGCCATCTTGGATTTCACATCAACATGATTTTTTGCTAGGATCAACTAGACTTCATGGGCAACATTTCTATAAAGTTTCATGAATATCCATCCAGCAGTTTCAGAGGAGAAGTCGCTACAAATAAAAGTTTACGGACAGACAGACGGACGGACAGAAGGCCGGACGCCGCACCACGGCATAAGCTCTGCTGATCTCTGATCAGTCGAGCTAAAAAATCAAAAACGCACTGAATTTTGAAGATCTTTTTTTTTTTTGGAAAAGGTGTTGCAGCGTTCCTGGCAGTTTACTCCTAATCGTAGCTGTTAAAACAATGAAAAATCTGCGGTTCCTTAAGTAAGCTTATGACAACCAACTATAAAGCAGGTACCCTTTAGACATCTCATTTCCTTCTAAGGTTGCCGTCCCAATATTAATAGGTTATTAGCTGGGGTAGGTGTGCCTCTGCGATATAGACCCACATAGCCATGTCGAAGATATTTGAATGTAAAAAATTTTAAAGCAAAAACGTAAATGTTGACGCTGCTGTCACCGCGGCAAAGTGAAAATCAAGCACCTATCCCTAAGCATCCCAAATTACACTACAATCCCCCAGGCTCCTATTTATTATAATTTTTTATAATTAAATAATCGTGTTTAACATTTACTGTGGTTATTGTTTTCACAGTGATTTTTAATGGAATTCTTAAACTGAAAAATACAATCATATCAGTACACAAAGAATAAATACCTGAAAGTCGAAGAAGCAGGAGTATCGTCTGTAGATGATGTTGGTCGACGAGTCGGACCACGTGACGTGGATAACTGCACCTGAAATTGAATGTTGTGATAAATATGCAGACAGTAACATGCAAATTATTGTTTTGAAGATGGATCACAAAGTTCACTGCCATAGGTGAACAATAAAAACATATGTTTTGCAATGGTTAATAGCCCAATAAATAAGAGTTTGACCTGAAGTTGAGTGCAATTTGGCTAAACACCTCTCAACAGATCATTCACAATGAGGTTGCAATATTACAAATATATAGCCTTTTTTATCATGTTTATGTGCACGACCGGTGCAAGAAGGTCTCGAACATGATTTGAATTTGAAAAAAGTAATTATGTGGTTTTCACTATTAACCCTTCAGCACGACTATAATAGCCTTTGTGTCCATTGTAAACCCAGATCAGCCATTTTCACCAAAACACAATTTTGTCACATAAATGTAATGGTCTTAATTCAAAGAAAGAACAGATCATTACATATATGTTGCGGGTTAAGGGAAATGTTTTTATATATTAAATATATATATTTTTAAGTATAATATCGATCAATAAGGATAAATCTCAATGACGTCATATATTGTGTAAACCTCTCAATATGACGTCCGTCATAAGATACCTGTACTTTTGGACTGTTTGTCCGAAATCAATGACCATTTCAAATTATTTTTTAGAACATACCATAATTGAGATAGAGCCCTATTATTAAGCTGAGGATATTGAGCATTTAAAACAGTCTATTAAATAACTTTAGAATTATTTTATTATTAGAATTTTGTGTTTCTGGATTTCAAGAACCTCTGACATTACTCAATAATAAAACCTCAATGTGTTCTGAGAATGTAATGACTTTTAAATTAACTGATTTCATTGGTCCAATTTTTATCACTGAACCAATCAGAATGCTTCATTCATATTTTCATCTGGTTGTTTCTATCATGACATCACTTTCTGGTAGTATGACATCACATCCTGGTAATCTGACATCACGTCATGCCATTATGATGCAACTCAGTATTCTGAGAACTGACTGCGCATTAAAATTGCTGTGAGAAACAGATTAAGACTGTTTGTATCTCTCAATGAGTAATGAGTTTCTTGAAACCAACAATCATAAAATTCTAAATATAGAATAATTCTAAAATAATTTAATAGACCGTTTTAATTTAATTTTATAAAGTTTGAAGACAAGGGGTCACTCACTCCTTTATGAATTATGGAGCAGATTTTTTTAACTGTTAAAGTTGATGAAAAGGTGCATAACTCTCTGCCAGGGGCGTACCTGGGCTTACGCACTGACGCACGTGCGTACAGGCTATTAAAGAAGCAAACAAATAAACAAGAGGGCCATGATGGCCCTATATCGCTCACCTGAGTTAATTTGAACCAATACATGGCCCTAAAGCGATACCTGAGTACTGGCACATTATCGAACTTCTTCGAAATCTTATGGTCATATACAATCTGTGCAAGTTTGGTTAAGATTGTTCAAGAAATGTGGGCTCTGTTGTGTATAACAACATTGATATAGACAGTTTAAGACACTGACAAAGTTTGGTAAAGATCAAATACAAAATGAAGGTGCTAGAGAGTAACACCTTGGGCAGAGCCAAATGTGACCCCAGGGCTACATGTAATATAAGAGAGCTGTGTACTTTATGGTTTTAGAGAAGAAGATTTTTTAAGTTTTTTCCTATACAAGTATATGTTAAACGTGACCCCTGGGGCTGGGCCAAATATGAACCCAGGGTCACCATTTGAACAAACTTGGTAAAGGACCATAAGAGTATAGTAAATGCGAAATATTAAACCTCTGGCTCTTGTCGTTCCAGAGAAGAAGACTTTAATATGTTTCCTATATAAGTCTATGTAAAACTGTGACCCACGGAGTGGGATCAAATTTTACCCCAAGGTCACCATTTGAACAAACTTGGTAGAGGACCATAATCTAATAGTAAATGCAAAATATTAATCCTCTGGCTCTTGCAGTTCCAGAGAAGAAGATTTTTTTCAGTTTTTCCCTATATAAGCCTATGAAAAAATGTGACCCCAGGGTCACCATTTGAACAAAATTTGTAGAGGACCATGAGCTTATAGTAAATGCAAAATATCAAACCTCTGGCTCTTGTAGTTTCCGAGAAGATTTTTTTTCCCCCTATATAAGTCTATGTAAAACTGTGACCCTCGGTGCGGGGACAAATTTGACCCCAGGGTCACCATTTGAACAAACTTGGTAGAGGACCATAATCTAATAGTAAATGCAAAATATTAATCCTCTGGCTCTTGCAGTTCCAGAGAAGATTTTTTTCAGTTTTTCCCTATATAAGCCTATGAAAAAATGTGACCCCAGGGTCACCATTTGAACAAACTTCGTAGAGAACCATAAGCTTATAGCAACTGCAAAATATTAAACCTCTGGCTCTTGCAGTTTCAGAGAAGATTTTTTAAGTTTTTCCCTATACATGTCTATATAAAACATGTGTCCCTTGGGGCGGGGCCAAATGTGACCCCAGGGTCACCATTTGAACAAACTTGGTAAAGGACTATAAGCTTATAGTAAATGCAAAATATCAAACCTCTGGCTCTTGCAGTTTCCGAGAAGAAGATTTTAAAAAAAAAAATCCTATATAAGTCTATGTAAAACTGTGACCCCGGGGAGGGGACAAATTTGACCCCAGGGTCACCATTTGAACAAACTAAGTAGAGGACCATAAGCTGATGCTACATGTAATACATGAGACCTCTGTGCCTTGTGGTTTCAGAGAAGATTTTTTTTTTCAGTTTTTCTCTATACAAGCCTATGTAAAACTGTGACGCTCGGGGCGGGGCCAAATGTGACCACTGGGTCACCATTTGAACAAACTTGGTAGAGGACCATAAGCTTATAGCATATGCAAAATATTAAACCTCTGGCTCTTGCAGTTTCAGAGAAGAAGATTTTTTAAGTTTTTGCCTATACATGTCTATGTAAAACATGTGACCCTCGGGGCGGGGCCAAATGTGACCCCGGGGTCACCATTTGAACAAACTTGGTAAAGGACCATAAGCTTATAGTAAATGCAAAACATCTAACCTCTGGCTCTTGCAGTTTCCGAGAAGAAGATTTTTAAAAAAAAAATCCTATATAAGTCTATGTAAAACTGTGACCCCCGGGGAGGGGACAAATTTGACCCCAGGGTCACCATTTTAACAAACTTAGTAGAGGACCATAAGCTGATGCTACATGTAATACATGAGACCTCTGTGCCTTGTGGTTTCAGAGAAGAAGATTTTTAAAAGTTTTTTCCTATAGTGTATGTCTATATGAAAAACATGCAAAATCTCAATATACAAACTTTGGACCCTCGGGGCATGGCCATTTTTGAACCCGGGGACTTCATTTGAACAAACTTGATAGTCTAGACGTTGGCGATCATTTTAAAAGAAAAACTGTTGAAATCTGTCCAGCTGTTCTTCAGAAGAAGATTTTATAAGGTTTCAACCATATATGGTAATGGCGGCCATCTTGGATGTCGCGGTGACCTAATTTTAACAAATCTAAAAAGCATTCATCTAAGGATCATCCACGTGAAGTTTGGTCAAAATTGGCCACGCGGTTTCTGAGGAGAAGTCGTTTGAAGCAAAAGTTAACGCAGACGACGGACGGACGACGGACGACGGACGAAGAGTGATCCCAACAGCTCACCTTTGAGCCTTTGGCTCAGGTGAGCTAAAAAGGCGAAAAATGCGAAAAATGCAATAAAAACTGAAGGTATAGGGGGGGTTAGGCACATTTGTGAATCCAAAACTCGATGGAGCTTATACCTAGATTAGCCCCAGGAACGCCCCTGTCTGCATTGGATAATTGAAAAGATTGAACTGTATAAAGTTTCATGACCATAGATAAATATTTTGCCAAGTTATGTTGAAGATTAGGTTGCTTTATGAAAAGGGCCAAAACTCTGCTAAAATGGTAGTCATAGTTATTGGACAGGTCAATGGCATTGAATGAACTGTATAAAGTTTTATATTTTGCCAAGTTCTGAGCCAGGATAGGTTGCAGGTTAACGTTTTATGAAAAGGGGCATAACTCTGCCAAAATGAAAGTCAGAGTAATTTGACATTGTGTAATGCCATTCCTTGAGGTAAGATGAAAATGTGTGTGACATAGGTCAAATACTTTTCAAGTTATGGCCAAGGTTAGGTTGCAGGTTAAAGTGTGACAGACGACGACGACGGACAAAGCGATCCCTAAGTGTCTGCCATGCTACACAGGAGACACAAAATATAATTAAGTTGATTAAATTCTCTCAAGAATTGGTAAACTAAAGAAGTTTATGCAATTGGGAAGGTTAATAGGGTTAAATATTCCCTGTCCATGTCAAAGTGCTTTTAAGGAAGTTTAATATTTATAAATGTACTTTTATACCGATATCAGGGTGAAGGTATTGTAATATTTATGCATCAGGAGTTTATTTCTGAGGGAAGTTTAATATGCCTGAACGAATGCTTTTGACAAAAAATGACATATGATCGTTGTTGTTGTTCTCAAACTACATAGATCAATCTGAAACACAGGACATTTTTATTATTTTTAGAACCTAAAATTTATAAGTTAAAACTACCAAATGATAACTTGTATGATCCCAATAAACAGAGACAGAGTTTATCCATTACTCACTTAAGCATTTCCACCCTTTGTTATGCCTTCGAAAGGTAGGGGTATCAGGGTTCTGGAAATATTTTGAAAATCCACTTGCCCAGGGCAAGTGGATTTTCAAAAGTCACTTGCCCTGCCCATAATGTTACTTGCCCCACATTTAAAAACATTTAATTGCCCTAAAAATTGGCGATTTACGATTATTCGTGATAAACAGGATGGACCGCTGCATAATTTGGACCATTATACTAAGTTGAAAAAGAAAGGGAGAATTTATTTAATTGTATTAATTAATACATTGCATTTATTCATATAAAAAAATCAACGGTTCTTCCTTGTGCCTATTACATATTTGTGTTACTTCAATCATAAAATGATGAATTTGACAATATACAAACCAATTTTATTCCCCCCTCCCACCCCAATAAGCACACACACACACACACACACACACACCACCCCATTATTTTTGATGACCATCCAAAAAGATTGCTTGGCAGCTAGTGTATGGAACTTTTAATGTCACAGTGTGTACAATTAACTACTTGACAGAAAAAAAAGAAGCTATTTTGTTCATTTAAATGTGTGACAAGCAAAGAAATGAGACAAAAACGTTATTACAAATGGAAACGTCCAGTCGGGCAAGTGGCGGGCAACCAGATTTGCGAAGGTCACTTGCCCGCACCCAAAATCCACTTGCTGGGGCGTCGGGCAACCGTATTTCCGGAACCCTGGGCATATAGTAATCACACCGTCCGTGGCGGAAGCATATAGTAATCACACCGTACGTGGCGGGTGCATATAGTAAATACACCGTCCGTGGCGGGGGCATAAAGTAATCACACCGTCCGTGGCGTGGGCATATAGTAATCACACCGTCTGTGGCGGGGGCATATAGCTAGGCTCGCGTTAACCATTCGCCAAATCGCCATAGACGAAAAGAAACCCGATCTGGCGAATGAAAATCGTAAGAAATACATATCAAATTCGCCAGACATCGGCGGTCTGGCGAATCCAAATTTCCGACCGATTTTGTCTTAAATCTCGGAAAATCCCGAATTCTAAAACACAAAGTAGTTCACTGTTTATAAAGCCACTACCCCGCTGGGTGTTGTTGGGTAATTAGCGACAATCAATTTGGACTGATAAACTAATTATCGCAGTGTTTATTGAAGCCGCTGTAATTTATTATTTCTATTGTCACTGTGCGATAGACTCCGCCCACTGTTCCGCCTCTTGCTGTCAATCAACTTGTTTGTGACCCCGCGCTCAATATTATCCACATATTTAACTGTGTTATCGAGCCGGGTAAAACATTAAAAATAACGTGGCGCCCTCTAGCGGCCAAAATGGCTTTTCAAAACACAAAGTTTGCTTACGAATTAATAAGCTCGAGATGCCGTCGGTGTTTTTCGAACTTTACGATCAATGATAAGAGCAATTAGTTGTACACCCGGTAGCGATGCCGTCGGTGTTTTTCGAACTTTACGATCACTGATAAGAGTAATTAGTTGTACACCCGGTAGCGTGTGTGTGTGTATTTCTAAGGATTATAGTCTCTCCACCTACGACAGGCGTTCTACCCGACGATTATAGGCACAATGTCTGGACTTTTATCTGTGTGTTATTGTGTGACGTGATGATATGTCTACTTGAAACAGCGAACTCAATGGTTTCTTTATAGTGCTGCCACACTGGAATACCACGCCGTAGTAGACATGATACCCCCACCCACCCAGTCACATTATTCTGACACTGGTCAATCAGTCGTAGCACTACCCATTATTTGCTCGTCAGGCAAGGGTTACAAGTGACTACTCCATTTTTAAAGTCTTTGGTATGACGCGGTCAGCCCGGGACTCGAACCCACGACCTCCCGAATGCAAGGCAAACGCTATAACCACTACACCACAATGCTTCGGTGTACACCCGGTAGCGTAAACTGGAACAATGGCAAGTGTGAACCGATGTTTGATCGACTGTCTCTGAATTGGGATAATTTATGGTTGAACAATCATGAAAAAATGCAAAAGGTGCGCTTACTCAAAATATTGAGGTATAATTTTAGAATGAAGTGGCTTTTATTACTTACTCTGTGCATGATATTCGTGATGTATGTGGCATTTCTGAATTTTGTCTCACAATGCAGCGCGATCTTTCTAGCTCCTTTGGAACTACTGTTAGTTGAACTTGTTTTATATGCCTCAGCTTAGCCTTACATTTTTAAATATATTTATTTTATTTGAATTTCTATAAATGTTAGTTGGCCTATATTTAAATACATTTAATGAAAATACTAAATGGTCTAATCAATGGTGACAAGAGTCTGTATTTTTATATTTTCTTATATGCATGCATTCATTGTCCTTTTTTAAATTTCAGTCGACATTTTTAAAAAAGTAAAATAGCATTAAATTAAATACAATTTTTAAAACTTTTTGAATATTGTACAGCTCCAATTGTAATTATAAGTAATTGTAAGCACTAAAGCAGAATGCATATGATGTGGACATATTGATACCTATACATGTAGGTTAATAAAGCATACTTTTTTTAACTTACTATTGATGTGTACGCAAACGCGAAGTTTTAGCACCTAAATATCTAGGCAAAAGTCTGGCTAAAGACATTCTAATCTGGCTAAAGGAATTTTTAGGGCTTTAGCCAGATTTGGCTAAAGGGTTTAAAATCCTAGCGCTAGCCTAGTATAGTAATCACACCGTCCGTGGCGGGGGCATATAGTAATCACACCGTTCGTGGCGGGGGCATATAGTAATCACACCGTCCGTGGCGGGGGCATATAGTAATCATACTGTCCGTGGCGGGGGCATATAGTAATCACACCGTCCATGGCGGGGGCATATAGTAATCACACCGTCCGTGGCGGGGGCATATAGTAATCACACTGTCCGTGGCGGTGGCATATAGTAATCACACCGTCCATGGCGGGGGCATATAGTAATCACACCCTCCGTGGCGGGGGCATATAGTAATCACACTGTCCGTGGCGGGGGCATATAGTAATCACACCATTCGTCCGTCTGTCCGTTTGTCCTAAACAATGATGTCTCGGTCATAACTTCAAGTACTGAAGGGAATTTTATGAAACTTAATGTTAATCACAATAAGAAGGTGTCTCGCTCACCAAATCAGGTCCATATCTCTAAGGTCAAGGTCACACTTGGAGGTCAAAGGTTAAATGAGCCAAATGTGTGTCTTGGCCATAACTTAGAAAGTACTGAAGGGAATTCCATGGAACTTCACACAAATGCTATTCACATTCAGAAAATGTGTCATGTGCAGGAATCAGGTCCATACATCAAAGGTCAAGGTCACTTTGAAATCAAAGGTTAAATGAGTCAAAATCCTGTCTTAGCCATAACTTTGAAAGTTCTGAAGAGAATTTCATGCAACTTCAAACAAATTTTAAGTAATAAGTACGCTGGGTTGGTGTGTCACATGCAAGTAGTAGGTCTGTACCTCAAAGATCAAGATCACACTTAGAGGTCAATGATCAAATTGTGTCTTTGCTGTAACTCGAAAACTACATAAGGGAATTTCATCAAACTACACAAAAATGTTTAGCAGTATCATATGTGTTGTATGCATATTATTCATTTTGACTTCCATTTACCATCGTGTTTTACCTAATGCTAGCTTTAACCCTTAGCATATTAACACTGTAGGAATTACTATTAGAAAACCTTTGGGGACACTGTCATTTACTGGTGACTATTCTTGTAACTTCTCCTTTGGAGTTCACAGAAATGACTGAGATGATCCAAATGTAAGTGCAGATATTCATACGGCACAAGGTAAGGAGGACAGCATACGTGCCTCTCTCGACTCCACCTAGAGCTACCCCCTCACAGCATAATGGGGTGTATGTAAAAGAATTCAGTGTTCCCATTCACGCACATATGTGCGTGAATCACGCATCAAAACAAAAAATCACGCACAGAAAACTGACCTCGTACGTGCATGCACGCACAGAAAAAATACAAGTCTGATAATAAGAAAGCATGACCGTCGGTAGATTTCCAAATTCTCGTCCACTTTGTCCGAATATTTTTTGAAAAATCAAAGCGAAACTAAAACGCTTTGTTTACGAAAACATTATCCCGAGTAATTGCGTCAATTGCCCTATCCCTCTAGTGCATACTACGATGATTGGTTATGACGTCATAAGCGCACGCGTTACCTAAATGAAAGTAGAGAAAACATCGACATCTCATTCTGGTGGTTTTGACTTATTTCTTTTTCAGATTTAGTAAGTATATTTAAAATTAAAATAAAAACTTAATAATAGAATAAATGAAGATCAAATAATTAATTCAAATCGTGTTTCGTCTCTCCCGTGTACTATTTATAGATGCGCAAACATGTTGACTGGTATTAAATTTTTACTTGAACGAAATGATTTGCTGTAACTGTTGTCAACTTGAATATTACACTGTGCTGTGTATTGTAATGCCTTCAGTAGCAAATAAAGTATGTTGAAAGGTTTAACAATCTTAAAAATTCATAGTGTACCCCCTAAATTTGTAGTGTACCCCCAAAATTTAACAGTAGGGGGTACATGTACCCCCGAATGAAAAAGTCAGTGGGAACACTGGAATTCCTTGCAACTTTTCAAAAATAGTTAAGCTGTTGTTAACTTGTACTGGATACACCCCTGTGAATCTTAACACCCAAGGCATTCTGTGTTTCTGTATTACTGACATTGACCAATATATAGGCAATACCTCAGATGTGTTTTCTACTTTGATGAACCCCCAGCAGCCTTTTTTGCCACTGACCGTTCCAAGGCGGTAGCCCTATTGTCAACCCTTGTTGTGTTTGTGACGTCATATGCCTTATTAACACTGCCATTCGTGTTTGTCGTTTTGCGTGTTTTTGGGTTTACTTGTTCAGTGAAAGCTGCATTTTCTGTTCGACTTTTATAGTTACTTATTTTTATTACTTATATTGCCTATTAATGCTCCCTTGTTTGTCAGTTTATGTTAAGGTTGCAAATTTGGACCCCAGGGGCACGGCCATTTTTGAACCAGGGGACTTCATTTGAACAAACTTGATTGTCTAGGCTTTGATGATCATTTAAAAAGGAAAACTGTTGAAATTTGTCCAGCGGTTCGTAAAAAGAAGATTTTTTAAGGTTTTGACCATATATGGTAATGGTGGCCATCTTGGATGTCAAGCTGACCTAATTTTAATAAATCTAAAGAGCATTCATCAAAGGATCATCCATGTGAAGTTTGGTCAAAATTGGCCAAGCGGTTTCTGAGGAGGTCGTTCGAAGAAAAAGTTAACGATGACGGACGGACGAAGAGTGATCCCAATAGATCACAAGGTGAAGGCTCAGGTGATCTAAAAAAACTTAAAATTTCAAAAAAAAAAGCCCACAAGGAGCACACATTTTTTACATAAAATTACTCATTTGAATGTAAATTAACACTGCTAAATCTATACAGGGCTCCGGAAATATGGTTGCCCGATATATGGGTGCGGGCAGGTGTCCTTCGCAAATCCGGTTGTCCGACACTTGCCCGACTGGACGTTTCCGTTTTAGACAAAAAATCAAACGAAAACTCGGCTTATCATAAAGTGTGCCGATTACGAACCCATCGCTTTCGCCGCGAGCGGTAATTAAGAAATCCCTCCCACTTTGACAGTTTGTCAAAACCTGATTGGCCGAGGAAAGTTTGAGGTGCCAATCAAAAATGTCCATGCGCCGATAGCATTAATAATATTCATCTCACTATTTATACTAAAGTGTGTCCTCTACTAACATGATAAGACCATCCCAAAAATTAATCCAATTATAATCAAATTAATCCAATTATAATCGATAAAACGTAACCATTGTAAAGTTTGTAGACTTCTGTTATGCATTATTTTACGCGCAACATAAATCATATGTTTAGCCGAACTTTCGAATTATGTTTGAAGAGTATAACCGCACCAAGATTTTATGCAACGCATATTGTGTATTGACGCTGAATGTTATCGGATAAGGTAATGAATACACACTGATCAGTCCGCCAAGTACTTATAGCTGTGTAAAAGGTGAAACGCGGGTCATTGGAAAATTGTAAACAAACAGCAATTTATAAACGATTACGGCAAGTACTGTACTATACACAAATAACGTAAAAATTAATTACTGGCACTAATTAAGGAAGGTATGTGAATGCAGCGGGTTGTTTTATTGAAGTTATTTTGACACATATTATTAAACAAACTTTGTTTGCGAGTTTGTATTTTGTTTGGCACATTTGGTAACACGATTATCACTTTATTTGTGGCCTGGCGTTGACGATTAAAGCTGAGTAGGCAGATGTTTTGTTTGCAGTTACTATAAAGGGAAACTTTTGAAACGCATTCACGAATGTTGATGTAAAATTGATGATGTACATAATCAAAGGCGGTTTGGAAATGTGTGAAAGGGGTCATTGTTTCTTTTGATATTCATGAGTTTATATGGTAATTCATAGGAATCGGACGTATTGTAAACATAGTACAGTATCCCCATATGTAGGTCCCCGCATGTATATAAAAATATATTTTAATATACTAGTAGTGGATAGTCAATGTGGTTTATTACATGCATTTACAATATGTCCGATTCCTGTGGGTAATTACATGATGCAGTATTTAATAAAAGATCCTTCATTATTTCAACAATCTTACAAAAAAAGTTACAAATTAACCATGTCTCTATAACGTTCCTTGTAAGGACAAAACCTAAACATGTGTCTAAAATTACTGAGGAAAATACACCTGGTGATCTTAGAAATGTTGATTTGTGTGATTCTGGTGGTCAGTCTGACAGTGAACTTGGATTTAAGGATAGTAGTGATGGTGTTGATTTGTGTTCACCCAGCCAATCTGAAAATGGATCTATTTCTCGTGATACTCCAGCCCTAAACGTAATCTACTACCCACCATGGATACGTCGGTGGCGCGCAGCGTCTAGAAAAGTTTGGTACGTTGACAAAGGCTTGATTTTGGGACAAGTGACTTTTGAATTTGGGGCAAGTGACATTTTGGACAGGGCAAGTGGATTTTGAACAGGGCAAGTGGATTCTGAAAATCCACTTGCCCTGGGCAAATGGATTTTCAAAATATTTCCAGAGCCCTGCTATATACTAATATTAGTTTCCATTTAAAAAAACAAAACAAAAAAAACATTTCTACTATTGCAAATGGAAAGGCTTTTATTAAACATGACCATATTAGAATTACTTCCTTCTCTGTGGATTATTGCAAAAAGATACATAACAATTGATTAAAAACTGGCCATAATATTTGATTTCTGATTTCAGTTTACAACAAACAGCGAGTTATCTTCACTCTTGTAAAATTCTTCCTCATACACATTCTGCCCTAGTGTTTATAAGACACACAATTCAGATTGTGTCATGTGATCCTTTACACAGCCATTTGAACTGTAAACAATATGTACGTGTAGTTTTAAACTAACGTTTTACTCAGAAAAATGTTTTTAGTGCGAAATGGATAAAATATGATCATTCTTCACTTTACGTAAGTTGCAACTTATAAAATTCATTTTATCAGTTTAAATTGACTGTCTATGACTAGCGCAGAGATTCTCTGCATAAGGTCCACATATAAAAAAGGCAAACACGCATGCACGTCGGAGGACAGCGTATATCAAGAATCGTCGCGACGTTTGTACACGTGTATTTTATGCAGCAGGCTACAATGTAACAAGCCATGTTGAAACAGTAAACCCTAGAGTCCTTCTAAGATGTTTTGGGCACGCAGTCACTATTGGGATAAACCAAAACAAATTCTGCATGCACCCTATACTGTGACTAGCAGGCTGCCCGTTGTCATAATTTGAGTATTTTCCTTGGACACTTGACCAGTAAGAAAATTGTGTAATGTGTCATAATTTACGGTTATGTTGGCATGGTGTAAGGTCCAGGTTGGTCACTGTGACCTACTTCAACTTGAATGTAGGTGAAACAAATTTTAACTATAAAGGCTTTACTAAAAATTACCAGGCAAACCGAAAGTTTACAAGTCCACACCCCTAGCCTTGGCTGAGGTTCATGACATAGATAATCATAATTTACTGACATAATAACATATCGTGGCACTTACATAGTGTTTGCTGGGAATTTTCCTTTTCTCTACATCCACAACGTTAATATCTTCGATTGTTCTAACCATGTTGTATTTTCCTGTCTAATATGTGAATCACAGTCGATCTTGTACCTTCGAAATCATCACAACAATGTGTATTGGCAGGGTTCCACCAGAATTGTTTTGCTGTATCCCGCCTTTGTTATTAATTCGGGTCACAGTCTGAATCAAGAACGGTAACTGGTTTTCATCAACAAAGTACTCGAAGTACTGATAAGCGTGTTAAAGGGATACTTGTAAAACATATTTGGATATACAAACATGCATTAAGTGAGTTTACAAACATGCTGCTGTTAAATATAAGGATCTGCAGTGGCTAGGTGTTTAGCATACTTGCCTTTCTACACAGAAGTTGTGGGTTCGATTCCCAGAGGGGTCAAATCTCTGATTTTTTAAACGCACTCCCTCAGTACCTAATTCGGGCAAGGTACTGTAAAAGTATAACCTCCTTTGGAAGGAATGCAAAGCCGTCGGATGAATGTAGTCTAGTTCAACTACGACGTTTGTTTTAAATTCAAACGTCTAGAACTGTTCTTCTAAAAAAAGTTTGATGTGGCAGCCATTTTACCCAGATTCTGGTATCGTTTCTGATTGCCTTATACAGACCCACCGTCTATCGAAGATCTACACACTGGCAGAAAGACACTAAATTAATAAATAAATAAACAAATAGGGAAACTTCATCATTATAAATTTGGCTACTATAATAACAATTTTTTTACCTACCGGTACATGTGTTTCTGGTTTCAATCTTTTTTTTGCACAAAGGGGCAAGAGATTTGTATTTACAGTCAAGCGTCAAAGATATGAGACTACCGTGAATTGATAGTGTGCATTTTTAGAAGAAATTGTCAGACTATAGAATATAAAATAATAAATTAAGAAACCAGGTTACTTGTCTCATTTAAAATCATTTGCAAGTTACCGGTACTTCTTAAGAGGTCAGTGACCTTGAAGATCAACTGATAGGTTTTTGATAGCTAGATCAGCATTCTTGTGAAGTTTCATGAACATCTGTCAAGTAGTTTCAGAGGAGTAGTCAGTACTTTTTTACTATACAACTCTATGTAAACAAAGATGGCTGTCACAGCCATGTTTAATGTCGAATCAAAATAATTTTCAACAAGGACTAACATCATGTCATGCTGATATTTTTAGAAAAAGTCCCATACCAACCACTTAATAGTTTTCAAGAAGTAGTAGCTAAACATTATTTTTTTAAAAATCAATTTTTAGCCGTGGCGACCATCTTGAATTTCTGGCCGACCTTAAATTTTGCTTTAACTCTATGTAAACAAAGATGGCCACTGGTGGCCATGTTTAATGTCGAATAAAATAATTTTCAACAAGGATCAACATCATGTCATGCTGATCATTTTTAAAATGTTCCATATCAATATCACTTATAGTTTTCAAGAAGAAATCGCTACAAACTTGTTTTTAAAAACTTTTGTTTAGCTGTGGCGGCCATCTTGAATTTCTGGCTGCGCTGAATTTTTTCTAGGATCAATAAGATATCAAGAGCAACATTCCTGTAAAGTTTCATGAAAATCTGTCAAGTAGTTTCAGAGGAGTAATCGCTACAAGTTTTTAATATATAACTCTATGTAAACAAAAATTGCCATGTTTAACGTCGAATCAAAACGATTTTAGACAAGGACCAACATCATGTCATGCTGATCATTTTAGAAAAAGGCCCATATCAATATCAAGTAGTCCCTACAATTTTTTGTTTTTAATCTATTTTTAGCTGTGGCAGCCATCTTGAATTTCCAGCCGGCCTGAAATTTTGCTAGGATCAACTAGACATCAAGAGCAACCTTTCTATGAAGTTTCATGAAAATCCGTCATGTAGTTTCAGAGGAGTAGTCGCTACAAGTTTTTACTACCTAACGCTATATAAACAAAGATGGCCGCTGGCAGCTAGGATCAACTAGACATCAAGAGCAACATTTCTGTGAAGTTTCATGAAAATCCGTCATGTAGTGTCAGAGGAGTAGTCACTACAAATTTTCATTATATAACTCCATGTAAACAAAAATGTTTCTAACAAGGATCAACATATTGTCACGCTGATCATTTTAGAATAAGTCCCATATCGGGGGGCGTCCGTGGCCGAGTGGTCAGAGTCTCTGACTTGAAATCACTTGCCCCTCACCGCTGTAGGTTCGATCCCTCAGAGGCGTAGGAATTTTTATGTGAGGAAGCTATCCAGCTGGCTTGCAGAAAGTCGGTGGTTCTACCCAGGTGCCCTTGCACGAAAATTGCCCGGAACACTTGAGGTCTTCAGTGGAAGCTGGAAAGTCGCCATATGACCATGCTGATCATTTAAAAAAAAGTCCCATATCAATATCACTTATAGTTTTCAAGAAGTAGTCGCTACAAACTTGTTTTTAAAAATCTATTTTAAGCTTTGGTGGCCATCTTCGATTCACATCAACATGAATTTTTGCTAGGATCAACTAGACTTCATGGACAACATTTCTGTGAAGTTCCATGAAAATCCATCCAGTAGTTTCAGAGGAGTAGTCGCTACAAAAAACAACTTATCGACAGACAGATGGACATCGCACCATGGCATAAGCTCTACTGAACTTTGATCAGTAGAGCTAATCATTTGCAAGTTACTTCTTAAAACTAGAGCACGATTTATCTTTATATCTTTATATCAATGATTGTCTGAATGAACTTTTACCTGTATTGACAAAAATCATTAATACTTCGCTTGAAACTGCACAGGTACCAAACTCATTTAAAAGTTCCCACATTAGACCTCTTGAAAAAGCCAGGCATTGATCAAAATACATTGAAAAACTATAGGCCAGTATCAAACCTTTTTTTTTATCGAGCCTTTCATTTCCAAGGTGCTAGAAAAGACAGTTGATGCACGCTTAGAACAGCATTTGGCAAAAAACAATCTTCATGAAGAACTGCAGTCAGCATATAGAAAGTTCCATTCCACCGAGACTGCTTTAATGAAAGTCCAGAATGACACCCTCAAATCTCTAGACCGGAACAACGCGACTGTACTTGTTCCTCTTGATTTGTCGGCAGCATTCGACAAGATTGATCACAGCACTCTTCTGTGCCGCCTCGAGGATCATTTTGGAATTGTAGGCAAACCGCTCGAATGGATGACCTCATATCTCAGTGAACGTTACCAAACTGTCATCATTGATGGCGAACTGTCCCAACCAGTGCTGATGAAATACAGTGTGCCACAAGGCTCGGTTTTAGGACCGAAAAACTACATTATGTACACCAAACCAGTAGGTTCAATCTGTAAAAACCATGGACTTGAGCATCATTTCTACGCCGATGACTCACAGTTATATTTGTCCTTCAAACCATCAGATAGCGTTTCTCAAGCTGAGGCCTTGAGCCGCATTGAGAACTGTCTTAAGGACATAGTGTGTTGGATGCATAGCAATATGTTGAAACTTAACACTGATAAATACAACTGGTAATTTTGTTCTCATCAAAACGAAATTCTAGTCTAGTAGGTGAGATATCTGTTGAGGTAGGAGACTCCAAGATAAAGCCATCGTCATCTGTGAGAAATCTTGGGGCGCAGTTTGATTCACAGATGGACATGGAGCTACATGTGAACTCGGTATGTAGATCGTGTTACATGCAGTTACGGCAAATAGGCCACATCAGACAATACTTGACCACTGATGCCACCAAATGTCTCGTCAATGCTCTGGTTACATCAAGACTGGACTATTGTAATGCATTGTTGTACGGCGTGCCAAAGACCATCTTAAGCAAACTGCAAAACATACAAAACACTGCAGCTCGTCTTATCACAAGAACTTCCTGTTACGATCATATTACTCCCGTGCTGAAAGAACTTCATTGGCTACCTGTGCAGTACAGAGTGGAGTATAAAATACTGACTCATACATATAAAGCCTTACACGGTGAATCGCCAGCTTACATCAGACACGTTACAGGTGTATGTTCCGCGTAGAACCTTAAGGTCCCAAAATGACTATGTACCACTAGAGGTACCAAGATGTCATACTGTGACCGATGCTTTGTGATTGCTGCGCCGAAGCTATGGAATGCACTCCCTGCCGGAATCAAGGACTGTTAACACACTGTCTTCCTTCAAGAAATCGCTGAAAACACATTTATTCATCCGAATGTACGGCAATTAATTTGTTAAAGTGAACTATTATACATATAATAGAATATTGTTGCACTTAAAAGCATTAAACATTTGTACGTATACTCCTATGTTGTTTTTATCATAATTTTTCAACCAAATTGTTTTAATTTTAATGTTTCTCCTTTTTTATGTTGATTTTGGATAATGAAAAATGTCTTATAGTTTACTAATTTTAATTGTAAATGCCTTCATTTATTAGCTCATATAATTTCTTAAATAAACAGCTATTTAAAGTCCTGTTTTACCATTTTGTTTAATCTTTTCTTTGTATGCGTCTTATTACTTTTAACCTTTTTATAATTATTATAAATATCTTAAATTTCATGTTTGTTAAGCACTTTTGAATGTACTGTGTATGATAAAAGTGCTATATAAATATGGTATAATAATAATATAATATCCCTGCCAAAGACGGAAGTCACAGCCTTGTCTGCTCTATAACTCTTACACTACACAGGTAGATATCCATATTTTTGGGTCAACGGGTTCAACGTGAAGGTCACTATGAACCTTGTCCACTCGATAACTCTTCAATACTTATAGCCACACTCGTGAAACTTTACAGGAAGACTGGCCATGATGAGAGGATGACCTCTATACATCTTTGGGTCAATAGGTTCAAGGACAAGGTCATCATGACCTGATAATGAAAAACCTTGTCCACTCTATAACTCCTAGACAGTAACATTCATGACAGTTTACAGGTAATTGTCCATGATCAGAGGCTGACTCCTACACATTTTGGGGTCTGTAGGTTCTAGGTCAAGGTTGCCATGACCTGATAAAAAAAAACCTGTCTGCCCTATAACTCTTTAAGACTTGTAGCCACTCATCGAACATTACAGGTAGACCATGAGGACAGAAGACGACACTACAGGTAGACCATGAGGACAGAAGACGACACTTCTATATTTTGGGGTCAAGGATGCAATAGTATGATAATGAAAAATCTCTGCTGTTCTACAACTCTCCAAGATGTGTGGCCACATGCATGAAACATCACATGTAGACTGAGAGGATGACGCCTATACAGTAAGTTCTGGGATCAATATCAATGGGTCACCATGACCTGATAATGCAAACTGTCCGCTTTATAATACCTTCAATATTTGTCATTGAAACTTGGTGAGAGGATGACCCCTTTACATTTTGGGGTCAATAGTTTCAAGGTCATGGTTGCCATGACCTGATAATAAAAAGCCTCTGCTCCTCTGTAACTCTTCAATATATCATGATTCAGCATACCAATCTCATCTTTCGTGGAGCGCTGTGGCCTAATGGTAGAGCGTTGGACCCATGACCAAAAAGTCGTTGGTTCGATCCCCGTCATTATCATATGTGTTGTGTCCCTGAGCAAGACACTTTATCTGCATTTTCTTAGTACTGGTTCTACCCAGGAAGACATCGAGCGTGATTAAAATAAGTTCATAGAGCTTTCGTTACAATCGATGTAAAATAAATAAGTTTAAACTAATCTTATTTAACCCGTAACCCGCTACATATATATAATGGACCATTATTTTTTTGAATTACGACCATTCCATTTATGTGACAAAGGCGTGTTTTGGGGAACATTACTGATCAAAGGCTATTATGTCATGCTTAGCGGGTTAATGCACTCTTATTTAACCAATACATACTGGTGTTGCCTTTTTCATACCCGTTTTGAAAATATGCTGGAAGAGCAACATGTTCCTTTTTTTTGTTGAAAAAAGTGAGACAATAAAATACTTACTGATATTAGAATAGAATAGTAAAATTCTAATATCAGAAAGTTGAAGTATTAGCATCACAGATTCTAAATTCTTTAGTACATCAGCGTTCTATTACATTATGTCTAAACACTCGAATGGAGGTACAGTGCTAAAATCTGTAAATTATCAAGTTATAATGATGAGTTAATTATTTAGTAATTATTTCATTGTTAGCCACGCCATACATCAGTGTATTCAAGCTTACTGCGACTCGGATATCATCAACCAAACAAGAACTATTTTATTTTTGTTTAGCGTCCAAAATTTAAACTTTGTAATAGGCCTCATAATGTATCACGATGATAAAAATATATTAATGCAGTGTATCAAAATGGTCTTGTACATATTTATAAGTTAACACTCGTATGATTTATCAGATAAGAAATCTTTGTTCTCTTTACGAAGTGTATACAGTTCAAATTTGAAATAATTTGTTGCCATGACCCTACTATTTTGCTCTGCTAAAGTACAAAAACAATTAGTAGTAGATGATACACTATACAAAGGTCAAGGCCACAGACAAGGTCATACTCTAGGTTCAAAAGTGAATTTTTGATCAAGAAAACCAACAGCCAAATTTTAACATGTACACCGTCTCTAACTGAGGAGGTATATATATAACTTACCTATTCTGAGAATCCAAACGTTATAGACACACTGAAAAAAGCTGTAACCAGCCAGGCCAAACCCCGAATCTGGAGTGTCGAATTAAAGAGTTACCAACTCACAATTCATTTTACGCATATTCAATCACGGGTATTTTTAAAATCCGTTAATAAACATTTACTTTTAATTGGCACATATTTAAACGACATGAACTCATGGGTAGTGTTGATAAACAGGTTTGTTTTGTCGCATTTGGCAGGTTAGTTTCTTTAACATTTCCTGAAACTTGATATATACAAATTATGATGCTTCTGATACAAAGAGAGTGAACCACACAGAAGAAAACATTAGGTCGATGTAACATTCAAGATGGCCACTGTTACTAATAATAGCCAAAACCATAAAGAATTTTCTCCAGAAGCGTACCATAGATTTTGCTTGTTACTGTTTGTGTTTTTTGTCGTCGCCAAATTTTCATGACGCTTCGACGAGGATTCAAAGCAATTCACCTCTGGAACTACTGCCAATACCTCAATGAAAACGAGCACTTTATTGGTGGCCATATTATGGGATTTGTTTTTTTTAGGACTACCAATGGGATACGTTTATCGTACAAGTAGCATTGTTCTATAAATAGACCGTACATAAACAAGAACAGCAGTGCAGGGCTTCCTCACACCATTAGTGAACATTATTTATATATATTTATTTTATGATAAGCAATGAAATACTGTATTTTATCAGTGAAATAAAAGTGTTATTCCACACTGTGGAATATAGTTTTATTCCACAGTAGCTGCCGGAACTACTGTTTAATGTACAACCAACACAAATGCACAGTAACACGACTCACAAGATATTCCAAATGTTATACTGTTAAATCCACCGTTTATTTAATTACTTTCTTTCTATGACGTTAACGGTTTCAAAAAAGTGACGTCATGTAACGTTTCGTTACGTCATTGTGAACAGGGCGCGTAGCCAGGTGTGTAAAACAGTTTAGCTACTGAAATTGCTTAAATAATTGTTTGTAAAATCATAAAATAAAAAGAAAATTTGTTGTTTTGTCGTGAATAACATATTTTATTTCATCTCAAAGTTAGAAAACTTTTATATTTTCACTCATGCTTCGCATTCGTGAAAATATAAAGTTTTCTCATTTCTCGATGAAATAAAATGTGTTATTCATTCCAAAACAACAAATATCCTCTATATATTAACTTGTATTGAGATAAAATGACAAAAGGTCTATGTCATTATATGAAGGGGTAGTGTTCATTAATCATTAAACAATACAAGTTTTTTGTGGCCATGTTTGCAGGAGGCATGTTTGAAGTCCAAGCAGTCCTTACAGTTGACGGAGTAAATTTTATTTTCAATATTTCTCAAATGAAAATCATTTTTTTAACAAGAGTAACATTCCTGTAAACTTTTATGAAAATCTTTCAAGTAGTTTCAGAGGAGTAGTTGGCACAAGAGTTTTTCTATATAACTCTGTGTTAACAATGATGGCTGGTGGCCATGTTTGACTTCAAATTAAAAAAAAATATGTTGAGGACCAACTACATGCTATACCAGTCATTTTGGAAAAGGTACCAAAATCAATATGTTCACATGGTCACCACAAAGTTGTAGGTTTAAAATCTATTTTTAGCTGTGGTGGCCATCTTGAAGTTTATGCCAATCTGATTTTTGATTAGGACCAACTCGAAAGCAAGAGCAACATTCCAGTAAAGTTTCATGAAAATCCATCAGCTAGTTTCAGAGCAGCAGTCGCCACAAGGTTTTCCTGTATAACTCTATATAAACAAAGATGTCCGTTGCCGGCCATGTTTGAAATCGAATAAAAATGAATTTTGTTTCAGACCAACTACATGTAATGTCAATCAATTTTGAAAAAAAATCCAAATCAATAACCCTTATGGTTTTTAAGTAGTCACCACAAAAATTATCTTAAGCTGTGGTGGCCATCTTGAAATTTTGTCCAACTTGAGTTTTAGTTAGGACCAGCTAAACATCAAGAGCAACATTTCTACAACATTTGTCCATCAAAAAGTTTCAGAGCAGTATTCACAACAGGTTTTTTCTAAATAACTCTATGTAAACAAAGATGTCCATGGCGGCCATGTTTGGTATCGAATCAAACTATTCTTGTTTAGGAACAACTACATGTTATGCCAGTCAATTTGGTAAAGGTTCTAAATCAATGCTCCTTATGGTTTACTGAGAAGTAGTCGCCACAAAATTGTATTTTTATGCCCCCGAAGGGCGGCGCGGCATATAGTAGCCGCACTGTCCGTCCGTCCCTTCGTCCGTACAATCGTGTCTGGTAAATAACTCGACAATAATGGACGGATTTTGAAATAACTTGGCACAATTGCTCATCACAAGACGTGTCGCGCACAAAATCCAGGTCTGTGGCTCCAAGGTCAAGGTCACACTTAGAGGTAAAGGTCAAATCGTGTCCGTTCCTGGACGAATTTTGAAATAACTTGGCACAAGTGCTCACCACACGATGTGTCGCGCACAAAATCCAGGTCCGCGGCTCCAAGGTCGAGGTCACACTTACAGGTCAAAGGTGGGGGCATTTGTCACTTAGTGACATTTCTTGTTAAAATCTATTTTTAGCTGTGACAGCCATCTTGAAATTATGACCAATCTGATTTTTACTTAGGACCAACTTGACATCAAGAGCAACATTCCCGTACAGTTTCATGAAAATCCATAAAGTAATTTCAGAGGAGTAGTCGCCACAATTTTTTTCTTATATAACTCTATGTAAACAAAGAGGTCTGCTGGCGGCCATGTTTGAAATCGAATAAAAATGAATTTTGTTAGCAGTAGTCACCACAAAATTGCATTTTTAAAATCTGTTTTAACAGTACAAATCTGCAGGGTTCTCCACAGGCCATTTAAGCATAGCGGAGCCGCTACGCTTGACTTCCAAAGTCTTACATCCCGCGGTGCCTAAACTGCGCCGCTGTGCTTAAAAACCAGAGCGCGGTGCTTTGATCTGAAGGCAAACATCGCCTTTAAAAACCCTTATGCGCACCGTACACAAATTCATGAACTCGCAATACACACAAGTAACACGTGACTGATCTATGCAGTATGCAGAACGTGCGATAACACGCTGTGTGATTAGTGGATTGTTGACAACAAATTGCAATTATCACGAGTTGATTGGATTATGTCGGGTTGTTGTGGATTAATCAGTAATTGGGAGATAAATGGGATGGGAGAATGTAACTTAAAGCAGTTGAACTGGAAAGTTTGTTAATATTGGCAGTTTGTGTATCGGCTTACATGTATTGTTCAAGAAGGAAATGAAAGATGTGATGTGCAAGAGTTTGTTTGTTTTGCGTAAGTAAGTATAATTGTTTTGATTGTCATTTGATTTAAGTTTGTGCGTTAATAAATAAAATAAATATCTGGTCATTTGAAAAAAGAAAAGAAGGTAGTTTATTTATCTGTTTACTTCAAAGCTTGTCAATATTTTGAAAACAAAAATACTAGAAATTACTTACAAAATAAAACAAAACTAATTCAGTTATTACTATTATTAAGCGTGTTGGTCTATTATATATTTATAATATATTAAATTATTTATATAATATATGTTTTTCAGACCTTGGCCCGCCACTTTAACTAGGATGAAGATTCAATGATGATCGAGTGTAGACAAGTGAGGGAGGTTACAAAGAATGACAGAGAGCTACAGGAGTCTCACCCCAACTTGTACAATATTGCAGCTGTTGGTCTGCTTCTTCCAACATCAACAGCAGATTGTATTAAGACAGCACAGGTCAACTCTGTGTAACAGAGTTCTCAATGCACTGCTGGCAGTAACAATGCAGGGCCCACCTCCATCAGTTTGAATATGACAGGGCAGTGGAAGAATGGCACATGGCCAGACCTAGAAGGTCAAGCATCTGAATAGGAACTGCTAGCTAATATGTACAAGTCAAGACATTGAATGGGCTAACTTGTGTTGGATTTATTTGAGTGCTAAGGTTATATTTTTTAAGTATTATCAAATGTGCTGTTTTATTTCCAGGGATGAATATTCTGTAGTTGATGGTATTATATGTGTGCATGATGTGTTGATGTATATGTTGTATTATTGTGTATAAACTTATAATAAATCTTTGTATGTTTTCTTCTTCATCGTGTATTAAAACATGGATTATTTATTATTGTTTATTGTATGTATTTCAGATGCTGCATGTTGTGTTGATGTGTGTTGTATTATTGTGTATGTATTATTTGTGTATGAACTTATTTTAGTAAATATTTTTATGAGTTTTTTTTTAAATAAAAGTCTTAAAACATGGATTATTTATTATATTGTTTATTATCATAAATATATAATTATTTATGGCTTCATAACATCACTTATATCACACAAAAGAGTGCCTCACCGTCAATACAGGCAGTTACTAAAAGCCAAAAAAATCGTACACATGAGGGGGTTTTCCCCTCCCGTACCCTCCCCCAGCACGCGCTAAATGCCACTATGCTTGAAAATAATCCTGTGGAGAACCCTGATCTGTGTTTACAGTACAGGTATTGTTTACATAACAAATATATGTCAACGGAGTCCAAAAGGTAGCATACCCAAGTAAGTATAAATGATTTAAAAACCAGTTGATTCAATTTGTGCATGGGCAAATCAGCATTATTTGGCGTCAGAACTAACACAATTTTGACAGCAATATTATACACAAACACGCAACAAAACTGGATCATCCCTGTTATATGTTAAAATAAGTCTTGTATGGCTTTAATGTACTGTCTCTGCTGTGTATCATGATAATGTCCCAGGTACAGGTAAATGGTGAATAACTGACTGCCCATCATGTGTCCTCGATAGCTCAGAGGATAGATTTTGCGCCGGGTGAATTGTGGATGAGAATATTATGCCTGGCATAGACGACAATCCTGCAACCCTGCTTCTGGTACATATACATACATGTATCAGTTTGTCTTACATAGTTTATGTCAGTAAATTTTGTTTGTATGGTGTTTTTACGTCATTTTCAACACATGTAAGGTTATGACGGTCGATTTTTTTGTGGTGGAGGCCGACCACCCATTTTTCCTGGGTAGAACCAGTACTGTAAACCTCCAGCCATCCGTAAGAATCAACACTTCCTCACAAGTCAAGCTCCCAGTGGGATTCGAACCCGCAGCGGTGAGAGGTCAGTAAAGGTTCATCATACAAAAGCAACAAATATTACCTAAACATATTTTATTCCTTTTTTCATAGATATCTATCATTTGTACTTCCAATATACATTTCTTTCAGACACCATACACACCTAAGGCACAGATACTGTTATACATCAATAATCACACAGGAGATATTTCACGACAGTGTACCAAACTGAGACAGAAGGTGTCCTGAAACGATGACTGGTAACAATTCAAACAAAAAGAAGAGTAATTTCAAACATTCTGCATACTTTTTAACCAAAACAAGAGCCCCAAGAGGGCCTGTGGACGCTCTACTTGCTAACATGGCTCTTATAACATCAATGAAGCGAGTGACTGCAATTTATGTGTTTTGGGAAAAATACAGTATTTTTAACTAAATAAAGGGCCATAACTAAAAAATTTGGTAGTTTCGTAAAGATCAGATGAAAAATGAAGGCCCTATCGTATTGAGGTAAAATATAGCTGTTACTGGTCCGATCTGCCTGGTCCGAGATCCGAAATTTGTCCCAGCTTTCATTGATATTAACAATCTGGTAAAGTGTGGTTAAAATCGGATGAAAAATGAAGGCCCTATCGTCTTAACGAGGCAAAATATAGCATTTTTAACTAAATCAAGGGCCGTAACTCCGCTGTTACTGGTCCGATTGGCCTGGTTTTCAAACATTTCCGAGCTTTCATTGATATTAACAATCTGGTAAAGTGTGGTTAAGATCGGATGAAAACTGAAGGCCCTATCGTCTGGAGGCAAAATATAGCAATTTTAACTAAATCAAGGGCCATAACTCCGCTGTTACTAGTCCGATCGGGCTGGTTTTCAAAATTTTCAGAACTTTCATCGACATTAGCAATTCGGTAAAGTTTAGTAAAGATCGGATGAAAAATGAAGGAACTAGCATCTTAATGAGGCAAAATATAGCATTTTTAACGAAATCAAGGGCCATAACTCCGCTGTACTGGTCCGATTTCTCTGGTTTTCGAACTTGGCGGAGCTTTCATTCACATTAACAATCTGGTAAAGTTTCGTAAAGATCGGATGAAAAATGAAGGCGCTATTGTCTTAACGAGGCAACATATAGCATTTTTAACGAAATCAAGGGCCATAACTCCGCTGTACTGGTCCGATCTGGCTGGTTTTCGAACTTGTCCGAGCTTTCATTGACATTAACAATCTGGTAAAGTTTCGTAAAGATCGGATCAAAAATGAAGGCGCTATTGTCTTAACGAGGCAAAATATAGCATTTTTAACTAAATCAAGGGCTATAACTCCACTGTTACTGGTCCGATCTGGCTGGTTTTCGAGCTTGGCCAGTAGAGCTAATAAAAAAAAAAATAAAAAAAAATAGTAAAAAAATCTGGTAAAGTTTGGTCAAGATAGGATGAAAAATGAAGGCCCTATCATCTTGAGGTAAATTATAGCATTTTTAACTAAATCAAGGGCTATAACTCCGCTGTTACTGGTCCAATCTGGATCTGAACTTTTAACATTCACTGTGACATGATTATCAAACTTTTAATACAACTGAACAAGTACCGATATTAAAAGACAAACAGTACTCATTTATTACTTTTATAACTTTTGAGGGGCGTCCGTGGCCGAGTGGTTAATGTCCCTGACTTGAAATCACTTGCCCCTCACCGCTGTAGGTTCGCTCCCTCAGGGGCCTAGGAATCTTTATGTGAGGAAGCTATCCAGCTGGCTTGCGGAATGTCGGTGGTTCTACCCAGGTGCCCGCCCGTGCATGAAAATTGCCCGGAGGTGCACCTGGGGTCTTTCTCAACCAATGGAAGCTGGAAAGTCGCCATATGACCTTAGCTGTTGCAGCGACTATAAAATCCAATTCAATCAATCAATCGATCATAACTTTTGACAGAACTGCAACTCTTAATCCATGGTATTGAAATAAAATATACATACTTGTGTTGTATTAAAATTACAGGCACCATTTTATTGTTATGCTGTAAACCTTCTCGCCTCTCACAGCTGCGGATTCAAATCCCACTTGCAGCTCAACTTGTAAGTGAGAAAGTGTTAATTCTTACGGATATCATGATGAGTATATAATAAAAGTTTGATGAAGAAATATCAAGAAATGAGAAAGTTATAGTCAACGTTAAGTTTTCTTGACGGACATTTTATGGCTTTTCCGATATAAAATCATTATGCATGATCTACAGGTAACTTGGTTCATTTTATAAACTTTTCAAGAGCAGTTTTAAACATGGCTCTGTTTAACATTATTACCAGCATAGATGACTCAAAAATCAACAATAACAGTTCTGAAGGTTTATAATAAAATATAGAATTATGGTAGAAAGGTTAAAGTATAACAAACTTGGATATTTGTACATAAGACTGTAGGGGTATAGCGTTAAAACTTCTAAATTCATTTTGTGTTCATTTCTACTGTAAAACAATAACCTGTGATTTAAAATTATTTTCAACATCAAACAAAAGTAATGTTAAAATAACGCCAGTCTATATGTCAGACAATAAATTCATTGTGAGGACGTTCAGAAACACTTGTAAAACAATTTAAAAACATTAATGATAATATCTATCGTCCTTAAGGTCAGTCTGAAATCAGTGGCATGAATAATGGGATATGGAAGTACATGTATTTTACAACATTTCTGTTATAGGTGGAAGACGGTAAGAATTTTTCTAGTAGAAAATTAATAATCAAAAATATGTTTGACTCTGTGACAATGAGTCATGACATAAATTAAAGTATTGACAAGGCTGAGGTCAACATAGCACCTTGGTTTACACACATTATTCCAATTGTTTATAGATGTAATAAAAAGGTTTATATAATCAATGTTTTTTTTGTTCGCCAGTTTTATAAGAATTCCGAAACTTAACATATCACTGGAATGTCAGAAATGTATGGAGGACCCTGGCAGTATTACCTAGAAGTCCCATTTCTCAAAACACAACATTAATGTTACCAGCCAATATCATAACAATTCCTGCAAGGATATCAGGAAAATTATTCTCACTGTCAGAAGAACTCTTTATCCAGTTTTTTGTTTCTTAACTCCTCTCGTGAATTCAGAAACACTGCATCGATAGCCACTGTGACATGAATATCGCATCAACTCCTCTCATTTCGGAAATGCTGCATCAATAGCCACTGTGAGATGAATACCCCATCAACTCCTCTCATGAATTCAGAAATGCTGCATCAGTAGTCACTGTGACATGAATATCTCCTCTCTCATGAATTCAGAAATGTTGAATCAATGGCCACTGTGACAAGAATATCGCATCAACTCTTCTCATGAATTCAGAAATGCTGCATCAATAGTCACTGTGACATGAATATTGCATCAATTCCTCTCTCATGAATTCAGAAATGCTGTATCAATGGCCACTGTGACATGAATATCGCATCAACTCCTCTCTCATGAATTCAGAAATTTTGCATCAATAGTCACTCTGACATGAATAACGCACCAACTCCTCTCTCATGAATTCAGGAACGCTGCATCAATAGTCACTCTGACATGAATAACGCACCAACTCCTCTCTCATGAATTCAGGAACGCTGCATCAACAGCCATTTCAGAAGCACTGTGATAGTTCAACATCTCTGAGAGAAATTGTCGGAACTGTCTGAGAATGTCCCTCTCCTGTCGACCAGACTGTGATGGGTAACGTTTGGCGTAAACTAGCTTATCTGCGAGGTAGTGCAACCAGTGTATGTTTGCATGAGGATTGAACTGGGCCCAGTCGTTACTGAAAAAAATAGAGGTTAATACAACACACAGTTTAATCTACAGTACACAGTTATATTCCGATTGATATGATAAGACTGAAAATGGCTGTTTTCTAAGTCACATGTTAGAGCATTGTGTGATATCTGCAGAGTAAATAGTAATCACAGGTAATTATGTATTGATTTTTTGCAGGAACATTTCAAGATGCAACTGTGGTCAAAGACAGCAGATGAGTGTAAAGGGAATTGATGTTACTTTAATTGTTAGTAACAACAAGCATATAATTGGATGACATTGTTTTTAAAAATAACCTATTACCTTTACCAGATCAAGGAAGATTAGGAAGGTGGTCAAAGTGAGCTTTCGGTATGACTGTTTGGTACTCATCTAGATATATCTATGTATAATGATTGAAGACTCAAGGTCTATTGATGACCATGAAATGTGGCCACTCAAAGTGTAACCAGAATCAATTTAGTTTTCAATCAAGCTCATTTTTCAATTTAAGTTCACTGCGACCTTGTTCTTTGACATACCGAATCAATAGGCGTATGACTTATCCCAAAACTAATATTAATACTAGTTTTCATGTAGATTTATAGTCCATTAATACAAATAACAAACGACTGTATTGGCATTTAACTGAATCTGATGCCAGGAGTAAACAATCAACTCTCCATAAAGTTGAGAGAATAATAACGACCACGGCTGCCAAAAGGAGTTTTGGAATATATGACAGACTTTAATGCAGTGTTGAAGTACACACCCATTTTCCTTCTTCATATTCCTGTAGATGTCAAACTGGTAATCCCCCTCCCCCTCAAACAGGGCATCGTCAGTGGAGAGATCTGTGTACACTGTAGCACCATCTGTAATAAATAAGATGTACAGGTTCTGTACCATATTTAAACTAGAAGGGTGTTCCATGGAACACTTGTCGCCTGCCGTGTGCTTACTTCAGCAGGTACAATCCAACTACAAGCTTGAAGACAGGGGTGCAATACTTCATGAATTATGGAGTTTTTTCTTTAAAGTGTTAAAGTTTATGAAAAGGGGCATATATATTGGATAATTGATAAGGAAGTTCATGACCATAGGTCAATATTTTGCCAAGTTATAGTTATTCGTAAATGTTGTTTAACGGCTCGACCAATTAACAACATTTGCGACCACTAACGGTCGATATACCATCTCAAAACTAAAAGTATAGACAATTCAACGTTTTAATTTCCTTACCTTTCATTAGACGTGACAATGTGAAATCTATGATATTCGCCTCCACACCAAATGATGGCACCATAAACCGCTTCCCCATCAACTTGAAACAGATGTCCTCTTGTTGTGTGGGCCGAATCAGGACATTGCCCCAGTGGAGGTCCCGATGCTCAAACTGTAGGGCCTCTTCCGCTACTGCCAGGGCAAAGGTCACCTGGGCTAGAGCACTCTTGGCTTGAAACAGTGACTCAAACTGAATAAAAAACAGTCATCAATTATTTCAACATGAGTATTTCAACATCAAGAAATGGATTTATATACGAGTAGATAATTCTGATCATCATTCTCACCAAATATGAGCATCCTAAGCAGGTATACAAGAATTTTCGGACTGGACAAGATTTAATAAAACTTAATAAAGTAACAGTTTTTTTTATAACTCTCCTCTTTTGGAGTTCTATTTAGTTTGGTGGAACTCGTTTTCTAATGCATCTGCTTTACGGTGTGTTCTGTGACTTCTAATCTGGTGGACAAGCATTATAACAGGGAAAGTGTAAGAATATTAATGACCAAGTTACTGAAAATATTGTACGTTTTTGTAAACATAAGCTTTGCCATGTATACTTGATGTGTTTTATATACTACAGAATATTTAGAGCTGCTGTGAGAGTGTCAGAGATGAAACAGACTGAATATCTGCTGTAGTAGCGCAGTATACCGTTACACCAGATGTTACCACAGTCGGTAAACAGGGCTCCAACACACCATTTGATCCAAAATTCCCCCGACATTTCCCTGCCAAAAAACAAATTTTCCCCGACATCTTGTTACGTTTCGGTTCATTTTCAGTAAGTTTTTCTTTCTTTAATATTTATTAATAAATGTTGGTCTCCATCCTCCACTACAGCCAACCCTTTCCTCCCTTTTCATACATTTTTAAACTTTTTCAATTTTTTTTTTATTACAACTGCTGGATATGGTACTGGCTACAAAGTAATATGATTACATTTTCAACATTTCAGATTATGGGGTGAAGTTGGTAGCCAAGATAAACTGTGATACAATCAGTACACGCAAAACCATACAAGCAACATATGCACCACAAAGTAAAGTTGCTCAGGCAGCAAGGGGCGCAAATACCTTTAAGTCTCTTTTAAAAAGTAAACATTTTTCCAGTTTAAACAAATGGCATTTTTAACAAACTTATGTTCTATGCCAAAATAAACAGAAAAGATGGTTTATTTCAAATAAAAATGATGTTTGCGCCAAAAGTAAAGAACCTGCCCTAGCCATGTGTTGTTGAACCATTGCAGGAAATGAAAATTCCCTGACATTTGCCAGATTTTAAAAATTCCCCGACATTTTAAAATTCCCTGACAATTCCGACCTTGAAAAAAATTCATTTCCCCGCCCCACGACTTTTCCCTGACGCGACGAAACCCTAGCAAACTCAAACAGCAGGAAGTACTGACTGTCTACAATAGGACAGTTTACAACACTCACTAACAACAGATGATACCTTGTAGGACTCCAGGTCTGTGCCACAGTCCGCAAACTCAAACAGCAGGAAGAACTGACTATCTGTGAACATATCTGCAATATAAAGATAAAATTCAAATTGTGATGTTTATTCAAATGAATGCATTTTTTGGGAACACAGATGAATCATTATAAAATAGTTTTATTACATGTAAATATGGACAATTCACCAAAGCAAAAGATACATTAAATTACAGTGGATATTGTTGGTGCATTTGTTTAGATCTGTGTTTAAGTGCTTAAATGCAAGGGAAACCAATCCAGTGTTCATAACAAAACAAAAGCTTGCACCTTTTTTAATATTAGGGGCAATGATTTTTCAATTTTGGCATCCTTGCTTTTTGAAGGGTAAGAACAGATAGGAGACATTTTGAGTTTACAACTTTACATCAAAAGTCAGTCTGGTTAAACACCGTAAATTAAAAAGAGGCCCAAAGGGGCCTGGGTAAAAAAAGGGCCTGGGTGGGTTACTCAACTTGTTAAGATGTCTCTCATACATGTATGTAATGATTGAGAGGAAGTGATGCATGTAGAGAACAGAAGCTTTTTTATTCAATTTTCTTTTATGTTCAACTTTTAAATAATCTGTGCCAACTTTTACATTCAAGGTTTTCATTAAGTCCATTTTTTATGTGACCGATAGCACTAAAGTGCATCCATCTGCCATGGACGTATGTTCTAGTTTCATATTTCTGTATAATCATTGAAAAATTCAAAAGATCAAAGTCTGAGTTAGGCTTTTTGTGGTTGTTTCCCTGTTCAGTTTCCATCCATATATAATTATTGAGTACAAATCCTTTAATACCTGGCCGGTCATTTTCTGAGCCTTTATTTTTGTGGAAGACGTCCCACTGCTTCAGTAGATCCGGTGGATACTTCCCCCGTACACATGATATACTATTGACTAAACAGAAGTTGGAAGTCTTGCACTGTCGCGTATACCTCAAGTCACTCAACTCTCTGTGAAATAAAAGATGCAAATATATTATTAGGTAAGCAAGGAATACACTGAACACTACTTTAAAAGAAAGTCAGTATGTGTTTAGCAAGAATTGAATTGAATTGAATTGGGGTTTTAAGGCGCACCAACACATGAAAAGGTTATATGGCGCCTAGCAGGCATGAACATGCCAGGCTCATCTTCCATGTACATCGAGATAAAATATGGAAAATGGGCACCTTCTCACCCTGAACTGCAGAGTTGCTGCAAATTCTATCGTAGAAACTCCATTTACGCTGGAGCCACGTTATTGTTTTTCTGCCACTGCTCTTTGATGCGAGCGAGATGGCACCTGAAACAATGCAGGGATCATGATGAAGACCTTTAATGAACATGAACAAAAAATGATAAAATGAACATGAATTTGTGGGGATTTTACCCCTCTGCCTACCCCTCCAAAGGGATCTGATTAGCAAGAATTCAGATGAATTTATTACAGTTGGCAAAACTCAAACATTGATAGGAAAGCTTGCTCCCAGCGCTAAATTTATTGTACATTTACATACAATTAAATAAACCAAGCAATGTTTAGTGCAAGATAATATAAATACATTTATGGAAAAAAATAATGTTGGCTAGTATATGTGTTCTGCTGCATGTCATAAATGGTATGTACTACAGCCAACTCTCAATAACTCAAACTCGCTTACTTCACATATATAGTAAAAAAGCTTGTGCCGTACTTCCGTTTAAGTCGAATTTTTGTCAGGCTCCCAATTTTATTCCTTCTATTTTTATGCAATTTGACTTTTAAGTCAAATTTCGACAAGTCGCTAATTCGAACTATATTTCTGGTCCCAAACAGGAATCTATACAGAAATTTACACTCGCTAATTCGAAGTTCAACTGAAGTGCCGAATGCAAGTTTGATCAAACACAAGCCGCATTGCAGATGATTGTGAAGCAAACAAAAGCTGATAATTGCTGAGATGATTTGATCTGTGACACAAATAATTAAATCATTGTGACATGTTTGTTAATTTATGTTCTTGTCTCTGATTTTCATGGTAAATTAAGGCTTGTTATCGAGGAAGTTTGTTTACGATAATTGAAAACAAAGGCCATCACGTGGGTTAAAACAATTATAAGAATTATACTAATTTGACATGGTCGAAACGTATAATTTGTGAAAATATTGTCATTGTATACATGTCTTTCTATGTTTTTAATAAAATATGAAATCATAAATATTTTGCTGATTTATTTAATTACCAAAACTTTTTCTTATACGGCTTTAACACAATACAAACTGACAAAACGAGAGTAGCATGCTGCAATACAGGTCTCAAATTTGAGCGTGGTAGTAACAATCAGTAATGTATGTAATTGCAATTTCCTGTTTGATCTGAATGAAATTGTAACAGTATAAAAGAAACATATTCATCAACATATATGAAGGAAGAAAACATGTATTTCATTAAAAGTTGGCTAATATACATAACTAAAACTGGTGGGAGGGGTAATAAAATTGAAGACAAGTCTGTCAAACTCGAACTTTTCTCCCGGTCCCTTAAAATTCGAGATACTGAGTGTGGAATGTACTTGGACTTGTCAGGGCTATTCCACTAAAACATACCTGGGACCCCAGGAAGGCAATTTCTTGCATACAGGATAAGGTGATCTGCGTTTTACATGGGTGCTGGAAAGCCTGATCTTACACATGGAGGGAGATAAAAGTCAACAATGGCAGTTGCATGACGTCATGTTTTAATAACCATGCAGAATGTTAGTAGTTGGCCATGTCAACGTGCAGAATGTAAATGATATGCAAGAAAAAGAATCATCATGGGTATCCGGTGAAGATGGGAAATTCCAACTCTGTAAAACTGTTTTAATCGGAACCTCGGTTCTGATAAAAACATACCTTGAATTGGAATTCCCCTATCTTCATCGGATGGCCATGAAAGATTCCTGTATTAATATTCCATAATTTGGTTATTGAAAGTCAATTTTGCATCTATGGGTGGGTGTTCAATTTCAAAAGTGCCTTCCTGGGGTCTGGTGTATGTTTTAATGAAAATCACCTTTGGTGCTCAGTTTGTGTATGAACTAAAGCAATCTTTGACACCAAACGGGTTAAAATGTTCATGCCATTGTCTGTTTGCTGGCGCCACTATCTCAAACGATATGCGATAAAAAGTACATAGTATAGTCCAACAGAACATATCTATTATCATTATTAATGGATGACTTCAAGAGATCAGTTTTCATATCATCTCTACCACTACACTCTGCCATAACTGACGTACTTGGCTATAACAATCTCTCTACGACTACACTCTCCCATAACTGACGTACTTGGCTATAACAATCTCTCTACGACTACACTCTCCCATAACTGACGTACTTGGCTATAACAATCTCTCTACGACTACACTCTCCCATAACTGACGTACTTGGCTATAACAATCTCTCTACGACTACACTCTCCCATAACTGACATACTTGGTACACTCTCCCATAAATGACGTACTTGGCTATAACAATCTCTCTACGACTACACTCTCCCATAACTGACGTACTTGGCTATAACAATCTCTCTACGACTACACTCTCCCATAACTGACGTACTTGGCTATAACAATCTCTCTACGACTACACTCTCCCATAACTGACGTACTTGGCTATAACAATCTCTCTACGACTACACTCTCCCATAACTGACGTACTTGGCTATAACAATCTCTCTACGACTACACTCTCCCATAACTGACGTACTTGGCTATAACAATCTCTCTACGACTACACTCTCCCATAACTGACGTACTTGGCTATAACAATCTCTCTACGACTACACTCTCCCATAACTGACGTACTTGGCTATAACAATCTCTCTACGACTACACTCTCCCATAACTGACGTACTTGGCTATAACAATCTCTCTACGACTACACTCTCCCATAACTGACGTACTTGGCTATAACAATCTCTCTACGACTACACTCTCCCATAACTGACGTACTTGGCTATAACAATCTCTCTACGACTACACTCTCCCATAACTGACATACTTGGCTATAACAATCTCTCTACGACTACACTCTCCCATAACTGACGTACTTGGCTATAACAATCTCTCTCTGACTACACTCTGCCATAACTGACGTACTTCGCTATAACAATCTCAGCTATGATGTCTCCAAACTTCTTCTGTGGTTCATCATTGACAGGGAAGTCACCTTCAATCGGAATAATCTGCAAATAGGTTTCAAGTCACATTAATGCATTCTAATTTTCAAGAAAATTTACTTGTTGGTGTTTCAAGATAATAAACCTTTCTTTTTTTAACACTTACAAAACATTTATTGTTGTTATTTAAACAACCTAACTGCTTCAAATAATTGTTCATCAAGTTTGATTTGAATAATAAATGCTGACTCTGGGATCAAGGTGGCTGTGCCCCCATTTTTCGAATTGTTTTGCTGCAAAAACGTATTTATTGTAACTGACCTTGATAGCAACAGACTGGTTGTCACGCACACTTCTGAACACTTCACCATAAACGCCTTCACCAATCTTCTTACACTGAGACAGCATTCTGAAAATATCCCATTATATACTTCACCATCTTCTTCAAAACATACTAATCTGACAACAACCTTCGAGTGTGAGGAACGTGACACAGGAAGGTCCATCCTGGTATCTCAACTAGCATGCAAGCTAATTATAGGCTGGAAACAACGGTTTGAAATTATGTACCAAATTATTCATCAACTTGTCTTATTGTGACCGGCTGTTAAATATTGTGACTTTGTAATTTGACACGTGCATGTGCACATCATGTGAAGTAAAACAAATTTTATTTGAAGATTCTCTGCGACACGGTGTGAATTTTTCTTTTCATATTTATTTTCGGACAAATTTGGAGTCATAGATGCAACATTTTAGTTCAAAGAACCAAATTGCAGAAAATAGGGTTCACCCATAGATCTTTATTAAATTTTCCTTCCTAGGATTCTGGGTATATTCTAATGGAATAGCTGAAAATTATGTTTTCACATTGACATCATAATTTCACTCCAAAATACCATGATTGTTTAAATTATGACGGGGTGGGTGTTCAGTTTTAAAAGTGCCTTCCTGGGGTCCCATGTATGTTTTATGGAATCACCCTTATTCTCAGTTTTAAAAGTGCCTTCCTCGGGTCCCATGTATGTTTTATGGAATCACCCTTATTCTCTCGACCGATACTTACTTGCCCGGTAACGCTGTCTTAAAACTGACCGGTTCTGTCTGGTTACACAATACAAGAACTTTGGTTTGGTCAGAGATTGGCACGAGACTTCCTTTCCTCTTTGTTGGTGTCAGCATCTCCTGCAGAAGTTATCAAGAATCAGTGACAATTCAAAGTACAATAAAAAGGAAAATAATTTTGCAGGCCCTTTTCCGGGCATCGATGGGGACGATATTAGGCCTCATTCCCAATGCCAAATATAGGTATTTTCCCCAATTTCAAAAAAATAAAACCAATTCATTTTTTTTTCTACCTCAATCGGATGTGTTCGCCTATCGAAAATAGCAGCTGGAGAATAACGCACATATACATTTGTATATTTCATATACTATCGTAGACTAACGTATGTGCTATATTCGTAATGCAGGTATTAAAACAGACAACAAACATGTCGCACAATAGTAAATATTATCGCAACAAAATCAGGAAAAAAAAAGACACAAAAGATTCAAACAAGAGGCCCAAGAGGGCCTGTGGACGCTCTACTGGCTAATATGGCTCTTATAACATCAATAAAGCGAGTGACTATCGTCTTAAAGAGGCAGAATATAGCATTTTTAACTAAATCAAGAGCCATAACTCCACCGTTACTGGTCCGATCTGGCTGGTTTTCGAACTTGGCCAGTAGAGATAATAATTTTTTTTTTAAAAAAAACAAAACTTTACCAAGCTGTTATTGACATTAACAATCTGGTAAAGTTTGGTAAAGATCGAATGAAAAAAAAAAAGGCGTCTAGAGTAAATCAAAATCCTTATTTGCGCTGTCCTTGAAATTAGCGCGGTCCTTTAAATCCCAAGCGCGGTGCTTTGATTTACCCGATTCATGTTGTGTTGGTGCGCCTTAAAACCCCAATTCAATCAATTATCGTCCGACACATACACTTACACAGGATGTAAGTCACGCACTATCGGTGTGAAATACTACACGTCAAGGACAAGTGTGTACAGTTGTATAAACCAGTCAAATCAGGCAGAGATACGGTGTTGTCGCGTTGCGTTAGCTGTGTATCACTTGACTTTATTGTTGATCATTATTATGTCCGGACAAACAAAACTTGATGGGATTAATTAGATAAGATGAAGCGATGTGACATAATTGATTGGATAATGTGATTTAAATACATGATGAGTGATTATTAAGGAGTTGTTAAAAAAATATGATGTTTTGATGTTCGTCGGCTCTCTGCGTGGATCGTATGCAGTTTGTAAGTATTAATTTGTTGCAGATTATTTTAATTACTCAATACTTTCAGAGATTAGTTAATATCTTTAATTAATTAAGTTAATGAAGTTAAACTGGGTTACTTTGCTATAAAATGCCCGATGTTTCTATTAATTTATCATAACAAAATGTCGAAGCAAAGTAGTAAGAGACCCTTAGATGGGGGAATTGGCAAGTTTTTTGTGGTAAGAAATGTTGAGGCTGCACCTACTGTCTCTGACTCAGCATCTGAACCAGTCGCCAAAAGAGCCAGGGTCAGACTGACCGGGTTCAATCCAGACTGGGAGAAAGACTTCAAATGGGTTGAGGAAATGGAAAATGGTTAGTAAATAAATACATGTAATTTAAGGGCAATCAATGTAAAGAATGAATATTAATATTATTTTATTCAAATGCAGATTACTGTAAAGTGTATGGTAGCTGATTATGGTCTAAATTTAATGGATAAAGAGTTTGTTGTATTGGGGAAGAACTATATTAGAGAGAATATAATTATACAGTAAAATAGTATTTTATTAACTCATTTCCACATGTAATATACAGACAAAACATTATACAGAACAGAAAAATAATCTGTACATAAATATAATATACAGTACCCTAGTACAAACTACAACATGACATAATATAATCTGCAATAAATATACCCATCTTCATTTTATAATTAAAAATCATCTCAGGGCATATGGTGCACCCTAAAATTGGAAAATAAATCGACACAGGGAGGGGCTGCCCCCTCCCAAACCCACCCCCTGCGCTGCCTATGCCAGCGCCTGCAAAAAATCCTGTGGAGGACCCTGAGTGTACACAAGGTTTTTCAAGTATTTGACCTAGTGACCTAGTTTTTGACCCTGTGTGACCCATTTTCAAACTTTAGCAAGCTATAATTGAGACAAATATTCTGACAAAATTGCATCAAGATCGGGTCAAAAATATGGCCTCTAGAGTGTACACACGGTTTTTCCAAAGTTTGACCTAGTGACCTAGTTTTTAAAACCATGTGACCCATTTTTGAACTTGACCAAGATATAATTAAGACAAACATTTTGACAAAGTTTCATCAAGATTGGGTCAAAAATACGGCTTCTAGTGTACACAAGGTTTTTCAAGTATTTGACCTAGTGACCTAGTTTTTAACCCCATGTGACCCATTTTCAAACTTGACCAAGATATAATTAAGACAAACATTCTGACAAAGTTGCATCAAGCTCGGGTCAAAAATATGGCCTCTAGAGGGTACACAAGGTTTTTCCAATATTTGACCTAGTGACCTAGTTTTTAACTTCATGTGACCCATTTCCGAACTTGATCAAGATATAATTAAGATAAACAATTTGACAAAGTTTCATCAAGATTGGGTAACAAATATGACCTCTAGAGTGTACACAAGTTTTTTCAAGTATTTGACCTAGTGACCTAGTTTTTGACCCCACATGACCCATTTTTGAACTTGACCGAGATTTCATTGAGACAAACATTCTGACAAAAAAAAAAAACTTTACCGAGCTGTTATTGACATAAACAATCTGGTAAAGTTTGGTTAAGATCGAATGAAAAAAATATGGCGTCTAGAGTGTACACAAGGTTTTTCAAGTATTTGACCTAGTGACCTAGTTTTTGACCCCATGGGACCCATTTTCGAACTTGACCAACATATAAATAAGACAACATTTCGACAAAGTTTCATCAAGATCGGGTCAGAAATATGGCCTCTAGAGTGTACACAAGGTTTTTCAAGTATTTGACCTAGTGACCTAGTTTTCGACCCTGTGTGACCCATTTTCGAATTTTAGCAAGCTATAATTGAGACAAATATTCTGACAAAATTGCATCAAGATCGGATCAAAAATGTGGCCTCTAGAGTGTACACACGTTTTTTTCCAAAGTTTGACCTAGTGACCTAGTTTTTAACACCATGGACCCATTTTTGAACTTGACCAAGATATAATTAAGACAAACATTTTGACAAAGTTTCATCAAGATTGGGTCAGAAATACGGCTTCTAGAGTGTACACAAGGTTTTTGAAGTATTTGACCTAGTGACCTAGTTTTTAACCCCATGTGACCCATTTTCAAACTTGACCAAGATATAATTAAGACAAACATTCTGACAAAGTTGCATTAAGCTCGGGTCAAAAATATGGCCTCTAGAGTGTACACAAGGTTTTTCCAATATTTGACCTAGTGACCTAGTTTTTAACTTCATGTGACCCATTTCCGAACTTGATCAAGATATAATTAAGATAAACAATTTGACAAAGTTTCGTCAAGATTGGGTAACAAATATGACCTCTAGAGTGTACACAAGTTTTTTCAAGTATTTGACCTAGTGACCTAGTTTTTGACCCCACATGACCCATTTTTGAACTTGACCGAGATTTCATTGAGACAAACATTCTGACAAAGTTTCATCAAGATCGGGTCAAAAATATGGCTTCTAGAGTGTACACAAGGTTTTTCAAGTATTTGACCTAGTGACCTAGTTTTTAACCCCATGTGACCCATTTTCAAACTTGACCAAGATATAATTAAGACAAACATTCTGACAAAGTTGCATCAAGCTCGGGTCAACAATATGGCCTCTAGAGTGTACACAAGGTTTTTCCAATATTTGACCTAGTGACCTAGTTTTTGACCCCACATGACCCATTTTCGAACTTGACCGAGATTTCATTGAGACAAACAATTAAGATAAACATTCTGACAAAGTTGCATCAACCTCGGGTCAAAAATATGGCCTCTAGAGTGTACACAAGGTTTTTCCAATATTTGACCTAGTGACCTAGTTTTTAACTTCATGTGACCCATTTCCGAACTTGATCAAGATATAATTAAGATAAACAATTTGACAAAGTTTCATCAAGATTGGGTAACAAATATGACCTCTAGAGTGTACACAAGTTTTTTCAAGTATTTGACCTAGTGGCCTAGTTTTTGACCCCACATGACCCATTTTTGAACTCGACCGAGATTTCATTCAGACAAATATTCTGACAAAGTTTCATGATAATTGCATCAGAAATGTGGCCTCTAGAGTGTACACAAGCAAAAGTTAACGGACGGACGGACGACGGAAGACTGACAACACACCATCCCATAAGCTCTGCTGGCCCTTGGCCAGTAGAGCTAAAAATGGCTTGTATTTTTCTGCAATATTTTGTCAGAAAATTCCCAAATCCTGTATTTTGTCGATAAAAATATTTCCCAATTTTGCAATTTCTCCGAAGAAATTTCTGAGGGCCCCAAAATACCCAGAAAAGGGCATTTTTGGCATTCCACACAGTTAAAGTTCTTATTGTGTTTTATTTGTACCAAGTTTCATGCAATTTACTTCAGTGGTTTCAATCTTATGATCCGTACAAGACTATGAGTAAAGCCACAACAGATAAATCACAAATCTTTTACTTGTTTTTTTAATTCACTCGCTTGCCCACTCTTGTATAATTTTCTAACAATCGAACCTAGCAGTTAAACAATCTCTCTTTGTCTCTGTCTGTCTGCGTCTGTCTGTCTGTCTCAATGCATAAAAATGTATATGACAAACCAGAGTGTAGGGTTGAAGTAAGATAACATAAATGTGTTACTGTGAATGAGTTCTGGAGCTCCTGAAGATGTCTGTCGCGGAGACTGTACTTCAGTTTTTGTGGAGTGTTGGTGATCTCTCCATCCACAACCTGACAAAAAACAACACAATATATACATTATCACTACATTCCATTCACAACCTGACAAATAACAACACAATATATACATTATCACTACATTCCATTCCATATAGTTAGTTTAAACTTATTTATTTTACATCGATTATAACGAAAGCTCTATGAAAACGAAAGCTCTATGAACTTATCTGAATCACTCTTGATGTCTTCCTGGGTAGAACCAGTACTAAGCAATGCCGATAAAGTGTCTTGCTCAGGGACACAACGCAAATGGCAATGGCAGAAATCGAACCCACGACTTTTGGATCATGGGTCCAACGATCTACCACAAGACCACAGCGCTCCACTATAGTATAGTTCCGAAACAATCGGGAGGAGACAGACACACACACTTTCTGGTTTTAGAGTGTCTTGCTAGGCAGGCAACAACAGAACTCCGCTGAGAAGTTGCCAGCTTGTGTTTATTTAGGTCTGCTAAGGTTTCCAGTCTAAAACTGGTAGACTGGCTGTTCCTGTAAAGTTAAGCCCTACACTAGTATGCGAATGTGAAGCGGTTCTGCTATCTCACCATCATTCTTAGTTAGGCCAAAAAAAAAAAGTGTGTTTCCTATTGCATGCTCTAAAAAATTAGGGTCGGTAGGTAGGCATTTTTTTTTTTGGAGCAAGATATTGTGAGATTCTACATGTATTTATCTCATAAACCCCATACAAGTTGATGATACAACTGAAAGTTTCTCTGTGATGTCAGTTTACCTCGATATATTGTGATAAATCATTGTTCAGAACAAATTTAATATATTTTTTTTTTTCTTCATAAAAAGTATTAGGGTCGGCCCCTTAAAAATAGGGACGGTCCGGCCACCGGAAAAACAGGTTTTGTTTTTTTGGCCTTACTACAGTACTACAATTATTTTTTTAAAAATAAAAATCTTTTATTTTAAAGCAGCTATCCCAGCAAACAACAGATGTACAGCGTTTCTCAACCTATTGATGACAAGGTGTATAACTTACTGTAATCAGATTGTGAGAATCCAAACTCTATAATACAAAATAAACAGCTATAACCAACCAGACCAAACCCCAAAACCGCAGCCTTGAATTAAGAGTTACCAACTCATTCATTTAACGCATATTCACAGGTATTTTGAGAACCCGTGAACAAACCTATACTGTTAATCGGCACATTATTTATGACCTGGATAAGAGTTTTGATAAATGGTTTTGTAGTGTAATTTTGTCGTTGTTCGGCAGGTTAATTTCTTTAATTTCTAATTGATAGTGCAGGGAACGAAATGGGCGCTAGCCCGCTCGCAAATGCAAGCTGGACGAGGTACGGGAGAGAACACAAACAGGTGCACTAGTCTGTATTTGCGAGTGCTGTAATCTGCTGTAGTCTACCCAACATCGTCAAATACACACCTTGCATACATACAACAAAAGGACAAAAAAAAGAGGTGACAGAAAATAATACATTTTGGAGACACGGCTCTCGTACTTGACTAGAAAACAGTCTAGGAAGTGATCACTTGTGATTGGCAGGAAACGCTGGCTGTGAACCAATCGCTACGCATCTTACAAATGACGGCGAATCAAAATGGCGTCGCCTATTTGTTTTCATAGGTATGTGTGCGGTCAAAGGCTTAGCATGTAAGAGATTTTTACTTTCTCGTGTCTAAATGCAAATAAAAAGACAATGTAGGACGATTTTGAACCTTACTGAGGTTACCTGACCTCTGCGTGTTTTAGTATGTTTTATCAGAGAAAATAGTCGATTTACACCAGTGGTCGCGAGTGACAAAGTAACGCGACACGTGTTTCTGAATGTCACACATTTTCGTCGGTCACTTCCTAGACTGTTTTCTAGTCAAGTAGATAATATACACGAAGGTGAATTGTATAATAAAATGGCTTTATACATGTTAGAATGATTTTTGTTCTGATTTTATGGATATTTATTATACGGACCAGTACGGACCAGTACTGATTGACACAGACCAGTACCCCTTAAGGTCCACTGGTCCGTAAAAACCAGTACTACCTCGCATCCCATTTTGATCCCTGTAGTGTTTTATTAAATTTTATGGTATCCAACAAAAAATATCTATAAATCTATCAGTATACAACTACTAATTTAATTTAAACAAATAAGAAAATGTATCACAAAACAGCTCTACATTTTTTTCAAAGATCCTGACATAATACAATTGGGAAAAAAATAATCCAGATATGTTATAGAGGAATGTAAATAGATGTCAGTAATATTACCTCCTCATCCTCTTCTTCAGTACTGGATTTATGAGAACCCTGATCATCGTCTGCTGTATGATAGCCATCTTCTTCACCATCTATCTGTTTGGATGACTCTGCTGATTGGTAATCGGACATGGAATGCGTGTGACTTACCCCTTCCCCTGACAATGAACCATTATCACACGAAAACAAATCTTCGCTTTTATTTAATCCTGATGCCAATGAATAATCTGAATTAATCATGTATACAGTACTGTTTGAATCACTAGATTCAACATTTGAGCTTTCTAACGATTCTTTTATTTGTGTAATTTCATAATTTCTGACTTTATTTGATTTGCCACGTCTACCTGAAACATAGTTTGCTGAAAAACTGTCAGATAAACGCTGCAGATTCACGTGGTCTTCTTCGGAACATTTGGCACACTTATTTTTTGTATTTCTAGTCACTCTTACTCCAGTTTCAGCATCACAGTCACACTCATGATTAATACTGTCCTCAATTTCACCAGAATCCTCTAACTCATCAGTAAGACCTTCTTCATCATCATCAGTTCTCTCCCCTTCAGATTCTTCATCTTCTAACTCATAGAGAGATTCACCTTCTTCCCTTTCATCTTCCTCTTCCTCCGAACTGTCTTCTTCATCTTCTACTATTGCACTTAAATCTTCAACCTCAACTTCCTCATCACTTTCCTCCTCCTCCTCTCCCTCACTATTATCACTTTCATCCTCGTCTTCATCCTCCTCCTCCTCCTCTTCTTCTACAGAGTCCTGTCCACTTTTATCTGCCTCAATAAAGCTCACCATACGTAGCCGTTCTGTCATGAGTGAGAGATTTTTCTGCAAGTCTCTATCAGGCGTGCTGAACAAACTATCAGAATTATCAAAACATTTATTAATTAACGGTTTTCTTAATCTAGACTGCATTGACTTCTCCTTGCCATTGCCGGACAAATGTGCAGTGATGAAACTGTCTCGTAATAACTGAAGCTGTACAACAGCATTTTCAGGTGTCCTTAGACTTTTTAAATCACCATTTTTACATTGTAAGCTGCTGCGGTCTTCAGAGCAGATTGAGGATAATATTGATGGGCTACTTAGCATACCGGAGTAACTCCCCCTGTTCGAACTATTTGGAGTTTCTATTGATGTGTAACATGTATCAGATGCTGGACTATGCACTATTTCTATATGGGACAAATCTGAATTTTTTATCCCATGGGGTGTTTCTTTACACCGAGTTCTTTTTGCTACAGGAGTGCTTGTTTCAATACATTCTGTTTTCAATTGATTTGTAATTTTGCCATTTTCCACCAGTGGGGAGTCTGAAATGACAAGACTGTAGTCGTCAAAGTCACTATAGTTCACTGTACCAGTCTCAGCTTGAGTGTGGCAGGCTCTTATGGGTCTTTTTCTCTTTGCTGTTACTCCCCTAAGTTGTTTTTTTAGATTGGCTGAGTCTTTGTACTCGATATTCTTGTTGCGTTCTCGCAGAGCATGTGTCCTGATGGCCTTCTCAGATCCTACGGAACTGTCGCTGAGGGACAACGACCACGTATTTTTCTAAAAATAAAATTCAATGTAGGGTAATCAAACATTTATACCATACTAACTTACTGCCTGGAAAAATAATACAACAATTCTATACTTCTGATAATCCGACTGTTACAACTTAACTATTATAGCGTTAAGGCATTCTTTCTGACATTATTTGACATTAGGAGTTATGAATAGAATCTCACATTCATGCTAACTCATTACAGAATTGACTCAATACTTAACACATTGGCAAAAATTATATCAGACCGTATTACTAAATTCATTTCTTAAACAAGAGCCCATTTGATGGCACATTATCACAAATCCTTATGCTTTTCAAAAAACCAGTCACATCAGAGTTTGAAATAATATATTCTCCTTTTAAATATCAGACAAAAATATTTATACAAAGTACCATAATAGTGGATTTGACCTTTTGTGCCCACTCAGAGGCCATATTTAAACAAATATTTGTTTGCTGTTTCCCTACCCATTTTTTCATAATTGGGTAGGTAGGAGATTTTTTTTTTGCTAAGGACAGTAAACACCTTAAGAAATTAAAGAAAAATATATCAAAAATAGCAGCAAAAAAAATAATATTAAAGAATTGCTATAAAAGTTTTGGGTATGGCCCTTCTTCGTGGGTAGGTAGGGAAACGGCAAGCCAACACTTTTTTACAGTAGGCCTCAAGCACCTGGGCGCAAAGTAAAAGATAATGCTGATCTTGCATGCCGTTATATTGTGGGAGATCATACACCAAATCTGCTTGAATTCCACTCAATGGTTAAATAAGAGCAGATACAGGACATGAACATTCCATTTGTCCGCCCACCATGATACTCATAAATGCAGAACGTGTATAAAAAATGTTAAGGTAAATTCTTTAACAATTTATCAATTTCACCATCCAAATATTATGCAGGATGAGTAACTCAGAAACCAATTTTCCTACCTTGAGATATGGTAACATACACAGATTGATATGGATTAAAAACAGGTGTGAACTGTAGGTGGGGGGATGGGGGGAGAAAAAGATAACTGATTTAAATTGAGCATTCTCCCATGATCGGAACATCATTAAACGAATGCATCTACAGGTGTGCAGAATATCTTTAAAGGTCCATATTTACAAATATAAAGTAAACAGTAGCAAACTGAAAATGACATATTTCTAAATTTTTCATAAAAACATCTTTTCATTCTAGAGTCAGGATAAAGAGCCAAATCTAACCTGTTGTTTTGAAGTGTCCTTGTTTCTTGTTGATCTCTTGTTGATCTCCTGTGACACATTCTCTTTATTGGACTGAGCATCAACTTTACCAGTGTTGGGTTTTTTAGTACTTCTAAAAATGTTACAGACATACATGTACATAAGAATGGCGGCAGACAATTTACACAGACAAAAGGTACTGTACAGGTTCTACTCAGGAAATGTTGGCGGTCTGCCGTCATATATATAATCTTACAAGTGTTGAAAATAAGGTAAACACCATACCAACACTTTAATAGACACTGCTTATAAAGATGTTCTAAAGATTTTAGTAGATGTTTTTTGAAAAGATATCCTTGACATTGCTAGAAAAGATATCACCAACACCTTGTTTGTTGCTTCTGGTCCACTTTCAATATTTGGGATAATCCATTAAAATATACCCAGGATCCCTGGAAGAGCAATTTAATAAATATCTACGGGTGAACCCTATTTTCTGAAGTTTGGTTCTTTAAACTCGTTTGAATCTATGGGTGGGTGTTCAATTTCAAAAGTGCCTTCCTGGGGTCCCATTGTACAGTAGTCACCTGTTTCATTATCCCAACACAAACTCCCTGCAGTGGTTACTTCCCCTTTCTGTTACAGTAACCACTGCCACCACACAAATTTATAGCTGAACTCCAGCCAAGTTTAATTTTTTGGTTAAATGTTTTTTAGATCAATATTTCAACTTGCTTTGTTCATAATATAGATAAATATTGTGAAAAATGATATATGGGTACAAAATTTATTTATTTGTAAAAGAAATATCAATTTTAGCGAATATGAACACCGGTTACTTGATTACTCCTGGAAGTTCTTTGTACCGGTGAGTGTTGTTAAACGGTTTTCTTTCAACGATCACGTTGCATTTTTATGCGGGAGTCGTCGCAGATAGATATTTCCCTATACCGTACCATGTACATAGAAAACGCATTGCTTAGGTCATATCGTAGTCGACCTGCTTTCAAACGTCTTTGACGTTTCGCTGATGCGATATAAAGGACACATTGAAGAAATCAGTGTTGTGGCTATTTGTTATAATATGTACCCTATTGATTCGAATCGGAATGACCATGCTATGACCAAAAATACAAGCACAGCAAGGCTTTAAGCAAGGTCTATAGCAGTTTTTATTAAAGAGTCCAAGACCTTTATATGGTATAGAGAGTATGTACTTTTTATTTTTTTTCATTGAAAACCAAGTAGAACAGTTTATTGAAAACATATTTAAGGGGGATAGTAGAGAGGGGGAGGGGGGTAGTAGAGTGGGAGGGGGTAGTAGAGGGGGGTAGGGTGTGGGCGGGGTAGGGTACGCGCCGTCTGCCTGTGTTGGTTACTTGTAAACAAACATGTATTCCGTTGAGAACATTACAGCAGCTGTAAATAAATGTAATAAAGAGATTACACACAAGCACAGACCTGACCTACATACACACAAGCATAGACCTGACCTACATATGTATTTAAATCTATGACCCAAGCCAAAACAGGTTGAATGTTTTCAACATCTTCTCGAAGGCGATGATGTTATTGCCAATTGCCTGTTGGTTATGGCGCGTCTTGGAAAAAAAAGAAAAAAGAAAGAGTATAACCCATATAATGACCTTCAGTGTGACCTTGACCTTGACCTTTATATATTAAGTCATGTCGACCTCATGATGAGTATTATAATATATATATTGAAAGTTTGATGAAAAAATATCAAGAAATGATACTATATATAGTTATAGCCAATGTTAAGTTTTCGTGATGGACAGACAGATGTATGACAAAGTGATATGTATACATGTATCGCATTTTTCTTCGAAAAGGTGACACAAAGAGTATGCGTCACATTTTCATAATGGTGATTCTTAAAATTGTGATCGTACCTGGTGTTCTTTCTTGTACTCTTCTTAGTGGAGATACTAGAATGGTTCACACTGTTTCCCGTTGAATTTAATGACAGAGCACCAGTCTCGCTGCCACTGCTACTGACATGGAACACACTCGACTGCTTCGACAAGTCAAACTCTGAAGACGAGCCGAACACATTGCGCTGCTTCTTGTCGTTATCTGATAACCAGTTGTCCGCTAAAACAACTCTGTTCTTGTGCCTTCCATACGTCTTGAATGACTTGTCTCGTCTCATTGTAAAATGTTAGGTTCTCTAGAAAGAATTTATACAGTTAGTTAACTTCCCAAGGTGACAGACAGCAAGAATCTTGCAGGTTATCACCTTTTTTTTAACAAATTTTAGAAAAAGAGCTAAGCTGAAATTGGACGTTACATTCAATGTGTATAAATCAGCAGGAAAGATTTTGTATCTGTATGTAATGCCTACAAATATTTAAGAAAATCACTGTTCAATACTGTGGAAAGATTAAGTGCCAACTTTATAAACATGTCAAACAAGCAAAATGCAGTGCCTATTTAAGTGGGGCTGAAGTTTGGTCCCTTACCAATTGCAAAAGTCTCTATATTTTCCCCAATTCTGTGGGGAAAAAAATTCTAAAATCTTTAAAAAAAAAAAGGAAAAAGAGTATACCTAAAAAACACATTTTAATAAAAGTTTTCCCTTAAAAACCCATTCCCCTCAATTGCGAAAATCATGCTTCCCCCTGCACGCTTTTTTTTTGTAATGAAGATAAACTTGTGAAGAAGGACGCAGTGTGGGTGTATGTTAACACATCCAGGATTATTAACACGTTGTTACTTTCTCTAAGACATAGAGCTAGCTTTTGTAATCAAACGATTCACTTAATCTGCAATGTGTTCACAGTTCAAACCCCGCTTGTGTACTGCTTTTTCCTCATCTGTTTACAGATGTTTTAAATACTTTTGCCAGATTTTTATATACTGCTTTAATTTACTGATCCTCAATCTTTAAAATCATCTTTGATCCTAGATCTGCAAAATGGCAGATTATTTGTATTTAACACGGTTCTGAAGTGGATGTTCATCATGCAGCAAATTATGACATAAGTAGCTCAATGTGATGGGCAATCGGTTGAAATTTACAATCGATCATTGGTTACAATTGGTTGGATGTAACCAATCAACCATCGGTTATAATGGGTTAGTCAATACGAAGTATAACATGTGCATGTTAATCTGAGTTTCAAGCCTTGGTCATTTAATTTCTGATTAAGTATGTATTATTTCCTGTCTTGTTTTGTATGCCATTGTTATTTCATTTTAATCAGTTAACAATTCTAATTGATACAAATGTGTGTATTTGTGTATATATATATATGCTCATTTTGAAATTTCACAAGGCTTTTTTTCTATTTTTAAGATAAATTCAAGTGCATTTTTACATTTTACTGATGATCGATTATAGACTCATAAGCGATCATCATCACCGGATACCTAAGTAACCTAGGATGGGTTACAATTGATTAATCGGCGCATCACTATCAATAACTGTTACGAGAATACTGTAATTGCACTTTGGTGACTTTTGACTCAAATATCTTGGCGAATTGAAAATGGATTGTACGAAGAACGGTATTGTTGCATAGGAAATTCATTTCTGCACACAATAGACTATCAGGTGCGTGTATAATAATCAAAAGATGCAATTTTCTGTGAAACATTTAAAGGGAATGTAGCGACACAGTCAAACCATTTGTATTACTGAGAGTTCTGAAACCAAATCGGATGATAAACAAAGAAGATATGATCATTTGAAGTTTCTGTTGAAACGGATATGGAAGCGGCCATTTTGAGAGCTATGACATCACGGTTCTGAATGACCATATATGGAATATTTATAAATATAAAACTTTATTGATTTATAGGGAAACATGACAGCAACTGTATGAAAAATATGTAATACTTAGGCCAAATAAAATTATACCTGAGTTTACTGTAACCCGACCGACCCGCTGAAAACACCCCCGACTCATTTTTTTTTTAATGAAAAAAAAAATAATAAAAAAAAAAAATAATAAAAAAAATAAATAAATATAATATTTAAATAATTATGTTCACGCTATCACGGCCGACTCATGTGCTCATTGTCCTGCTGTTGGAACTGACCCTCTTCCGGACTTGCGAAAAATAAATTAAACTGTTTTACCCCTTTGCAATAATTGCAAGTGATTGGGAAAAGATCCAGTTGTTGCCATGCCTTTTGGGAAACAATAACACATGTATACACAATTTCATATTGTTATCTATTGTAGTTTTTAAAATACCACATTTTCCCATTCATCAAAGCTCATCGCCACCTTAAATTAACTTCGCCAAAAAATAAAATAAAAAAATAAAATAAAATGCCTACCTACCTACCCAATTTTTTTCAGCAATGTTACAGTAAACACAGGTATAATTTTATTTGGCCTTAATGGCAATAATGCTTTAAATGACCAGAAAAAAACACATTCATTTGCAGTGATTTTCTTCGTTTTAAATGATATTTATCAATATTCCATATATGGTAATATGGAACTATGACGTCATAGTTCTAAAAATGACGGCTCCCGTATTCGTTTTAGAACAACCTTCAAATAGTCATATCGTTTTTGTTTATCAACTGATTTTGATAATTCTTTCACCTTTTTCTAAGATTTTCAGAACTCTCAATAACAGAGCTTGTTTGACTGTGTCGCTACATTCCCTTTAAGGGATGGACCAGCTAATGCTGATCACACCCTGCTTAACGTCTTTAAAAGCCAGTATGACAGTAGCCACAGGCAGCCTGTTCCAAAGTAACACACTTGTCAGAAAGAATGAGTACTGGTAGAAATTCAGGTTGGGTGTATTTGGGCATGTGACATTTTTATGTGGGTGGATAGGTTATGTCAGGAATGCCGACCATAGCACAAAGTTCCTTTTTTAGGTGGTGTTGATAGGCATGGCATATTTGGCATATAAATGTTTTAAGTTGTATAGTGTTTTCTCGACTCTTGTAGTGACGGTACCCCACCTAGTCTAATTTATTTGACGTCTGGGGTGCTTTTTTTGCTTACGTATGCTTATAGATATTTTTTGTGGAGTGCGTGGTTCAGTGGAAGAGCGCCGGACTTCAGATCGAAAGGTTGTTCGATCCTCGGCATCGCCATGTTATTTATCCTTGAGCAAGATAATCCACATTGCTTAATATTGGTTCTGTTCTACCCAGGAAACCTCACATAATCTTCGAAAGGGGGTGTTTCAGTATCAATGGATAGATAGACAGATGCACCCCATGACGTCTCATTCATAATTTTGATATAGCATTTGATATTAAAAAACCCTGACCATTCAGTCCATTCAGTGACAGAAATAAGACATACCTAATACATTCTGGTAGGTGATAAACTCAGTCTTCATCCTTGATGTTTAACCAAGTTTACTGTTTAAACTAAGGTATCTACAGATTGATTCTTTTAAAACCTTGCATATTTCATGCAAACTGACCTTTTTACTCTGCCTAAATTTTTATTTTATTAGTGATTTTTTTCACTCTTTTGGAATGGTACCGGTACCCATTCAATTGGGAAAATTTGTGTTTTGTTTTACTTACTTTGGGAATTTTTTACTATCAATCAAAAGCAATATTGTATGCTTAAATACTTTGCAAATACATTACCATGTACACATCCTCTTGTAGTATTTCATTACCCTCACCTAAAAGAATATATTTTACTCCTTCGTCTGTTTAAAGTATCACTCTCTATTTAAAAATAAAATAATTGTTTGTGTGGTGGTGGGGGAGGGGGGGACCGGGTTATAATCGGTACCACTTATATAAGGGGTAAAAAACTACTATAGAACCAAAGGATAAAAACCGAGTAACACAAATGTTATCACCTACTGAAACTAAGATTAAATCTCAACATCTCTGCAAAATGAATTGCGTTTGAACAAAAACCTAATCCGAGCATTCTCTGACCTTACCAGCCCTTTTTACGATTTTGATATTTCATCTGCCAGGCTATGTGCGTAAAATACAGTGCATCAGTTTTAATTGACTGTTTATGTCTATTCACAATTTTCCATTGCAGAGATGTTGAAATTTTAGTTTATTTTCAGTAGGTGATTGTGTTACTCGGTTTTTATCCTTAGGGTCTATAGTACAATAAAAATCTTTGGCAGAGTCAAAAGACGATAATTTTCAAAATTTCAATTTTAAAAGATACATATACTGATTCAATTTACATGAATCACAGTGCATGAAATATGCAGGGTTATAAAAGAATCGCACTGTAGATACCTTAATTTTAACAGTAAACTTGGTTGAACATCAAGGATAAAAACCGAGTTTATCACCTACCAGAATGTATTGGTATGTCTATATCTAGCAAATAAAGGCTAGGTAAATAGTATACTGCATTTATATTTTGTTATTTAAACCACTAGTGGTCAACTGATATTTTAAGTCACACTACCCTAGAAAAATGGAATGTTCCGCTGTCGCCATTTTGGTTTTTGGCTGTCAATAAAATTGCATGTAAACATGGGTGTTCAAAATGATTTTTTGACTTTGTGAAGCTTAGAGGATGGCTACTCGAAGATTGAAAACAGATTCAGGAGCGTCCGTTTTCATTCTATTCAATCATATCAGGTATGAAAACATATTGAAAGGAATAAAAAAAAATCTCGATTCATATTCGACGCATAGGTACCCTGAAATGCACAGTAGTCTAGCGCAGAGAATCTCTGCAGAAAGTCCACAAACAAAAGCCAAACGTGTATGCATGTCGGAGGATAACGCATGTTAAAAATCATCTCATCGTTCGTAGACGTGTATTTTAAAAACTCCCATTTTATGCACTAGTATCGTCTTTCTATCTGTTTTCGACCACCATTTGATTTCGACCGACGGCGGAAATTACGTCTGCGCACGTTTATTATGCAAATTTCGTCATCATATTTCATGATCGTCTGCTAAATGAATAGTTCTAAACAATAACAGACAACAATTGCAAATAATAAGTTTTTTTAAGGTTATGGATAATTTTCCTATGGATAGTTGACCTCTTTACCAGTGTTTTCGTCATTAAATGTATCCCATTTTAAAGCAAACGTACACAAAAAAAAAAAAATTATGATGCAATGATGATTTAATCCTTCGCCTTTCATTAGACATCAACAAATTTTATTTACTCGTAAAATGAGAAGTAGTAAATGGGTAATATCAAGGGTGGGGTACCTGAATAAACCATGAAGCAATATCGGTGTTTGTGTTAAAAACATCTGGTAATTGTTATGTTAGTACATTTCCTACGTGACATGTGACCTAAATTCCTGACAAGCAGATGGACATGTTTTGAAAACAGCAGAAGACAATAATTTTAATGTTCCACAGTATTGAAAAAAATCGATTTTAGGGTGATGAGGGTAGACATTTAGTCATATTTTTTCATAGAAAATAAGTACGGGTTTGTTTCTTCTTGTTAAATTAAAAAATGGTTGATATTTTTTCTACGCTGCCAGCTAGTGTGAATTTAGGTCAACACATTTGCATAAAATTGCCCGTATGAAAATACTGCATTTCGGGATAAAAGCTATAATAAATAAGGTGATCGGAAACACATGTCGTTCCCTGGAAACAAACAAGTTGAGGTCATCCATTTACAAATGTTATCGGATGGAAAATAAACAAAATGTAATCAAAGTCGCGGTAGTTTTTGTTGCAGTTTGATTATTTTATTTTAGCTAACATCATATTATGTCAAAAATATAATGTATTACTGAGATATGTAACCAACTGCCGTTAAGTGGTCGTAAACTAAGAGATCGAGGATACCCCACCCACTAAAACTTAACATGAACAGGAACACACTCTTAAATATAGAATTACTCGACGATGGACTATATGTTAAACGTGTATAAATGGTTCTAATTATTAAAGGGCTTGGTGTAAAAAGTCATTATGCCTTTTTGATTGTTATGTATTCAGCCTACTTTCTTGTTTTCAATCTTTCCATAATTTTCTGTTTACGAAAATGGCGCTTCTGGTTCAATTTTACTATATCGAATTTGATTGGTTCAGAATGTGTCTTGATTTCTGATTGGCTTATTATACTTCCGATAAATTGGTTTCCCGTCTTCTTTATACTAGCAAATTTAAAGCTGAAACACAGTCTGCTTTCGTTTCATAACAGAAAAACTGGTTCCCCGTTGTATTTCTATAATAGGATTTATTGCAGAGGACCATTTTTTCTAAGACCACATCTCGGTAAGTGTTTATATTTTAAACATTATAGCGAATTCATGGCCGATATACCTAATATTGTTTGCATGTTACTAGCCCATTCCTCTGCCTGCCTGTCGGTCAGACCAGTATATTCTACCTGGGATGAAAAGTAAAGCCCTGATTCCTCAGTAATTGAGGGACCGATCATGATATATCTAGAAAGGGGGAGCGGTGTGGAAGGGGTGATCGCTATTGAATATGGGACACAAGGGACCATGGACAAAAGGGACCAGACACTTGGGACCACATTTTTGGGACAAAAGGGACCACATTATGGGACACAAGGGACCATAGTTTTATTTTTGTATTGTGATACAATCATTTAATTAAGAAGCTGGATTATAAATGCAATCAGTTATCTATCTTCATGAAATGGCTATTTAAACAATTTATATGATAAGAACTCACAAATGGCATATGTATTCTACTAGTAAAACAAATTAATAATTGTTGTTTTTGCATACCTTTATATAAAAAATCCTGGATTTAAATATCCTTATCCTTAAAAGATCCATATTATGGGAACAATTTCACAAACAAATAAATACTATTAGTAAGCTATTATTTGTTTTCTATTTAATTTTTTGTTGATTTGAACTTATTAGTTTAAATATTTTTCAATTAGTATGGCCCTTTAAGGAAAATATTAAGTTGGTAACTGGTTCCAGAATTCTGCATGCACTAATTAATAATTACATGAAAATTACTTACAATGAATATAAACACATGACAGTAGACTCCATCATGTTTAAATAGTATAAGATCTAATATTATGAACAGTTAATTTTAATTAATTAAACTTAAATTCTGGAAAAAGAATGAACATTTTAACCTATAACTTTATTGAATAATTGGCCATCAAATGATATTCTTGAGTTTAAGTTATCCTTTAAATTATCATTTAAATAATCAAATTATGATATTTACCATTGCAATACACAACTATTATCAATGTAAATCTACATTTTTAACTAATTTTTGAATGGTCCCTTTTGTCACCTAATGTGATCCCTTTTGTCCCAAAATGTGGTCCCAAGTGTCTGGTCCCTTTTGTCCATGGTCCCTTGTGTCCCACTACCTCGCTATTGAGGTGTATTTTGCGAGCCTTCTCTGACCTTACCAGCCCTTATCTTCTAAGAAACATTGTTACTGTTGAATGTGTAGACGGCCGAAAAATGTCAACAATAATGTGCCAATTTACTGTATTCAAACACTTATGTTCATGCAAGTGTTTTTTTTAAAGAATTTGATTGGTTCAAAATGTTTTAACATGATTGATTGATTGTGAATTTGATTGGTTCAGCATGTTTTAACATGATTGATTGATTGATCGATTGCATTTTATAGTCGTACCAACAGCTAAGGTCATATGGTGACTTTCCAGCTTCCATTGGTGGAGGAAGACCCCATGTGCCCCTCCGGGCAATTTTCGTGCACGGGCGGGCACCTGGGTAGAACCACCGACGTTCCGCAAGCCAGCTGGATAGCTTCCTCACATAAAGATTCCTAGGCCCCTGAGGGATCGAACCTACAGCGGTGAGGGGCAAGTGATTTCAAGTCAGAGACCTTAACCACTCGGCCACGGACGCCCCCAGATAAAAAAACCATTATAAAATGTCTCAAATACATTACCAGTGTGATATAAACCAATACTAGCTGGCACTCTAAATTAGTGAAAATGCCTTTTTTAGTAAAAGAAATGAGAACTATTTATCAGTAACCATTATGCGACTAACTAATCCGAGCCTTCTCTGACCCGGAAAGCATTTTTTTTTTTGTGGCTTATAAGTACACAGCCAGATGGAATATCAAACTCGTAAAAAGGGCTGGTAAGGTCAGAGAAGGCTCGGATTAGTGACTACCCAGGCAAGCACTTCCTGTTTTGCAATGGGTGTGCTACACCTTGAACTTTTAAATAAAGAGTAATTAGCACGAAGAAACCAATTCACTTCACCTAACAAAAAATGCAAACCTGAGACAATTAACTCTCAATTGCTGTAACATTAAACAGCTCAGAATTCAAGGCAGCATTAGAATACATCAAGACATTATGTGCGGCACAAAATCATGGCAGAGAGGTATCAAGTCTGGTAAAGACCCCGATAAAAACACAATCAAAACATGCGAAGTACTTTCCGACAACTAACGTCTCCACAAAAATGACATATCATCAGGCCTTGGAGGAGGAGTCTTCAGTGGCATAAAAGAAGGACTCACTGCTGATGAAGAGCCAGATTTAGTCACAGACTGCGAGATTGTCTGGAGTAAAGTGAAAATGCGAAATTAAAAAGACACTTACCTCTGTTCATTTTACATGCCACATCGGAACATGAATGATATAAGCTATCTAAGTGCATCTATAAAGTCTATAAAGTAGCTTACCCCGTGCAATAAATCCACGACATAGTACTTGCCGGCGACATACTGCTTGTCGGCGACATACTAATTGCCGGCGGGACATACTACTTGCCGGCGAGACATACAATGTGCCGGCGACATACTTGCCGGAGACATACTACCTGCCGGCGAGACATACTACTTGCTGGAGACATACTACTTGCCGGCGAGACATACTATTTGCCGGCGAGACATACTATTTGCCGGCGATTTCAACTGCCCAGACATCGATTGGGGAAACCTTACTATAAGGTCTGGAGCCCCAGATAGAGAAGTCCAACAAGCACTAAAATACTTATCCATTGAACATGGGCTTTTCCAAGTGCATGACCATCCTACCCGCCTAGAAAACATGTTAGACCTAGTACTTGCAAACAACCCTTCCTTAGTAAAATCGTCTAACTCTATCCCCGGTATCAGTGACTATGTTATGGTAGTGACAGACCTGGACATCTAACCGCAATACGTCAGACAGAAGCCACGTAAAAGATAAGCTACAACAGGCAAACTTGGAAGCTATCTACACAGATACAGAGAGACTGTCAAATACACTTATTGGTTACTCCTTAAATGGTAACAATATTGAACAGCTGTGGGAAACATTTAAATCTGACATCCTATCCACCATGAACAAGCACATTCCATCAAAAGTGTGTAATAGCAGAAAGTTCAACCACAAACTTAAAAGAATGGCCAAGAGAAAAGCTAGACGCCAAAAACACGCCAAAAAGTCCAACCAACCTACAAAGCCTTTCAGCGAGACTGCAAAAAGGAATTCAAAAGAGCAGAGATAGAGCATATTAATAAGACAACCCAACAAGGCAAAAGAGCAGAGATAGAGCATATTAATAAGACAACCCAACAAGGCAAAAGAGCAGAGATAGAGCATATTAATAAGACAACCCAACAAGGCAAAAGAGCAGAGATAGAGCATATTAATAAGACAACACAACAAGGCAAAAGAGCAGAGAAAGAGCATATTAATAAGACAACCCAACAAGGCAAAAGAGCAGAGATAGAGCATATAATAAGACAACCCAACAAGGCAAAAGAGCAGAGATAGAGCATATTAATAAGACAACCCAACAAGGCAAAAGAGCAGAGATAGAGCATATTAATAAGACAACCCAACAAGGCAAAAGAGCAGAGATAGAGCATATTAATAAGACAACCCAACAAGGCAAAAGAGCAGAGATAGAGCATATTAATAAGACAACCCAACAAGGCAAAAGAGCAGAGATAGAGCATATTAATAAGACAACCCAACAAGGCAAAAGAGCAGAGATAGAGCATATTAATAAGACAACCCAACAAGGCAAAAGAGCAGAGATAGAGCATATTAATAAGACAACCCAACAAGGCAAAAGAGCAGAGATAGAGCATATTAATAAGACAACCCAACAAGGCAAAAGAGCAGAGATAGAGCATATTAATAAGACAACCCAACAAGGCAAAAGAGCAGAGATAGAGCATATTAATAAGACAACACAACAAGGCCTAGAGGAGAGATAGAGCATATTAATAAGACAACCCAACAAGGCAAAAGAGCAGAGATAGAGCATATTAATAAGACAACCCAACAAGGCAAAATAGCAGAGATAGGGCATATTAATAAGACAACCCAACAAGGCAAAAGAGCAGAGATAGAGCATATTAATAAGACAACCCAACAAGGCAAAAGAGCAGAGATAGAGCATATTAATAAGACAACCCAACAAGGCAAAAGAGCAGAGATAGAGCATATTAATAAGACAACCCAACAAGGCAAAAGAGCAGAGATAGAGCATATTAATAAGACAACCCAACAAGGCAAAAGAGCAGAGATAGAGCATATTAATAAGACAACCCAACAAGGCAAAAGAGCAGAGATAGAGCATATTAATAAGACAACCAACAAGGCAAAAGAGCAGAGATAGAGCATATTAATAAGACAACCCAACAAGGCAAAAGAGCAGAGATAGAGCATATTAATAAGACAACCCAACAAGGCAAAAGAGCAGAGATAGAGCATATTAATAAGACAACCCAACAAGGCAAAAGAGCAGAGATAGAGCATATTAATAAGACAACCCAACAAGGCAAAAGAGCAGAGATAGAGCATATTAATAAGACAACCCAACAAGGCAAAAGAGCAGAGATAGAGCATATTAATAAGACAACCCAACAAGGCAAAAGAGCAGAGATAGAGCATATTAATAAGACAACCCAACAAGGCAAAAGAGCAGAGATAGAGCATATTAATAAGACAACCCAACAAGGCAAAAGAGCAGAGATAGAGCATATTAATAAGACAACCCAACAAGGCAAAAGAGCAGAGATAGAGCATATTAATAAGACAACCCAACAAGGCAAAAGAGCAGAGATAGAGCATATTAATAAGACAACCCAACAAGGCAAAAGAGCAGAGATAGAGCATATTAATAAGACAACACTACAAGGCAAAAGAGCAGAGATAGAGCATATTAATAAGAGAACCCAACAAGGCAAAAGAGCAGAGATAGAGCATATTAATAAGACAACCCAACAAGGCAAAAGAGCAGAGATAGAGCATATTAATAAGACAACACAACAAGGCAAAAGAGCAGAGATAGAGCATATTAATAAGACAACCCAACAAGGCAAAAGAGCAGAGATAGAGCATATTAATAAGACAACCCAACAAGGCAAAAGAGCAGAGATAGAGCATATTAATAAGACAACCCAACAAGGCAAAAGAGCAGAGATAGAGCATATTAATAAGACAACCCAACAAGGCAAAAGAGCAGAGATAGAGCATATTAATAAGACAACCCAACAAGGCAAAAGAGCAGAGATAGAGCATATTAATAAGACAACCCAACAAGGCAAAAGAGCAGAGATAGAGCATATTAATAAGACAACACAACAAGGCAAAAGAGCAGAGATAGAGCATATTAATAAGACAACCCAACAAGGCAAAAGAGCAGAGATAGAGCATATTAATAAGACAACACAACAAGGCAAAAGAGCAGAGATAGAGCATATTAATAAGACAACCCAACAAGGCAAAAGAGCAGAGATAGAGCATATTAATAAGACAACACAACAAGGCAAAAGAGCAGAGATAGAGCATATTAATAAGACAACCCAACAAGGCAAAAGAGCAGAGATAGAGCATATTAATAAGACAACCCAACAAGGCAAAAGAGCAGAGATAGAGCATATTAATAAGACAACCCAACAAGGCAAAAGAGCAGAGATAGAGCATATTAATAAGACAACCCAACAAGGCAAAAGAGCAGAGATAGAGCATATTAATAAGACAACCCAACAAGGCAAAAGAGCAGAGATAGAGCATATTAATAAGACAACCCAACAAGGCAAAAGAGCAAAGATAGAGCATATTAATAAGACAACCCAACAAGGCAAAAGAGCAGAGATAGAGCATATTAATAAGACAACCCAACAAGGCAAAAGAGCAGAGATAGAGCATATTAATAAGACAACCCAACAAGGCAAAAGAGCAGAGATAGAGCATATTAATAAGACAACCCAACAAGGCAAAAGAGCAGAGATAGAGCATATTAATAAGACAACCCAACAAGGCAAAAGAGCAGAGATAGAGCATATTAATAAGACAACCCAACAAGGCAAAAGAGCAGAGATAGAGCATATTAAAAGACAACCCAACAAGGCAAAAGAGCAGAGATAGAGCATATTAATAAGACAACCCAACAAGGCAAAAGAGCAGAGATAGAGCATATTAATAAGACAACCCAACAAGGCAAAAGAGCAGAGATAGAGCATATTAATTAGACAACACAACAAGGCAAAATAGCAGAGATAGAGCATATTAATAAGACAACCCAACAAGGCAAAAGAGCAGAGATAGAGCATATTAATAAGACAACCCAACAAGGCAAAAGAGCAGAGATAGAGCATATTAATAAGACAACCCAACAAGGCAAAAGAGCAGAGATAGAGCATATTAATAAGACAACCCAACAAGGCAAAAGAGCAGAGATAAAGCATATTAATAAGACAACCCAACAAGGCAAAAGAGCAGAGATAGAGCATATTAATAAGACAACCCAACAAGGCAAAAGAGCAGAGAAAGAGCATATTAATAAGACAACCCAACAAGGCAAAAGAGCAGAGATAGAGCATATTAATAAGACAACCCAACAAGGCAAAAGAGCAGAGATAGAGCATATTAATAAGACAACCCAACAAGGCAAAAGAGCAGAGATAGAGCATATTAATAAGACAACCCAACAAGGCAAAAGAGCAGAGATAGAGCATATTAATAAGACAACCCAACAAGGCAAAAGAGCAGAGATAGAGCATATTAATAAGACAACACAACAAGGCAAAAGAGCAGAGATAGAGCATATTAATAAGACAACCCAACAAGGCAAAAGAGCAGAGATAGAGCATATTAATAAGACAACACAACAAGGCCTAGAGGAGAGATAGAGCATATTAATAAGACAACCCAACAAGGCAAAAGAGCAGAGATAGAGCATATTAATAAGACAACCCAACAAGGCAAAAGAGCAGAGATAGAGCATATTAATAAGACAACCCAACAAGGCAAAAGAGCAGAGATAGAGCATATTAATAAGACAACACAACAAGGCCTAGAGGAGAGATAGAGCATATTAATAAGACAACCCAACAAGGCAAAAGAGCAGAGATAGAGCATATTAATAAGACAACCCAACAAGGCAAAAGAGCAGAGATAGAGCATATTAATAAGACAACCCAACAAGGCAAAAGAGCAGAGATAGAGCATATTAATAAGACAACACAACAAGGCCTAGAGGAGAGATAGAGCATATTAATAAGACAACCCAACAAGGCCTAGAGCAGAGATAGAGCATATTAATAAGACAACCCAACAAGGCAAAAGAGCAGAGATAGAGCATATTAATAAGACAACCCAACAAGGCAAAAGAGCAGAGATAGAGCATATTAATAAGACAACACAACAAGGCCTAGAGGAGAGATAGAGCATATTAATAAGACAACCCAACAAGGCCTAGAGCAGAGATAGAGCATATTAATAAGACAACCCAACAAGGCCTGGAGGAGAACAACACAAAACCTTTCTGGCGGCGATATGTAAAATCAAAACGTGAGGACAATATTAGTATATCTCCATTTAAAAAAATGGGTGGACTAATTAGTGATGGAAAAGGAAAAGCACAAATCCTTGTAGAACAGTTTAAGTCAGTTTTTACAACAGATCCTTCCACAGATCTACCAGCGATGGACAAGAAGTTCAGATATAATCTAAAACCTCGCAAGATTACCAGCAAAGGAGTAGAAAAACCTTCTCGCGAACATCAACCAAGCTAAAGCAACAGGACCAGACAATATTGCAAACCAAATGCTCAAAAACTGTGCTCGGCAGCTTGCCCCTAGAGTGTGCACCATGTTGCAAAGATCAGTAGACTCTGGCACCTTACTATACGACTGGTTATATATAATGTAGCCCTGTCTTCAAGAAAGGAGACGTTCACCTAGCGAAAAAACTACCGTTCTGTCTCATTAACCTGTGTGACATGTAAACTTCTAGAACACATCATCTACAAGCACATACTGAATCACATGGAAAATAATAAAATACTAACACCACTTCAACATGGTTTCAGAGCTGGCTACTCGTGTGAAACCCAACTTCTTGCTACTGTGCAGGACCTATTGCAGAAGCTTGATAAAGGACAACAAGTTGACATTATTATCCTTGACTTCTCAAAAGCTTTTGATACCGTGCCTCATGATAAACGTTTATATAAACGTACTAAATATGGAATATCTGGACCCATTTATGACGTTTCATGTTTCTGACACAACGCCACATGCAAATTGTCGGCGAAAGCGAATACTCAGAACCGGTTACAATGGACTCCGGTGTTCCCCAAGGTACAGTCCTCGGACTCTTGCTTTCCTTATGCCATATAAATGACCTCCCAGATTCGGTGAAATCTCAAGTGCGTCTCTTCGTAGATGATGCTTCCTATATCGATCCATCCAAACCATCGAAAATCACTTGGTACTCATAAAACTGGAGAAATGAGCCAAGAGATATGGTATACATTTAAACGCGAAGAAGTGCGTCATCATGGCTGTCATAATGAGTGTCAACAATAAATCTTCACGATTCTACGAGTTGGACCACCATATTATAACAATAAATCCTCACGATTTTACGAGTTGGACCACCATATTATAACAATAAATCCTCACGATTCTACGAGTTGGACCACCATATTCTCCAACAAGTACAAGACACACCCTATCTAGGGATCTCACTCTCTGAGGACATCACCAAGCTCACAACGAAAGCGAATTCGTCAATGACATTCCTCAAAAGGATGCTCAGACACTGCCCGCAAGGATGTCGTCAAACAGCATACATAGCTCAATCGTCGAGTATTCTTCTAACATATGGGATCCGTACTATGTAAAGGACATTGAGCGACTAGAGACGTTGCTGCGCCAAGTAGCGAGATTCATCACTGGAGACTAAATAACGAGAGAAGAAGGCTGTATTTCCAGGGTGCTACAGGACCTGAAACTGCCATCCCTACAGGACCGACGTAGAATTAACAGACGTAACTTCTACTACAAAATGGTCTTGGGAAGCTACAGGCTTTACCTTGTGAGAGGTTTCTTAACCCCAATAAGACATAAACGCCAAATTTGAGCCAAATCATTTTCGGACAACATGGCACAAAACATTGTCGAATCACATTCAGTAACAAACAACAGCAAATATTTCAATGTAGTGCAGTGCAAAATTGAACATTACAAAAACTCTTTCTTTCCTAAAACGACAATTAAGTGGAATCACATTGGTGATAGCATAGTGCTCTCCAAATCAGCTGAGGGATTCAGGGCAGCTCTCCCTCAGCGCTTAATTATAGACACTCTCTTGCCGATGTGATCATGCCGTAATTGGCCCTGCATCGTAAACATCCAGATCCAGCATAGCTTTGTTGCTTTTTAAGTGCAGATGTAACATTTTTAGTACTGAAATTGTAATGTTCAATGGTTATATTACTGAATACTATATATTTTGTTTCAATACCGATTTCCACATTATAATGCTGGAATATCCTAAAAGTTGCTTATCTGGAGCTCTGTCTGAAAATCACCCTCAACCAGGAAACAGTAAGATTTAGAATGCAAAGAAATTGTATTAAACATAATTAAAACTGTGTCTGTAACGTTCTTTTTGGTGAAGTTGACTTTTTGAGTTTGACATCTGTCCGCTTGGGTAAGACTTTGGATCGGAAACCTTTTTTGTCCTCTACGCGTCTTATGATCTACTGCAGCCAAATATGAATACACTCATAAAGCCTCCAACAACTTATGTAAGTTGTTAAAGTGAATATTATACAGGATTTATAATAATGTTTTAAGCTGGAATGAAAATTGAAATATAGATTCCTGCTTTAAGACACACATTTCATTATTTCAGCACTAAAACATGGCCTCGACGGTTACCAAGGCGCTGATACAGGGAGCCAGCCGTGGCCTTGGTCTTCAGTTCTGCCGCAGCTTGTTGGCAAGGCAACCTAATATCGTCATCGTAGCGACATGCCGTAATCCGGAAGCAGCGTCAGAGTTAATGTCCTTAAAGGACGATCCGTCAAACTCAGCCAGGTTACACATACTGAAAACAGACGTCACAGATGAAAACCACATCCAAGTTAGTTTATTACCACTCAGCTCGACGAAGTCCGTCTGTACGCCGTCTCAAATAACACTCTCCGTTTTCTAGAGATGCTGGAATTGAAAACCAGCTCATTTGAAATACTTACACCACATGTACTGGCTGTGTACCAGACATCGTAATATGTTTGTAGGTTCTTTAATATAACTAAATCAAAAACAGTTCTCATAAATAATTTTGCCAGTGGAGAAGCTTTGCCGTAAATAATTCGCGTTTACATTGTTTCTGTTCTCGGCAAGAAGTGTCACGTGACCGTTACAACGTACAACTGATTTGGGCCCGTTTTCTGCGATAAATGTAGCAATTATTGCCATCTTCAATTTAACACCGAATAATCCCTTTTGAGGATGATGAAAACGTGTGTAGTTATTAATTAAACATAATCATACTTGACAAAAATGGAAAAAAAGTTGTATCTTCAATGACATCTAGAGCCCTACTTCAATTTAACTTGACTTTTAGCCATTCATACTCGAAGGGGAAATAACTGTCTACACATTTAAATTGAATGGCATGTACTCGTTGTCTCCCTTCGCTTATTTATTTTTTCAGCAATTTGAAACAGGGAATTTTTGTGCGCAAGCGCATAACGATTGATACTGGTTTGAGAGAGTTTCTTAAACTTTTTAAAATATGTTTTTCTCGCCAATCTTCTGATGAGCGTGTGATTTGCAAATTTGGGTTGAAAAATAATCACAACATCAAACGTTTTATAGATAATGACGACATCTGGTGAATGACGATATCTGGTACACAACCAGTACTCTAAAACACCTTCAATGCCAAATATGACCTTACATCAAAACACGCGTTTCATAATTTATATGATACTCACCGAGTCCCTCTATAACTACTCAAGTTGAAAGGTTATTATATCGTGGAATTGTATGCGTTATTGCCTTTGATCCAGGTCCCAGGCCACGGAGGTAGAAGGACGATTCTTCAGCAACACTGCATATATGACCCCAGGGAATATCCACTCTTATAGTAGTAATGAAGATGCGTTTACAAAAAGTGGCAATGTGACGTACGTCCGACATACGTACGTCTACCAAGACGTTAATCTATTAACATGGTTTATTAAAATACTCAATGCTGATTGGTTAAGGTGGAGGACGATCCTTGTTATCGATGTTCTAATTTTTCAAGTCAGGGCCTGACGCAGTATGAAGCCGTTGAAAAAATAGAGATTATTTAACTGCTGGGATTGATTATAGGGAAATCATTCACAGTGAAAAAACAAAACACGCCTACCATCGGGTGAAGTATTTCCATATAATCGATCACAACAGTTAAATAATCTATTTATTACATTTTTAATCAGATTATGTATGCTTTTAACTAGAAGTATTCGCTTTAGTTAGCCTTATCGGCGGATGACGTCGACGTTTTGACGTCATAACTCAATGTCGCAGTTAGCTATATATTTGTGTTCGGAGTTAGTTATTAATATTTAGCGATTATGAATATTCTTTCACTGAGAAATCCCAATCTTTCACCCATAGAAATGTAATAAAGCTGGAATAATTGACGTCTAATTGTACGATAACGCGATTTTCGTTTCAGAACAAACTTCAACCGCAATTCTTTTCTCTCTTGTTTGCGATTGTTGATTCCAGGCGATTCTGCGTTTGTTCATGCCAAGGGATCCTCTTTCCCGGTTTTCGGTATTTATTAGATGCATTTGTAATTCATATCTTTAAAGTAGCTATCCCACCAACAACAGCCAGATTTTACAACATATCTACACCGTTTCTAAACCTACGACGAGGTATAAAATGAGAATATGGTCAATTCCGGAATTGCTCTGCGTAAAGTAAAACTTTTTAAATGCGCGGCATTATAGGAATTATTAAAATGCGCGGTTCAATTCCGGAATCGTCCGTGCGCAGAGTAGGAATTTGGACAAAGTAGGAATATTTTGGTTCTAATTGTTAATTGTAATACTGACGGCAAAGGCCTTCATTAATAATATTGGAAGATGCTGGCTCAAACATTTTGTTTGTATATACAATAAAAGCAATAAAGTATGTTTAAATGGCAAGTTTACGCGTGATGCAACGTGTGTTTATCTCCTCTGTATAGAGGGCTGGCGTGGCGCAGTCGGTAGCGCGGCGGATTTGTAACCGGAGGCCCCGTGTTCAATCCTCCGTGGTGCCACTGTGTTCTGTCGGCGTGTTCTTGGGCAAGACACCTTTCCTTAGCCTCGTCCGTCGGATGGGGACGTAAACCGGGCGGTCCCGTGTATCAGTCTATCCTCCGAGCACGTTAAAGAACCATAGGAATCTATTCGATAATAAGAGTAGGGCAGGTTCCCGGATTCCTATGTATCCTTCCCCTCTCTCTGGGGCGGCTCTAAATAACCTGTACTGTGTTGATGAGCCGTTAAACAACATTCAATTCAATTCAATTCTCCTCTGTATATTAATATCCACTATTTATTACCATTCAAATGTCATTACTATAAACTGGTAATTTATTCTCAAACGGTATGGGTAAATGATTGTTTTTAGTACATTTGGCAGATGACAGATGTTCTGGACAATAAGACAGTTTGACATTTAATATATTTGTATACCTTATCAGTATAATACTTTAATACATATGATTAAAACATGCAAATGCAATTAGTAGTAGTAGCTTTAACACCTGACGCATTTACTGAGCAACTGACGTGATTGTTATTTGACAGATGTTCAATATTGACTTCGTTCAAGTATATACGACGGTGTATGGCAACACCAGGGTCCCATGTTTGTATAAAGAGATCTTAGGAAAATCGCTAAAACATATTATATACGGAATGTCCATATTGACCCGTTATTAGAAATATTATTGTCTGTGTCGCGTTTTGTATTTTTAGCCGGATTGCGTAGCAAATCCAGGATTATGCTTTGGCGATTTCCATCTACCTGTCTGTCCGTCCGTCTGTCCGTAAGTCCGTCTACGCGTTGACGTTTGGTAAACGTTTTGGTTCAAGTTTTTGTTTTGGCTCAAAAACGAATGGCCGAAAATCTTTGAAACTTGGCACACATGTTAACTTGAAATGGGGAATTCGCAATCCGGCGTTTGCACCACTGTGCTTCTCTTGTTTATATTAACTTAGCCATAATGTATGTCCTTAGTTCATTAATGTAAATCCGCGCTTTATTGTTTGAAGGCTTCAACTTATTTTCTCAATAATTAAGTTCATGTTAATTATTTACCAAACCAAACTATGATTTTGTTTATATTTTATCTATTTATTACAGACGGGTGAAACATTTAAGAATATGTAATTAGAAATAAATAAGTTTCAAAACACTGTATTCCTTTTCAAATCCCAACACAAATTCGTACTTTGCGCAAAACATTCTCAAAGTGCGCAGACATTTGGTGCATATTTTATATCGATTAACCACTTGCGCAATTCCGGAATAGTCCTGCACAATTCCGGAATCGTCGTGCATTTTAAGAATTCTTACTTTGCGCAGAGCAGTTCCGGAATCTTATATATAACTTATATATAATGTTTTGAGAATCCGAACTATATAGACACAATATAAACGGCTCCAACCAGGCCAAACTCAAAATCTGGAGCGTTGAATTAAGAGTTACCAACTCATTCATTTTACGCATGTTCAGTCACGGGTATTTTAAGAATCCATGAACAACGCTATTTTTAATCAGCATATATACATTATTACATGATCTGAACACCTGGATAACGTATTGATGAACGATTTATAGTGTAATTTTCCCCGCGATTTGACGGTTTAGTTTCTTTAATCAAGACATCGATTTTTCTTGAAATACAATTTATATGCTGTATAAATATTGTTATTCTAGAGAAAAACATACAGTATATGTCTCCGGTTATATTGTCAATAATCTTGTAAAATGTGTTTTCAGGTAGCATCTGTTTCGTGGAACCTAATGTTGGTTGTCAATTTATGTGTTTTCAGGAAGCATCCTGTTTCGTGGAGCCTAATGTTGGTTGTCAATTTATGTGTTTTCAGGAAGCATCCTGTTTCGTGGAGCCTAATGTTGGTTGTCAATTTATGTGTTTTCAGGAAGCATCCCGTTTCGTTGAGCGTGAGTTGGGAAGTTTGGACCTGCTCGTCAACTGTGCAGCTATCCTTCATCCTTCCGGTCGAGGAGAAACCAGCCTTAAAGATGTCACCATGCAGGTGCGTGCACAGGGTGTTATTTAATTTAAGATTACTTTATCAACGGATAATATATATCCGGGTAATACAAATAACTCGTGAATGAACAGCAATGTATATAGTATAACGTACCCTACAAAAAATATCGACAGATGGGAGTTGTAATATAGATCTTCAGGTTTCATTTTCTATAATACACTTAGAACATGAGAATCATTCGTTAAAGAGACACATGACAATTGATTTTTGTAAAACTCTCGGCGCCCGTTAGTTTTGAATTTATTCAATCATTACTATTTATTATAAAAATAGTATAAGTCAAAATGGTACTGGATTAATAAATCGGGAGGCTAATTTAAATGCTTGATGAAAACTTCAAAATTGCCTTTTCCCCTTAAAGCTGTAAACTGCCAAATAATGCATATTGGCCTGTTAAGCAAATGACGATCAGGTAAACAGTGTTTATTAATGATATACATGTATATTGTATAGCGGCTTTGATGTGGACCGTTTGTTTACTCTAGTTATACCAGTAATGGATTGGATGCCTTATTTGTTGTACACATTATTAAAATATTATATTACGAATTTCGACTTGAAACGTTTATACAGATAATACGTTCTTAATCAGATATATTAAACTGAATTATAGCGCGGTTACGTCTTCAATAGCTCGCATTTAAGTGGTTTTGTAAATATGTGTGTACGCATTTGTTTTACTTACGCCCTGGTGCGTCGCCCGTCCGTCTGATGGATTTTCATGCAATTTCACAGGAATGTTGATCTTGATTTCTAGTTCGTCTTAAGTAATAGGTTGAAATCAAATTCAAGATAGCCGCCACAGCTTAACATAGATTTTCAAAATACAATTTTGTAGCGACTACTTCTCGAAAACCATAAATGTTATTGATTTGAAACCTTTACCAAACTGACAAGCATTACATGTCCTAGGCCAAATTAATTTGATTCGATGTCAAACATGGTTGCCAGCTGGCTTCTTTGTTTACAAAGAGTTATATAGGAAAACGTGTGGCGACTATTCCTCTGAAACTATTTGATGGCTTTTCATGAAACTTTACAGGCATGCTACTCTTGCTATCTAGTTGGTTCGTCTTAAGCAACAATCAGATTGACCGCAAATTAAAAATGGCCAGCACAGCTAAAAATAGATTAAAAAAAATACACAATTTTATGGCGACTTCCGCTCAAAAACCGTAAGTGGTATTTATTTGGAAACTTTACCAAAATGACTGGCATGAAATGCAGTTGGTAATAAACAAAATTCAGTTTGGTTCGACGTCAAGCAAGGCTGTAGATATAAATACTCGTGATGACTACTACTCCAGTTCTACTGGATTTCCATTAAACTTCACAGAAAATATTGCATTTAAGAGTCGATGTAGAGTAAATTAATGTTGTTGTATGATTTGTATGTATCTTGTTTGGTTCATAAAGGGAGATTATAAATTTTATATATTTTTATAATAAAGGGAGGTAATAATGGTTTTTAAATGATAAAAACAAGTTAACATTAAAAAAGAAATCTGTCTGTATGTCTATCTGTCTGCCTGTTTGTATGTCTGTCTGTCTGTCAGTCAGGTATGTGTTGTTCCTTAATTTGGTCGTTCATACATGCGTAAAAAACAACAACATATTTTGACCATTCACTGTATTACACGTTACTTGTGTTTTCCATACTTTATATGTCAACAATAGCCATTTGCAATGTTCAGGGATTACAAGAAACGTGTACAACAAACGTATTTGGTCCATTGTTGATGGGAAAGCATTTCGGCCGATTGTTGATGAACAGCGGTGGTTGCGTTGGTCAGCAGGTTTCCGACGAGAAACGGCAACACGCAGGTGTGCTGGTCAACATATCGGCTAAAGTTGGGTCAATAACAGACAACGGTAGGTCAAGTAATATCAACATTTGTATATCAATCAGAATTGAGCATTTTAATAAATATGTCTGTGTGCAACTGCATACAATATTTAACTTGTAAGAAGGTAATGACCCTATCATATTGCAACACACTGCATGTTTAGTGGTTGACCTATTTACAGTTCGCTACTGTGATTTCCTCTGATTGTACGATGACCCGAAAGATTGTACGATGACCCGAAAGATTGTGGACACTATGATGACGTCTTTCTAAATCCTGAAATGGTGGTTACATTTGTTTTTTGTCTCTCGTGTTGCTCTGGCTTCTGCCAAGGCAAGTACGCCTTAATGGTCATATCACTGGTCAGTAGTTATTAACATTCACACTGGCGTTCGTTTAGTGCAATATGGCGACCCGTCTCCCCCTGCTATGAATCAGTAGTGTTATTTTTACTGGTCCTTTGGGACCAACGAACCCAATATAAGTGTCTAAAGTAGAATACAATCAAACCGAGTTTGATACTTTATGTTTTTGGTTGTGTTTGATGCTTCCAAAGGATCTCCCTTATCCGTATTTATTGTTCTCTATTATTTTCTCTGGTCAAGTCATAGAGTACTTACTTTGTGGTTTTCTAAGCATTTTGTTATGTTCATATATACATGATCATCTTTATGTTATAGTTATGTTGCCTAATAATGCTGCCTTATTTGGCTGGGATTTCCTTATTTACACTGTACCGTTTGTATTGGGATGACAATGGTTTAGAGCGAGGTTTGATGCACCCTAGAACCTGGTTTAAACCCTAGCGGCCTTTTTTCCACTGACCATTCCAAGGAGTTACCCCTAATGTCAACTATTTTATGTCTGTGGTGACCCATACTTTGCTTCTATTTTCCCTTTAATTGTTGTTTGTTTCGATTGCGTGTTTTTGGTTGATCGCCTTTTGTACATGCTACATTTCCTATTCGACTTGTATTGACCATCATTACACTTTGTTTCAGGTTTGGGTTGCTGGTGTAATGTACATCTTTACACTTTGTTTTATATAAAGGTGGCTGATGTATTGCACAACATCATCACTTCTTTTCAGGTTTGGGTGGCTGGTATAATGTACATCTTCAAACTTTGTTTCAGATGTGGGAGGCTGGTTGTTTCAGGTATATCATCACACTTTGTTTCAGGTTTGGGAGGCTGGTGTACTGTATATCATCACACTTTGTTTCAGGTTTGGGAGACTGGTGTACTGTATATCATCACACTTTGTTTCAGGTTTGGGAGACTGGTGTACTGTATATCCTTACACTTTGTTTCAGGTTTGGGTGGCTGGTGTAATGTACATCTTTACACTTTGTTTTATATTAAGGTGGCTGATGTATTGCACAATATCATCACTTCTTTTCAGGTTTGGGTGGCTGGTGTAATGTACATCTTCAAACTTTGTTTCAGATGTGGGAGGCTGGTTGTTTCAGGTATATCATCACACTTTGTTTCAGGTTTGGGAGACTGGTGTACAGTATATCATCACACTTTGTTTCAGGTTTGGGAGGCTGGTGTACTGTATATCATCACACTTTGTTTCAGGTTTGGGAGACTGTTGTACTGTATATCATCACACTTTGTTTCAGGTTTGGGAGGCTGGTATAGTTACAGGCTGTCAAAGGCAGCGTTAAATATGGCAACGAAGAATCTCAGTTTAGAACTAGGGCGCGGTCGTAAAAAGGTCGTCTGCGTCTCTCTACATCCGGGTACTGTGGATACTGCGTTATCCAGACCGTATCATAAAAACGTGAAGGACTTGTTTACCACGGAACAAAGTGTCACGAAGTTATTGAATGTGATTGATAGTTTGACTGCTGAGGATTCTGGTAAATTCTTTACCTATGACAGAGTACAGCTGCCATTTTAAAGGCGTTGCTGTCGCTAGATAACAACAACAACAACAACAACTCAAGATCACGCTTACTACCTACAACACTTATACGAGTTGCAGTTAATTTATAATAGCTTAATACATCACAGAAAAAGAATCTTGTTTTCACCTTGCAGAAGGAACATGTTAAATTTGCATTGACTTAATCTTAGTCTTGTGGCCTATCTATTAAGGTAGTTTATATCAAACTTTTCTCTACATTATTTATCATATGTAGGCTGCTATTTGAATGTAAATTCAAATCAATTATATTTACATAAAAAGACCTAATATGATTGCCATTAACAAATGGTTTTCTTGAGCTCATATTAATTAATATATGTTACATGTTATGTATGTGAAAATATCAAGCTGATTGTGGGTGGCTTATATGCCCATTGGGGCGGGTGTTTGTTTATTTATACTGTATGCATTTTGTTATTCATTTTCTGTTTACAGAACATAACTAAGAATCAACATCTGCCTCATTTGTTAATATATTTTCGTGTATAAGTGGAAAAGACCTTAGCTTTAGAGCTACAAACCTCTATCCCGCTGGGTTCGCTCCCTGGCGGAGGCATGCCTGCTGGGAAACTTCACCCTTCATGTCATACCCTCTGAGATTGCTGTCTCAATATAACCTACTATTTGTTAACGGGACGTAAAACATTTAAATTTCATTTTAAATAAATAAATAAATTAATATGAATGAATGAATGAATGAATGACAATGTGTCTTGAGTTATCAATTTCATTTAGTATACCATTGTTTTAATGACTTTTGTATAAATTGAATCTATTTACTATATTTGCAGACAATATGACTTGATTTAAGCCAAATGTGTAATGTTTGTTAAATAACGATAACACATGTATCAAAACCATTTGTTTGTTTGAATGGTGTTTTACGTCATTTTAGCACATAATTACATATGGAAGAAGATTTCGAAGTTTTATTACAGGCCCTGACTATTTAGTGTAGAAGAATGCGTAGTGAAGTGAAAACGATATGTCATAACTAATTGCTTGCACTTATTACAGTCAAGGAGCCTCGCACTCATTACAGTCAAGGAGCCTCGCACTTATTACAGTCAAGGAGCCTCGCACTCATTACAATCAAGGAGCCTCGCACTCATTACAGTCAAGAAGCCTCGCACTCATTACAGTCAAGGAGCCTCGCACTCATTACAGTCAAGGAGCCTTGCACTCATTACAGTCAAGGAGCCTCGCACTTATTACAGTCAAGGAGCCTCGCACTTATTACAGTCAAGGAGCCTCACACTTATTACAGTCAAAGAGCCTCGCACTTATTACAGTCAAGGAGCCTCGCACTCATTACAGTCAAGGAGCCTCGCACTCATTACAGTCAAGGAGCCTCGCACTCATTACAGTCAAGGAGCCTCGCACTTATTACAGTCAAGGACCCTCGCACTTATTACAGTCAAGGACCCTCGCACTCATTACAGTCAAGGAGCCTCATTACAGTCAAGGAGCCTCGCACTTATAACAGTCAAGGAGCCTCGCACTCATTACAGTCAAGGAGCCTCGCACTTATTACAGTCAAGGAGCCTCGCACTCATTACAGTCAAGGAGCATCTCCACATATAGATGACCATTTTGTAGCCCCATTATGTTTTGTTTGTTAAGAAAAGAAAGATTTAAAGTGAATATTTTGAAAGGAGATAACTGAAACAGTAACCCTTACAGTAATGCTCATTTACCAATCAATAATATAGATTATAACTTACATATTTTAAAAATCCTAACTCTATAGACACATTATAAATGACTTTAACCAGCCAGCGTTGAATTATCAGCTCATAATTCATTTTACGCATATTCAGTCACGGTTATTTTTTAAGAACCGGTGAATAAACCTATACTTTTTTTTTATCAGAACATACATTATTATCACATAACTTATGGTGTGGGAGTGGAATAACACCATTCTATTTGATTTATTTTCGATATACCACTAGTTATATAAGTTTGCGAATAAGTCTAGTATGCACTGTCAAAAAAAATCGATAATGACAATGATCCAATTCCCAGGTTTATGTCGGTTTCGCATGTTTAAGCGACAGGCAAAATGCAATAAAAGTCGACATGTGAGTTATATGATAAATAGAATCTAACATTCGTTTTCATTCATTATTGAATTTATTAAACTCGTTAGCAAAAATGATATAATGCTCGGCAAGAGCCTCGTATTGTATCTTTTGCCAACTCCTTTAATAAATTCAATAATGAACGAGTACTCATGTAAAATCCTCTATTTATTTGACCTGAACACATGGAATTGGTGTGGATAAAGCCGTGTCCTCGATAACTCAGACTAGCACGGTATGCTAGAAGGTTGATGCAAGATGAGAAATTAGTGCTTTAACTAGGACTCAAACCTCCAGGGTACCATGGCGGTGCTCTTACCTCCAGGGTACCATGGCAGTGCTCTTACATCTTACTACCTGTATTAGTTTCAGATGGTACTTGAGTGATGGCAGAAAACAATGATCGGGGCTCCAGCGAAAAATGAAGTGTTTACAATAGAATTTGCAGCACCTCTGAAATTCTGCAAGTGAAAAGGTTCTAGGCCCATTCTGCATATTTTTTATATCGATAAAGGGTGAGCCTGGAATGTTCATTCGTGGGCGCCATATAACCTTTTTATGTTGGTGCGCAGTAAAACCCAATGCAAATTAATTCATCATATGGGGTTGCTTTTGCTATTAGTTGTACATGCATCGAAATACTTTAAAAATGCAACATTGCTTAGAATATTTCCTTTTAAATACATTTGCTATACTTTTAATATATGTACTACTACATTACTGGACATAAAAATCTTCCAAGTTCACGTGTTTAAAATCAAAATCACGAAACCGTGAAGAACGAAGCCGGCTAAGGTGTGAAAACCACGCTTTGCACGGGTGTGCTTCTGGTAAGTACCTTGTCCGGAAAAAAAATCGATAATGTTGTTCTATTAACGCTAAATGATCATGGAAAATGCGTGGAAAGCTTGCTCATGCTACATGATTGATTAGCTCAGGTACATAATTGAGGCCCGTTTATAGTTTTCTTTTTGCACGGCATTGTTATATTGAATACTGTATATACTTTGGATTTGACTTCATTGCAGCTGTACTCATACTTAATACAAAACTGTTTTTGATAATTATTAATTATAAGCCATGGTAAGTTTACTTTGAGAAACCATCATAGGGATTGGGAAGTGCATTATTTTTTACATTTCTGCTTGAGACAACTAGAGTTTGCATTAATCAATTACTTACGGCTTCTTGGGTGTGTTTTTTTCGATTCAATTTTTAGCTCTACTGATCAGAGATCAGCAGAGCTTATGCCGTGGTGCGGCGTCCGTCGTCCGTCTGTCCGTCCGTCCGTCCGTCTGTCCGTCCGTCCGTTAACTTTTATTTGTAGCGACTACTCCTCTGAAACTACTGGATGGATATTCATAAAACTTTACAGAAATGTTGCCCATGAAGTCTAGTGGATCCTAGCAAAAATTCATGTTGATGTGAAATCCAAGATGGCCGCCAAAGCTAAAAATAGATTTTTTAAATTCAAGTTTGTAGCGACTTACTTCTTGAAAACTATAAGTGATATTGATATGGGACTTTTTCTAAAATGATCAGCATGACATGATGTTGGTCCTTGTCGAAAATCGTTTTGATTTGACGTTAAACATGGCTGCCAGCGGCCATCTTTGTTTACATAGAGTTATATAATGAAAACTTGTAGCGACTACTCCTCTGAAACTACTTGACGGATTTTCATGAAACTTCACAGGAATGTTGCTCTTGATGTCTAAATGATCCTAGCAAAATTTCAGGTCGGCCGGAAATTCAAGATGGCCGCCACGGCTAAAAATAAATTTTCAAAATACAAGTTTGTAGCGAATACTTCTTGAAAACTATAAGTGATATTGATATGGGACTTTTTCTAAAATGATCAGCATGACATGATGTTGGTCCTTATCAAAAATCGTTTTGATTCGACGTTAAACGTGGCTGCCAGCGGCCATCTTTGTTTACATAGAGTTATATAGTAAAAACTTGTAGCGACTACTTCTCTGAAACTACTTGGCGGATTTTCATGAAACTTTACAGGAATGTTGCTCTTAATGTCTAATTGATCCTAGCAAAATTTCAGGTCGGCGGGAAATTCAAGATGGCCGCCATGGCTGAAAATAGATTTTCAAAATACAAGTTTGTAGCGACTACTTCTTGAAAACTATAAGTGATATTGATATGGGACTTTTTCTAAAATGATCAGCATGACATGATGGTTATCCGAGTCGAACATTATTTTGATTCGACATTAAACATGGCTGCCAGTGGCCATCTTTGTTTACATAGAGTTATATAATGAAAACTTGTAGCGACTACTCCTCTGAAACTACTTGGCGGATTTTCATGAAACTTCACAGAACTGTTGCTCTTGATGTCTAATTGATCCTAGCAAAATTTCAGGTCGGCCGGAAATTCAAGATGGCCGCCATGGCTAAAAATAGGTTTTTAAAATACAAGTTTGTAGCGACTACTTCTTGAAAACTATAAGTGATATTGATATGGGACTTTTTCTAAAATGATCAGCATTACATGATGTTGGTCCTTGTCAAAAATCATTTTGATTAGATGTTAAACATGGCTGTCAGCGGCCATCTTTGTTTACATAGAATTATATAATGAAAACTTGTAGCGACTACTCCTCTGAAACTACTTGACGGATTTTCATGAACTTCACAGGAATGTTGCTCTTGATGTCTAATTGATCCTAGCAAAATATCAGGTCGGCCGGAAATTCAAGATGGCCGCCACGGCTTAAAATAATTTTTCAAAAAACAAGTTTGTAGCGACTACTTCCTGAAATCAAAATCAATCAGTAGAGCTTCAAGGTCATTGACCTCTTGTTGTCTTAGGTCTATTGATTTTCCAGTCAACTTGTCTCTCAGATCCAACTTTCGTCTTGATCTGTAAAAGTAACGAAGAAAATAATTTTAAATTAATTTTAAGGTTTAAAATGAATAGTGATCTCTTGTCACATATATAAATTTGCTTTTATCGAACACAGAAAATCTGTTTTGAACAGCTTGTTCAAAACAGATTTGCTGTTTTAATTTTGGACTATACTGACCAAGTTTACATGCAGGTGTGCAATTCTGCAAACAGGGTGTGTAAAAAAATTTGCTAAGAGCCAATTCGGACTAAGTTTGTGTCTCTGGAGCAATTTATTTTTTAAAGACTAAGGTGAAAAAGTTACATTTTAGATCATCTTTCTTCTATAAATGTAATACATTACATAAGAAAGTAATAGTTTGAAAGTGTGTTTAGCAAAAACAACAACTTTGTTTTACCTCACCTACTCGGAACAAATTTAATCGCCCCGTGTGGTTCTCGGGGGGCCCCGTTTGGTTACGGGGCAAAGAATAGGGCCACTTCAGATCCCGTTGGAGGGGGAAGGCAGAGGGGTAGACCCCACTCACCCAAATTCATGTTCATTATATATTTTTTGTTCATGCACATTAAAGGTCTTCATCATGACCCCTGCATGTTTCAGGCGCCATCTCACTCATATCACTAGAGCAGTGGCAGAAAAACAATAACGTGGCTCCAGCGTAAATAGAGTATCTACAATAGAACTTGCAGCAACTCTGCAGTTCAGGGTGAGAAGGTTCTAGGCCCGTTCTCCATATTTTATCTCGATGTACATGGGGAATGAGCCTGGCATGTTCATTCCTGTTAGGCGCCATATAACCTTTCATGTGTTGGTGCGCCTTAAAACCCCAATTCAATTCAATACAATTCGACCAAATAGATAATGACATCTTGTGTACTGTGTGCCACTTATTGTGTAAACCACCACCGCAAACCATGTATATAATTGTGTATATATATGTATATAATTATATATAATAAGAATGAATGTGTACATGGATGTGAATGTGTGTGTGGCAGTGCGTGCGTGTATATTTGTATGTGTGCACAATAGTGTAAAGGAAATCACTGTTTTTGATTTGTAAAATATGTTTTGTACTGTAGATGTATGACTTTACAGAGGGGCCCCAAAGGAGATTAGTGGTGGCTAATTGGGTCACCCTATATAAATAAAGACATTCATTCATTCAACTATAAAAGTCGAACAGGCAATGTAGTATTCCCAGAACACAGTCAACCAAAAGCCGAATACAAAACGAATAACTATTACAAGGAAAAAATACTACAAATATAAATGAGTTAACATTTGAGGTACCGCCTTGGAATGGTCAGTGACAAAAAGGCCGCCGGGAATTTAAACCAGGTTTTAAGGTGCACCAAACCACACTTTTACCCTATTTTTATCACAGCACAACGCACCACCCACCCTCAAATATATCAATAAAATTAATAAAGAAATCCACGATAGGCTAGCTTCGGCAGCTGCATCCTTTTATGGGTTTTGTATTTGTCTATGGTTAACAGACTGTGAATCATGTAGTTGACGATACGCATGCATTACAACTTCAATTCCTAGTGAACTCGTCTAAAAAACTTGAATGGTATAAACACATATTTTGTTCAAAGGTTACCGTTTTATTTGCTAAAATGACGTTTTCGTAGATCAATCCACTGAAGTGTATAGCATGCGGTAATATTTCCCCGGGATTTTTTACGGAGCATATCTGAAAGTGTAAGTGAAACTGAATGTATTGGAATGGAATAAGTGCAAATCGATATTTTATGGATTGATACCCATAAATCCACGAATATATAACGAGAAAGTTTAGTGTTGAATTGGTTTTATTCATAATGCGGTACTTTTTAGCTAAGCTTTTTCGAAGGAAAACAATAATTATTGTCATCACTTCAAGTTGATCGTTGTCAGTGTTGTCTGCATCAGAGTTAAAGTTTGTATGAAGCCTTGTAACTCGCAAATTACTTTACATAATGAATTGAAACTTCACACACGCATTTGGCATCCTTAGAAAACACCTCAAATCCAGTTCCTATAACTCTTGATTTTATTTTGACAAAATTATGGTCCCTTTTATACTGCGAAAACTTATGTATGTAAGCTTGGTTTAAGATGGTAATCTTGGTTAAATTTTGCATGTAAGCTTGCATCTCACAAACTAATTCATGTAATGGATCATAAGCCAACACAACAGAGCCGGGTTCTGTAACTTAAGTTGCTTTTATTTTAACAAAATAATAGCCCCTTTAATACTTAGAAACACTTGGTTAAAGTTTTTAACCCTGGTAAAAGTTTCTATAAACGCTTTGATCTCGCAATCTACATAATTGATTGAAACTTCACTCATACATTATTCATTATAAGACCACAACAAAGAGACACGTTACATAAATCTTTGCTTTTATTTTAACAAAATTAAGGCCCCTTTTTACTTAATAAAAAAAAGGCAATTCCATCTTGTCCAGTCACTTCTAAAAAATGATTTCTAATTTGAATCGATTTTCATTTGAAGGATTATATCAATAAAACCTTGGCCAGGTTTCAAAATAAACAATATTGACGCATTCATTGTGTAGTTATTGCTTTCGATAATTACAAATAACAACACTTCTTTCAGCTTGATAACTTTCATAATTTCAATAATTATTTCAAAGTACATCAAAAACAATTGTTTGCATTCCTATCACTTCACAGGCCAACCGTCATGCTTATTTATTTATCAGCAGCTTTTTACGCTTGCGTAAAACCTTGCTTGTCATAAATATTATATAATTAAACAAATACACATGGCGACATAAATAAAAGCCGGCTACATGTAACGTGTCTCGGTCACCACGGATTCTAAACTGATCTAAACTTTTATTTAATGTCCTTGAATTTTTACGTACGGAAGGGTATTCATCCGTGACTCCAGTTGTTGTTATATTGAATTTTTCAATTAAAACTAACACACGTTGTTATGATATATACCAATAATTCAATATATGTGGTCTAGTGGTAGAGCGTTGGACCCATGATCCTAAAGTCGTGTACATCATACAATAATTATGTATACCATAATCAAATGTGTTGTGTCCCTGAGCAAGACACTTTATCTGCATTGCTTAGTACTGGTTCTACACAAGAAGACAATCAAGAAGTACCTTAGAAGCAAATCGCTTACAGCAGGTATATAATTAGCTAACCAGGTACAGTTAAATGGTGAATAATCGATTCCTAACCGTATGTCCTCGATAGCTCAGTGGTTAGAACGCTGGTACGGTAAACCACAGACCCTGGGTTCGAGTCCCGGTTGATTTCACCACCTGTTATATTTGGGGGCTTATCCGTCGCGAATACGCTTCCGTAGTAACGTAATCAGAGCATATAGTAATTTGTGATCAACAACCGGAACGCACAACTTCGTTTTGCGTTTCAAATTTTTTTGCGGATTAAATACTGAAAGCAGGTGAGACTTGTTTGTTTTATATATATATATTATTATGGCTCCCCCACACAAAGTGTGGTAAGGGAGCTATGTGTGTGGGGGAGCCATGTTGATTTGTGCTTTCAGTCTGTAGGTCTGTCTGTCTGTCTGTAGGTCTGTCTGTCTGTGTCAAACGATGTCAGATCCATAACTAGAGAATGGTTGGACCTAGGGTCCTCAAACTCGGAAGGATGGTTGGTCATGACAAGTAGATGACCCCTACTGATTTTGGGGTCACTAGGTCAAAGGTCAAGGTTGCGGTGACATTGACTATCAAAACGATGTCCGATCAATAACTAGAGAATGGTTGGACCCAGGGTCCTCAAACTTGGAAGGATGGTTGGTCGTGACCATTAGATGACCCCTATTGATTTTGAGGTCAAGGTCGCGGTGACATTGACTATCAAAACGATGTCCGATCAATAACTAGAGAATGGTTGGACCTAGGGTCCTCAATCTTGGAAGGATGGTTGGTCATGACCAGTAAATGAATCCTATTGATTTTGGGTCACTAGGTCAAAGGTCAAGGTCGTGGTGAAATTGACTATCAAAACGATGTCCGATCAATAACTACACAATGGTTGGACATAGGGTCCTCAAACTTGGACGGATGGTTGGTCATGACCAACAGATGACCCCTATTGATTTTGGATTCACTAGGTCAAAGGTCAAGGTCGCGGTGACCTTGACTATCAAAACAATGTCCGATCAATAACTAGACAATGGTTGACCTAGGGTCCTCAAACTTGGCAGGATGGTTGGTCATGACCAGTAGATGACCCCTATTGATTTTGGGGTCACTAGGTCAAAGGTCACGGTGACATTTGACTATCAAAACAATGTCCGATCAATAACTAGACAATGGTAGGACCTAGGGTCCTCAAACTTAGAAGGATTGTTGGTCATGACCAGTATATTACCCCTTTTGATTTAGGGATCACTAGGTCAAAGGTCAAGGTCGTGATGACCTTGACTATCAAAACGATCCCCGATCAATAATAAAACAATGTCCGATCAATAACTCTCTAATGGTTAGACCTAGGGTCCTCAAACTTGGAAGGATGGTTGGTCGTGACCAATAGATATTACTGATACAGATAGTAGACACAGTCACAGGGATATAGAATATCAAAATGATCTCAGATCAATAGAGAACGGTTGGACCTAGAGTCGTCAATCATGTATGTTCGGGCGAGTGGGGGAGCCATTCGTTTTTGTCCCATGGACAATAACAATTTCTAGACTTTTCTAGATAACGATCGGTGAGTCATTAAAAAAAGTCAATAATGGATGGGTTATGGTCAAGAGAAATTTTAAGAAAGATTACTTTAATATATGGCAGAAATTGTGATGTTTATATCCGAACTTCGGTACAATTTACTCTTTTTTTCGTGAAATAAATTGGTCTACAGCATAGTCCAAGCATCCACTTAGAGCTCACGAGCCATCATTTCTAAGGAAAATTAATCATGTTATCACATTATCCAAATTTCAAGTACGCCATTGTCAAAAGAACAAACCAACAGATTTCCTTTCTTTTTTTCCAATTACCTTCAATACACACGTGATACATGTACCTTCAATACACACGTGATACATGTACCTTCAATACACACATAATACATGTACCTTCAATACACACATAATACATGTACCTTCAATACACACGTGATACATATACCTTCAATACACACGTGATACATGTACCTTCAATACACACATGATTCAATACACACATGATACATGTACCTTCAATACACACGTAATACATGTACCTTCAATACACACATAATACATGTACCTTCAATACACACATAATACATGTACCTTCAATGCACACGTGATACATGTACCTTCAATACACACGTGATACATGTACCTTCAATACACACGTGATACATGTACCTTCAATACACACGTGATACATGTACCTTCAATACACACATGATACATACACATGATACATGTACCTTCAATACACACATGATACATGTACCTTCAATACACACGTGATACATGTACCTTCAATACACGCGTGATACATGTACCTTCAATACACACATGACACATGTACCTTCATATACACGTGATACATATACCTTCAATACATACGTGATACATGTACCTTCAATACACACGTGATACATGTACCTTCAATACACACGTAATACATGTACCTTCAATACACACATAATACATGTACCTTCAATGCACACGTGATACATGTACCTTCAATGCACACGTGATACATGTACCTTCAATACACACGTGATACATGTACCTTCAATACACACGTGATACATGTACCTTCAATACACACATGATACATAAACATGATACATGTACCTTCAATACACACATGATACATGTACCTTCAATACACACGTGATACATGTACCTTCAATACACACGTGATACATGTACCTTCAATACACACGTGATACATGTACCTTCAATACACGCGTGATACATGTACCTTCAATACACACGTGATACATGTATCTTCAATACATACGTGATACATGTACCTTCAATACATACATGATACATGTGCCTTCAATAGACACATGATACATATACCTTCAATACACACATGATACATATACCTTCAATATACACATGATACATGTACCTTCAATACACACATGCTACATATACCTTCAATACACACGTGATACATGAACCTTCAATATTCACATGATACATGTACAATATACACGTGATACATGTACCTTCAATACCACACGTGATACATGTACCTTCTATACACACGTGATACATGTACCCTTCTATACACACGTGATACATGTACCTTCAATACACACGTGATACATGTACCTTCAATACACACGTGATACATGTACTTTCAATACACACATGATACATGTACCTTCAATACACACGTGATACATGTACCTTCAATACACACGTGGTACATGTACCTTCAATATATGATACATGTACCTTCAATACACACGTGATACATGTACCTTCAATATATGATACATGTACCTTCAATACACACGTGATATATGTACCTTAAATACACACGTGATACATGTACCTTCAATACACACGTGAATACATTACCTTCAATACACACGTGATACATGTACCTATAATATACACCTGATACATGTACCTTCAATACACAAGTGGCACATATACCTTCAATACACACATGATTCAATACACAAATGATACATGTACCTCCAATACACACGTGATACATGTACCTTCAATACACACGTGATACATGTACCTTCAATACACACTTGATACATGTACCTTCAATACACACGTGATACATGTACCTTCAATACCCACATTTTCCAATTACCTTCAATACACACGTGATACATGTACCTTCAATACACACATGATACATGTACCTTCAATACACACAGAATACTTGTACCTTCAATACACACGTGATACATGTACCTTCAATACACACGTGATATATGTACCTTAAATACACACGTGATACATGTACCTTCAATACACACGTGATACATTACCTTAAATACACACGTGATACATGTACCTTCAATATACACCTGATACATGTACCTTCAATACACACGTGGCACATATACCTTCAATACACACATGATTCAATACACAAATGATACATGTACCTCCAATACACACGTGATACATGTACCTTCAATACACACGTGATACAAGTACCTTCAATACACACTTGATACATGTACCTTCAATACACACGTGATACATGTACCTTCAATACCCACATTTTCCAATTACCTTCAATACACACGTGATACATGTACCTTCAATACACACATGATACATGTACCTTCAATACACACAGATTACATGTACCTTCAATACACACGTGACACATGTACCTTCAATACACACGTGATACATGTACCTTCAATACACACGTGATACATGTATCTTCAATACATACGTGATACATGTACCTTCAATACATACATGATACATGTGCCTTCAATAGACACATGATACATATACCTTCAATACACACATGATACATATACCTTCAATATACACATGATACATGTACCTTCAATACACACATGCTACATATACCTTCAATACACACGTGATACATGTACCTTCAATATTCACATGATAAATGTACAACATACACGTGATACATGTACCTTCAATACACACGTGATACATGTACCTTCTATACACACGTGATACATGTACCTTCTATACACACGTGATACATGTACCTTCAATACACACGTGATACATGTACTTATAATACACACGTGATACATGTACCTTCAATACACACGTGATACATGTACTTTCAATACACACGTGATACATGTACCTTCAATACACACGTGGTACATGTACCTTCAATATATGATACATGTACCTTCAATACACACGTGATACATGTACCTTCAATATATGATACATGTACCTTCAATACACACGTGCTATATGTACCTTAAATACACACGTGATACATGTACCTTCAATACACACGTGATACATTACCTTCAATACACACGTGGCACATATACCTTCAATACACACATGATTCAATACACAAATGATACATGTACCTTCAATACACACGTGATACATGTACCTTCAATACACACGTGATACATGTAACTTCAATACACATTTGATACATGTACCTTAAATACACACGTGATACATGTACCTTCAATACACACATTTTCCAATTACCTTCAATACACACGTGATACATGTACCTTCAATACACACGTGATACATGTACCTTCAATACACACGTAATACATGTACCTTCAATACACACGTGATACATGTACCTTCAATACACACATAATACATGTACCTTCAATACACACGTGATACATGTACCTTCAATACACACGTGATACATTACCTTCAATACACACGTGATACATGTACCTTCGATACACACGTGATACATATACCTTCAATACACACGTGATACATGTACCTTCAATATACACCTGATACATGTACCTTCAATACACACGTGGCATATATACCTTCAATACACCCATGATTCAATACACAAATGATACATGTACCTTCAATACACACGTGATACATGTACCTTCAATACACACTTGATACATGTACCTTCAATACACACGTGATACATGTACCTTCAATACACACATTTTCCAATTACCTTCAATACACACGTGATACATGTACCTTCAATACACACGTGATACATGTACCTTCAATACACACATAATACATGTACCTTCAATACACACGTGATACATGTACCTTCAATACACACATACTACATGTACCTTCAATACACATGTGATACATGTACCTTCAATACACACGAGATACATGTACCTTCAATACACACGTGATACATTACCTTCAATACACACGTGATACATGTACCTTCAATACACACGTGATACATGTACCTTCAATATATGATACATGTACCTTCAATACACACGTGATATATGTACCTTAAATACACACGTGATACATGTACCTTCAATACACACGTGATACATTACCTTCAATACACACGTGATACATGTACCTTCAATATACACCTGATACATGTACCTTCAATACACACGTGGCACATATACCTTCAATACACACACAATTCAATACACAAATGATACATGTACCTTCAATACACACGTGATACATGTACCTTCAATACACACGTGATACATGTACCTTCAATACACACATTTTCCAATTACCTTCAATACACACGTGATACATGTACCTTCAATACACACATAATACATGTACCTTCAATACACACGTGATACATGCACCTTCAATACACACATACTACATGTACCTTCAATAAACATGTGATACATGTACCTTCAATATACACCTGATACATGTACCTTCAATACACACGTTGCACATATACCTTCAATACACACACGATTCAATACACAAATGATACATGTACCTTCAATACACACGTGATACATGTACCTTCAATACACACATTTTCCAATTACCTTCAATACACACGTGATACATGTACCTTCAATACACACGTGATACATGTACCTTCAATACACACATAAAACATGTACCTTCAATACACATGTGATACATGCACCTTCAATACACACATACTACATGTACCTTCAATACACATGTGATACATGTACCTTCAATACACACGTGATACATGTACCTTCAATACACACGTGATACATATACCTTAAATACACACGTGATACATGTACCTTCAATATATACCTGATACATGTACCTTCAATACACACGTGGCATATATACCTTCAATACACACATGATTCAATACACAAATGATATATGTACCTTCCATATATACGTGATACATATACCTTCAATACATACATGATACATGTACCTTCAATACACACGTGATACATGTACCTTCAATACACACGTAATACATGTACCTTCAATACACACATAATACATGTACCTTCAATACACACGTGATACATGCACCTTCAATACACACGTGATACATGTACCTTCAATACACACGTGATACATGTACCTTCAATACACACATGGTACATGTACCTTCAATACACAAGTGATACATGTACCTTCAATACACACATGATACATACACATGATACATGTACCTTCAAAACACACATGATACATGTACCTTCAATACACACGTGATACATGTACCTTCAATACACACATGATACATGTACCTTCAATACACACGTGATACATGTACCTTCAATACACACGTGATACATGTACCTTCAATATACACATGATACACGTATCTTCAATACATACGTGATACATGTACCTTCAATACACACATGATACATGTGCCTTCAATAGACACATGATACATATACCTTCAATACACACATGATACATATACCTTCAATATACACATGATACATGTACCTTCAATACACACGTGATACATGTACCTTCAATATTCACATGATACATGTACAATAAACACGTGATACATGTACCTTCAATACACACGTGGTACATGTACCTTCAATAAATGATACATGTACCTTCAATACACACGTGATACATGTACCTTCAATATATGATACATGTACCTTCAATACACACGTGATATATGTACCTTAAATACACACGTGATACATGTACCTTTAATACACACGTGATACATTACCTTCAATACACACGTGATACATGTACCTTCAATATACACCTGATACATGTACCTTCAATACACACGTGGCACATATACCTTCAATACACACATGATTCAATACACAAATGATACATGTACCTTCAATACACACGTGATACATGTACCTTCAATACATACATGCTACATGTACCTTCAATACACACTTGATACATGTACCTTCAATACACACGTGATACATGTACCTTCAATACACACATTTTCCAATTACCTTCAATACACACGTGATACATGTACCTTCAATACACACGTGATACATGTACCTTCAATACACACATAATACATGTACCTTCAATACACAAGTGATACATGTACCTTCAATACACACGTGATACATATACCTTCAATACACACGTGATACATGCACCTTCAATACACACATAATACATGTACCTTCAATACACACGTGATACATGTACCTTCAATACACACGTGATACATTACCTTCAATACACACGTGATACATTACCTTCAATATACACCTGATACATGTACCTTCAATACACACGTGGCATATATACCTTCAATACACACATGATTCAATACACAAATGATACATGTACCTTCAATACACACGTGATACATGTACCTTCAATACACATGTGATACATGTACCTTCAATACACACATGCTACATGTACCTTCAATACACACTTGATATGTGTACTTTCAATATACACATGATACATGTACCTTCAATAAATACATCATACATGTACCTTCAATACACACGTGATACATGTACCTTCAATAAACACGTGATGCATGTACCTTCAATACACACGTGATACATTACCTTCAATACACACCTGATACATGTACTTTCAATACACACATGATAAACGTACCTTCAATACACACGTGATACACGTACCTTCAATACACTCATGATACATGTACCTTCAATACACACATGATTCAATACACACATGATACATGTACCTTCAATACACACGTAATACATGTACCTTCAATACACACGTGATACATGTACCTTCAATACACACGTGATACATGTACCTTCAATACACACGTGATACATTACCTTCAATACACACGTGATACATATACCTTCAATACACACGTGATACATGTACCTTCAATATACACCTGATACATGTACCTTCAATACACACGTGGCATATATACCTTCAATACACACATGATTCAATACACAAATGATACATGTACCTTCAATACACACGTGATACATGTACCTTCAATACACACATGCTACATGTACCTTCAATACACACTTGATACGTGTACTTTCAATATACACATGATACATGTACCTTCAATAAATACATCATACATGTACCTTCAATACACACGTGATACATGTACCTTCAATAAACACGTGATGCATGTACCTTCAATACACACGTGATACATTACCTTCAATACACACCTGATACATGTACTTTCAATACATACATGATAAACGTACCTTCAATACACACGTGATACACGTACCTTCAATACACTCATGATACATGTACCTTCAATACACACATGATTCAATACACACATGGTACATGTACCTTCAATACACATATGATACATGTACCTTCAATACACACGTAATGCATGTACCTTCAATACACACGCGATACATGTACCTTCAATACACACGTGATACATGTACCTTCAATACACACGTGATATATGAACCTTCAATACACACGTGATACATGTATCTTCAATACACACGTGATACATGTACCTTCAATATACACATGATACACACGAAAAGCATGCTCTTGAATTGTAAATTTAAAAAAGTGGTATGGTGAAATTTTCATTTGATCGGATGTATATACTGTTATTTTGTTTAGACCGATTTAGTTCGAATATAAAGATGCATAATGCTAAATTAGTTTTGTTTTTTAATGTTTGTATGAAAAATAGTCGCTCAATTTTGTTTAACACATCTACAAATATAGCTGTCAATGTCACCGCAGTGTAGCATTGGGATTTTTTTTAAACCACATGCCATTGAAAGTATTTCTTCTTTTTTCACAATGCTGTACTTCGATATGTGGACGTTGCTTATTTTTTTATATAAAAGATGGATCGTGTGCTCTAGACAGGTAAATGGACTATTCTATAAATATTTCGAGAAAACAAAAACAAGATTACTTTGAGTATTATACCAAACTTCCGGATATAAAAGACGCACTTTCTGTCTATTATGTATTCTTTATAACATAATGTTCACTTCAATAGTGTCATATGCTCTATGCCTGACATTGCTCTGTCATGTGCAATATGCCTGACATTGCGCTGACATGCGCTATATGCCTGACATTGCTCTGACATGCGCTATATGCCTGACATTGCTCTGTCATGTGCTATATGCCTGACATTGCTCTGCCATGTGCTATATGCCTGACATTGCTCTGTCATGTGCTATATGCCTGACATTGCTCTGTCATGTGCTATATGCCTGACATTGCTATGTCATGTGCTATATGCCCGACATTGCTCTGTCATGTGATATATGCCTGACATTGCTCTGTCATGTGCTATATGCCTGACATTGCTCTGTCATGTGCTATATGCCTGACATTGCTATGTCATGTGCTATATGCCTGACATTGCTCTGTCATGTGATATATGCCTGACATTGCTCATGCCTAAACTATGCATTTGGTTGAAAACATTTCACTTGATCATATCACATCCATTTTTATGCCCCAGAAGGGTGGCATTTAGTAGTCGCACTGTCCGTCCGTCCGTCTGTCAGTCAGTCCCTTCGTGCGTTTGTTCGTTCGTTTGTTCGTCCCTACAATCGTGTCCGGTTAATAACTCTGACAATAATGAACGGATTTTCAAATAACGACGTGTCGCGCACAAAATCCAGGTTCATGGCTACAAGGTCAAGGTCACACTTAGAGGTAAAAAATCAATGCTTTCGTGTTCGGTTAATAACTCTGACATTCACGGACAGATTTTCAAATCACTTGGCGCAAGTGCTCACCACAACAACACGATGTGTCGCGGGGTCCGTGGCTCTAAGGTCAAGGTCACATTTAGACGTCAATGGTCAAATGATGTCCGGTCACTAACTCTGGCATTCCTTGACGGATTTCGAAATTACTTGGCAAAGTGTTCACCACAACAATATCATTTGTCGCGAACAAATCAAGGTCCGTGGCTTTAAGGTCAAGGTCACACTTAGAGGTAAAAAATAAAATCGTGTCCGGTGAATAACTCGGGCATTCCTTTGTGGATTTTGAAATAACTTGGCACAAGTGCTCACCACAACAACATTATATGTCGCGTACAAAATCCAGGTCCGTGGCTCCAAGATCAAGGTCACACTTAGAGGTCAAAGGTCAAATCGTGTCCAATTAGTAACTCTGACATTCCTGGAGTGATTTTCAAATAATTTGGCACAAGTGCTCACCACAACAAGACGATGTGTAGCGCACAAAACCCAGGTCTGTGGCCCTAAGGCCAAGGTCACACTTAGAGGTCAAAAGTCAAATCGTGTCCGGTCAATAACTTTTGCATTCCTTGTCGGATGTTGAAATTACTTGGCACAAGTGCTCACCACAACAATATCATGAGTCTCGAACAAATCCAGGTCTGTGGATCCAAGGTCAAGGTCACACTTAGAGGCCAAACGTCACTTCGGGGTAATTTGTCACTTACAGTGACATTTCTTGTTGACCATTATTTTTAAATGACTGACCAATGACCCTTCAGAAAACTGGTTTGCAGGTTTATTCTGTCTTTGATTTTGTCGAGGTACACTCGATGTAATATAGAGTCAATGTGGTAGAGTATTTGGTATTAATTAAATACAAAAGAAAAATATCACAAGGTCCTTTAATTATAATGAAATGTGCACATGCATAACTTGAGCTGCAGGTCATGTTCGGTTAAATTGTTATTTATGTAAATGTTTGGTCTAAATAACTCGACGACTCTATACTGAATCATAATTATTAATTCATATGTGTTTTATAATGCAAGCAGTTGTACATATAATTAAACAAAGTGTATTTAGATAACCGAACAAGAATGTATTATAATCTTAATGCATATATGAATTAATATCCGGACCCGGACGGCAAGCATACATCCCATGGATTGTCTTTATATCACATCTCTTTTACAGAATATTTGTGGTTAATGAAACAGTATTATATTAGTGCCTATCTCTTACAGATAGACAGGAATCTTGGAAGCTTGTATTTATAACAAAAAGAAGACTGTCAACATGCTGAAGTCAGTCATTACCATCACACTGCTCTCAATTGCTTTGACATCATTTGATTGGAATTGGTGTTTTAATAGTCGTAAAATCAAAGTTACGGAAACACTAAATACATCTTATGATTACATCATAGTCGGTTCCGGTTCCGCTGGATCCGTATTGGCTAGTCGCCTTTCCGAGAGGGATGACGTCACCGTCCTTTTACTTGAAGCCGGCGGCCATTTTGACGAAAACCCAATTTCCCACATACCCGGATATTGGGCCGAGATGCTACATACTGATCAAGATTGGGACTATTACTCAGAAACTCAGACGACTTCTAGTTTTGGATTAAAATCTGCGAAATCATACTGGCCCCGTGGTAGAACGCTAGGGTGATCCAGCGTTATAAACCTAATGCAATATACAAGGGGAAGCCGGTATGACTATGACAGGTGGGAATCGCAAGGTTTGCTAGGTTGGAGCTTTAATGATGTATTACCCTATTTTAAGAAATCAGAAGGAATTCTTATCCCTGAGCTAGAAAATTCTAAATACCACGGAAAAGGAGGACCATTTGGAGTAAGCGAAGGAAGAGTTTCCGAATTGCAAGATGTGTACATGAAAGCTGGAACTGAAATGGGTTATAACAATGGCGACTATAACGGTGAAGAACAAGAAGGATTTAGTGCATTTCAACTTAACGTGAGGAACGGCGTTAGAAGCAGTACAAGTAAAGAATTTTTAGAACTTGCACAAGGGAGATCAAATTTACATATTGGGAGTAGATCTTTTGTTACAAAGATAAACTTTAACGATAAACACGCAACGGGAGTATATATTATACGCAACGGTAGAAAGCAGTTTATACAAGCAAATGGAGAAGTTATCATTTCGGCGGGATCTATAAACTCTCCGCAGTTGTTAATGCTTTCAGGTATCGGACCTAGAGATCAGCTGGAAACGCTAGGCATACCGGTTGTCGCAGATTTACCGGTCGGAGAAAATCTCCAAGATCACATCCGTATCCAGTTATGGGCGAGCATTACAAAACCGCTTTCGATTACTCCAGAAATGAAAAATGGATTCTGGAGTAAACTAAATTATAACCTATTCGGCCAAGGAGTTCTGGGAAAGACAGTGGCAGAAGCAGTAGCATTTCTTCACCTAGACAAAGCCTCGCGCAATAGAACACACACAGATGCGCAGATGAATTTCTTCAGTATGTATCAGACTTCAAACAATGTAAACTTTAAGGATGAGATATTGGACGAACTATTCAGAGATAAAACAAGGTTGTATGGCTTCATGACAGATTTAATTATGAATCATATGAAAAGCAGAGGTACGATAACGCTCCGAAGCGTAGACCCATTTGACCCGCCGATAATAGACCCCAAATACCTCTCTGAGAAGCAAGATGTTGACGATTTTATAAAGGCAATACGTATATGGGAGGAATTTATTAATACCCCAGCAATGTCTTCCATTGGAAGCGCGTTTGACCAACTTTCATTTTGTAAACTCCATGACTTCCGTTCAGATGCATACTGGGAATGCTATGTGCGCCATCTCGCGACGACGACGTATCATCCATGTTGTACTTGCAAGATGGGAACACATAATGACGTCACAGCAGTTGTCGATCCGTCATTACGGGTAAAAGGAGTTAAAGGTGTGCGAGTTGTAGATAGTTCTATATTTCCGCAAGAAATAACCGGCATTTTAAATGCACCTACAGTAATGGTCGCAGAAAAGGCCGCCGACATGATACTAAATGGAAAATGAAGTAGCTCAGAACTTTTTTTTTTAACAAGTAACATTTAAGTTTTAATTTGGACCAATGAATAATGTCTATGCCTTTTTATTGTTTAATTTATACAAATAAACCGTATACAATTATGCTACACTTATGATCAAAACGCATATCAAACGGAAGGCGAAAAGAACGAAAAGACGACAGAACGAAAAGAAGACAAATGCAGCGCGATAAGACGACATAACGAAAAGACGAAATAACGACATAACGAAAAGACGACAGATTAGAAGCGAAAACACGACAGGAGGCCACACGAAATAACGAAAAGACGACAATAACAAATGGCGAAATAACGAAAATACGACATGGCAGAAATCAGCCACCATAGAATGTGTAGATTATATTTATGGGTAATCCATATGTTGCGCAGCTGCATGTTAAATAAGGCAAAATCGTTTATCAAAACACTATCCAGGCCTTAAATTCACCAATCATTCTTGAGCTCAAGTATGCAAATGTTCAATCACAAATATTTCTATAAGTTTATAGAATAAACGTTCATAACAAGCTGCTACATATACATATGGTGCATACTAATTAACAACCTCCGCGCAGTGATATTGTAGCAGATAGGGGAAGTAATCACTGAGGGAGTTTGACTAATTAATAGCAACTTCTTGTGAAGTTTATCTTTGAAGATCATGGAAATATTTGTGAACGAAATGTCAATACTTGGGCTCAAGTCTAAATATAGTCTGAAGAACGGTTGGTGAATTCCAGGCCAGGTATATGGTTATACTAATGTATATTTGCCGAATTTTAAAAACATAGATTTATTCACGTGTTCATACGTGTTTGTAAATGCGTAAAATGAACAATTCGCCGCTCCCGTTTGATATATACTGTATATGATATATGGTCATATTACACCAATTCATTTTCCATAGACGTACATTATAGCTCTAAGCTCTGTACTGAGTTCCCTAATATAAGAAGCTATATTTTTGCTTACTTGTTTTGAAAGACCTATGTTAGTTTTATAAAAAACAAAAACAAACACAAACCATACATTGAGTATGTTTTGAAAAAGCTGTTCGGATGGTGCTGACCCACCTACTTGCATGTAGAGACATGAGGAAAATGTAAAATATACTTCTTTTTTTGATTATGCAACAAATTATGAATACACTGCACAAATGTATCATTTACCTTTATAAGTACTCTTCAAAAGTTGAATTTTAGTTTTTTAGCAAGATATTTTGGTTTGTTTACCTTGTCATCCAATCAAAATTAAGAGATTCTGTAATAGCCCCGAATTTACCCTGGAACTTTTCCCCTGCCCACTGATTGGTTGGTAATTGGTGTAGTCTGATCTATATACCTCGCCGTCAGTAGGTTTAGAAACGGTGTACATGTGCTGACAATGTTGCTGTTGTTGGCGGGATAGGGACCAGGAATAGCAGGTAAAGGATCTCATTTGATTTGAATGGTCCCCACTAAAAATTCCGGATCATACATGTATGTCCATGTTACTGTAGATAAAATATAAAACAATTTCGATGCACGCCCTCAGTATAAAAAAAATTCTCGCTCGACGCATAATGGCTAATGAGTGGTTTAATTAACACATTGTTAAATCCTTTTATTTGAAAACGGAATTTTTTATCCTATCAATGCACTACCGCAACCGTTTTATGAGGCTAGAAACGGACCCGAAAATTGACCAAAATCTTAAGGCCCCCCCACCCACTAAGCTGAAATCCTGGATCCGCCCCTGTTATATAAGTATGCAAATAAGTCTAGTATGCACTGTCAAAAAAAATCGATAATGACTATGATCCAATTCCCACGGTTATGTCGGTTTCGCATGTTTAAGCGACAGGCATTAAAAGTCGACATGTGAGTTATGTGATAAATAGAATCCATTCATTATTGAATTTATAAAACTCGTTAGCAACTCCTGTAATACATTCAATAATGAACGAGTACTCATGTAAAATCCTCTATTTATTTGACCTGAACACATGGAATTGGTGTGGATAAAGCCGTGTCCTCGATAGCTCAGACTAGCACGGTATGCTAGAAGGTTGATGCAAGATGAGAAATTAGTGCTTTAACTAGGACTCAAACCTCCATGGTACCATGGCGGTGCTCTTACCTCCAGTGTACCTTGGCAGTGCTCTTCTTACCTCTTACTACCTCTATTAGTTTCAGATGGTACTTGAGTGATGGCAGAAAACAATGATCGTGGCTCCAGCGTAAAATGGAGTGTTTACAATAGAATTTGCAGCACCTCTGAAATTCTGCAGGTGAAAAGGTGCTAGGCCCATTCTGCATATTTTTATATCGATGAAGGGTGAGCCTGGAATGTTCATTCCTGGGCGCCATATAACCTTTTTACGTTGGTGCGCAGTAAAACCCAATGCAAATTTATTTAACATATGGGGTTGCTTTTGCTATTAGTTGTACATCCGTCGAAAGACTTTAAAAATGCAACATTGCTTGGAATATTTCCTTTTTAATACATTTGCTATACTTTTAATACATGTACTACTACATTACCAGACATAAAATCTTCTAAGTTCACGCTTTTAAAATCAAAATCACCAAACCGTGAAGAACGACGACGGCTAAGATGTGAAAACCACGCTTTGCACGGGTGCGCTTCTGGTCAGCACCTTTTAAGGGGGAAAATTTGATAATGTTTGTTCTATTAACGCTAAATGATCATGGAAAATGCGTGGAAAGCTTGCTTATTTACTTCTAACATGCTACATGATTGATTACCTCAGGTACATAATTGAGGCCCGTTTATAGTGTTTTTTTTGCATGGCATTGTTATATTGAATACTGTATATACTTTGGATTTGACTTCATTGCAGCTGTACTTAATACAAAACTGTTTTTGATAATTATTAATTATAAGCCATGGTAAGTTTACTTTGAGAAACCATCATAGGGATTGGGAAGTGCATTATTTTTTACATTTCTGTTTGAGACAACTATAGTTTGCATTAATCAATTACTTACGGCTTCTTAGGTGGGTTTTTTTCCGATTCAATTGTTCTCTTAGGTCTATTGATTTTCCAGTCAACTTGTCTCTCAGATCCCACTTTCGTCTTGATCTGTAAAAGTAACGAAGAAAATAATTTTTAAATTAAATTTAAAATTTAAGGTTTAAAATGATAGTGATCTCTTGTCACATATATAAACTTGCTTTTATCGAAACCTTTGACAAGCTGTTCAAAGTAGATTTTTTGCTGTGTTAATTTTGGACTATACTGACCAAGTTTACATGCAGGTGTGCAATTCTGCAAACAGGTTGTGTAAAATAATTTGCAAAGAGCCAATTCGGACCAAGTTGGTGTCTCTGGAGCAATTTATTTTTTAAAGACTAAGGTGAAAAGGGTGCATTTTAGATCATCTTTCTTCTATAAATGTAATACAAAACATAATAAAGTAATAGTTTAGCAAAAAAAAAACACTTTTTTTTAACTCACCTACTCGACCAAATATTGGCCGCGATTGTTCAAAAACGGCTGGCTGGCTAATATTCTCGGTGTATCTTGGGGATAGTGTATCACGATAGTGAGACCTTCCATAGACACAACAGATCTAGGAGAACTGAAGAAATATTATTTTGAAATGTTTACCTATTTGGACACCATGCTTGTTTACCAGACAGCCGAATTACACAATCTGGGATTGTACGTTCTTATCGGTTTTGCAGCCCCTTTTGTGCATGCTTAAATGGAAAACTCCCTGGACATTACGGACAATTTGTTTTACCGTTCTTGTGTCTGTATTTCTTCTTTCTCAACTTGAGCTGACCAGTCCAACTTCTTACCCTCAGAAACACACTTGTGGCCCTCTGGTGTCCACCTGAAATAAACAACGATTTTAGTATTACAAATGTCTTTCCAAGTTTGAATCAAAGCAGGAACAAATTATTCAGTCACCAGTGCCTATGACTACTGTACGATAGATATGTAATGCCTATGACTACTGTACGATAGATATGTAAAACCAGAAGGGTGTTCCAGCCGAATTCCCATTTTTTTTGAAGTTTGATACAAAACAGCATGTGTTGTCAGCTGACAAGATTGAGACTGACAATGCACTCAAATAAATATTACTAACAAACACTCTGTAGCCAAAATTGCCAATGGCTACACTTTTTTAAACGTTACAACCTAGCAAACATGATCTATAAATTTGAACGTACGCTTCATCTGTCAGGGAAGGAAACTCTTCTTTCTTTAGAACAATGCCTGATTTCTTAGGGCTTGGTGATCTCTGTGAATAGAATAGATGAAAACTGCATTATCATGCACGGCAGTTGTTTAGATAAATGGTTATAATACATTACATGGACTTTTTACATATATTTAACATGAACAAATCTGGAGCTTTTTCTTAACCTTAACCCGCTAAGCACGACTATACATAGCATTTGCGTCCATCGTAAACCCAGATTAGTAACTCGCAGGCTGATCAGGGTTTACAATGTACGGTTGCCGATCAGTCAATTCCCACAAAACACACATTTGTCATATAAATGGAATGGTCTTACTTCAAAGAAAGAACAATCCATTATATATATATGCTGAATCATAAAAAAATACAGGTCTATAGATGTAGTGAAGTACGAGGTTTAATTCTTATCTAACAGATAGAAAACAAAATGGGGTTCTCTCTTGTAAACAGTTAATCACATGCGGTGTACCACAAGGCTCTATTTTAGGACCACTCCTATTCTTCTCTATTTTAGGACCACTCCTATTCTTCTCTATTTTAGGGCAACTCCTATTCTTCTCTATTTTAGGACCACTCCTATTCTTCTCTATTTTAGGACCACTCCTATTCTTCTCTATTTTAGGACCACTCCTATTCTTCTCTATTTTAGGACCACTCCTATTCTTCTCTATTTTAGGACCACTCCTATTCTTCTCTATTTTAGGACCACTCCTATTCTTCTCTATTTTAGGACCACTCCTATTCTTCTCTATTTTAGGACCACTTCTATTCTTCTCTATTTTAGGACCACTCCTATTCTTCTCTATTTTAGGAACACTCCTATTCTTACTATTACCACTATCTACGATGTTAACACATCAAAAGCAGTATTTGGGCAAAATCTTCAAACTGCTTTAAATGCCCTCAATGCTTGGTGCCTAAATAATGGTATGGTTTAAAACACTGAAAAAAACCAACAAGTGTTCTTAGTTACTACACCTCAAAAGCGTGCACAACTTGTAAATAATAAATTATCATTAAAATATAATAACACTAAACTGCAACTTACAACAGGTGATAACATTCTAGGAATGCATATAAATGAACACTTGAAGTGGGATAATCGCATAACGTATATTCGTAAGAAAATATCAGCAAACATCTGGCTACAGTCAAGAATAAAATCAATTACCTGATGCTATTTTATAAGGAATATGTTCAACCTCATCTAGATTATTGTAACATAATATGGGGAAATGCAAAGAAAACTAACATATGTATACAACTTTTATTACGTTTGCAGCGGGGATCGCGATTGAGCATTGAGCGTTCATACTGACGCAATGTCATCGCGTGCTCAACTCCGCCCACTTCCTCGCTGGCTGAATGTAAACACGAGTTTGAAAATAAATCTCGATTTCGGCGTAGATGTGCTTTAGGCATATAAACCAGCCAGCATTACACTAGAATTGCTCGAGAGTTATATATACCTTAAATATGCTATTTTGAAAGTAGTAAGTTCCATCACTGCTGGGGAAGCCCGAAGTTATTTTCACGATCCACACCATCTATATAATAGTGAAAAGGGGGAATTGTACTCAGTGTTGTGTTATGATATCGATTTTTGTCACGTGAGACTTGTAGGCGAGTGGGAGGTGTCAACTAGAGCACTTTCATTTTATTGGACGGCGTCATCGGTTGTTTATATGTCTGACGCGTCAAACATCCATTGACGCAATCGATGTAATTCCATGCTCAATCGGGAACGACTGTATCGAGAAAAGGATATTTCTTCAAAAGGCACAATTTATGTATAGAGTATCAAAAAATACAGTCCCGTCATATATTTGTGATATGTTTCATCCTGCTGTTATCTCGCTGAGAAATCTACGATCTGCATACAAATTAAATTATATAACTCCAAGACCAAACAAAGAATTGTTTAAAGAGAGTATGTCATTATCTGGAAAAATTATATGGAAAAACATTCCTTCATATATAAAAGAATGTACTTTTTTAAAAAACTTTACAGTCATAATGTAATAATTATTTAACGTATGGCGAGTTTTAGATAAATAATGACATCTTGTGTACTGTGTGCCACTTTATTGTGCAAACCACCACCCCAAACCATGTATATACTTATGTATATATTTGTATATAATTATATATAATAAGAGCAATCAAGGTTTTACGCAAGCGTAAAATAGCTGCCGAGAGAAAATAGCATTATTTCTGGGTAGGAACTGGGAACAAAGTTTAACATAATAACAGACCAAGTCACGGGTGTTAAAACAATATTCAAAAAAAGAGTTGTCACGGAGACGTTAACACGCCATGACCGTTTTTTTACCAGACACTTTCTTCCCAATTTGTGCTACGCGAATCCTTGACATGCCTTACAAATTGATTACATATTCACCTTTGTAACACGACGTGCTAAAGTACACATCAGCACAGAAATAGAATTACTCACATGTATGGGATGCGTTTGCGTTAGCGTGCATTACAACACAGATAAACTGTTCATTGCTACCATATAAGATTGCGTTATCAAAGTGAAAAAACTCAAAGAAACTATTCATTACTACCTTACCATGTGCAATTACTAAAACAATATAAGAGTGGCAGCGAATAAATGTGTACATGGATGTTAATGTGTGTGTGGCAGTGCGTGCGTGTATATTTGTATGTGTGCATAATAGTGTAAAGGAAATATCACTGTTTTTGATTTGTTATATATGTTTTGTATTGTAGATGTATGACTTTACAGAGGGCCCCAAGGGAGATTAGTGCTGGCTAATTGCGTCACCCTCTATAATTTAGTTTAATAATATTTTATTGCAGATATGTTACAATACATCAATTCAACATCACAATATTCATAGAAACATATGCAAATGGATTGAACTACAAGTTATTACAACATTAGTTACAGTTCTCTCTATAAATAAAGACATTCATTCATTTCATTCATTCAAGTGTCGAACAGGCAATGTAGTTTTCACAGAACACAGTCAACCTAAAACCGAATACAAAACAAACAACTATTACAAGGAAAAAATACTACAAATATAGATGAGTTAACAATTGGGGTACCGCCTTGGAATGGTCAGTGACAAAAAGGCCGCTGGAAATTTAAACCAGGTTTTAAGGTGCACCAAACCCCACTTTTACCCTATTTTTATCACAGCACAACGCACCACCCACCCTCAAATAAATATAAATTAATAAAGAAATCCACGCTAGGCTATTAGGCGGCCTTCGACAGCTGCATCCTTTTATGTCTATGGTTAACAGACTGTGAATCATGTAGTTGACGATACGCACATAATGCACATCTGTTGTTGGTCACTGCAAATGTTTCCATGAATGGTAATTGATCCGTACTATCACAATGACAGGGGACAGCGCCTATTCAATTTGGATTACATTAATAAATGAGGCTCTACCTATATACATGTTATTTTAATATATTAAAGCGACTGGAGGCCATCTGGAAAAAGCATAGGAAGTTTTTTTTGGAATTTTTTTATTTCTAAATGCCATTAGGCCAGATTGGCCCATGAGGCAACATATTTACTATACAAACATATAGTCACATGACTGATGATCAATACATACATTCATCAAAATACAAATAATGAAATCCCACAGGGATTTGTGTCTATTAAAACGTATTATTCGGAACACTATTAAATAATATTCCTGGGAGAATATACATACAGTGAGTTAGTTTATCTTAGCAAATATAACCATACAAAGAGACTGCTTCAGTGTTTGTGCATATCCATAATTAAGCAGAAAAAATAAAGAAAAAAAATAAATATTTACTTGGGAGAAGGAAAATATAGTTTAATTATTATATAATAATGCATTTCGTAATTTAAATGCTTTGAATATAAACAATCCAAAATTAAAGACTTCCCTTTTGTTTTCACTTTTTAACAGCATTACAAATTTGAACATACTTGGTCGTTGGAAATAAAAACTTGACACGTATTTCTTACGTAAATCATTATACAATGGACAACACATAACAAAATGATATTCATCTTCGTGTATGTTACAATGTCTACATCGTCTCTCATCTATATGAACTCTATTTCTGGACCATCTGCCCATTTCCACTTCTAATCTATGCGACGATACACGAAGTTTTGAAATGGATTGACGTGTGCATTTACTCTTAACAATATTTAAGTAAGGTTGTAGCTCAAAATTTGAAATATTTCGGTAAAACAACGCTCTGGATGAATCAATTAATCTTGTATTCCATTCTTGTATAAAAACATCTTTCAATCGTTGTTTAAAAATTGTTAAGAATGTATTGACGTTACCCACGCTTTGATGAAACCAAACATGGTAGAATCCATAATTACTTAAAAGATCTCTGACTTTGCTGGCCCAGTTTTGGGTGCCTGCATTTACACCAATATCACTTAACATATCATCATACATTAATCGTATATATTTCACATCCTCTGATTGTAAAATTTTAAACCAATATTTAATAATTGAGAACAAACGTCTACATTTTAATGTACTTCTACCTAGCTCACCATAAATAAAATCGTTTTGTGTCGATTTCTTAACACCCATCAACTTTTTACAAAACTGTGTGTGAACACGTTCAATACTAGGCAAAAATACACTTACAACTAAAACCATGTGATTCAGTTTTATATTCAATGGACATACGTATGCACTACATTAGGACATATTTATGTGTGTTTTTTTCATGAACGGGCGGGCACCAGGGTAGAACCACCGACGTTCCGCAAGCCAGCTGGATAGCTTCCTCACATAGAGATTCCTATGCCCCTGAGGGATCGAACCTACAGCAAGTGATTTCAAGTCAAAGACTCTAACCAACCACTCTGCCACGGACGCCCCGCATAAATTATAAAAAGGCGCACATAATTAAATTCCAGTTGTCAGCAGTACGTTGTTACTTTATAAACATCTGGAAAGCTGTTGAATGGAATGGCTGGCCGTATGGTGGTGCTGGGACTCTGTTCGAAGTCTTTGGTAAAAGAGGGACTGTCAGGATTCCAGTGTATACTCAGGAGTTGTTGGGCCCTCTGTAATCAATGCGGCGTACCTGGTCGTAGACTATTTTAAAGCAGTTGAAGCTGGCGTTTTATAATCAAAAGGGCACTATAAAGTTTTAATATTGTAGGGCAAATAGTTCCAAGAATGACATCCGAGAAATATGTTTTCATGATCAGGTCAGAGTGACCTTGACATTTGACCTACTACCATGAACGCAGTAGGGTAGTTGTTGCAAAATGGATAATACGCGTATTTGTATGTTTCAAGATTGAAGGTATAATAATAAATAAATTACAGGTCAAGAGACGTTTTTTTGGGTTGATTGGGTAAGTGTGACCTTAACCTTTTTGAGCTACTGATCCTAAAATTAATATTTTAACACGGTTATTATTTCTGTAAAGTTTCAAGATGGCCTTATACTTACAATTTACAGATAGGAGAATGTTTCTCAGGATTCGGCAATTGTCAGTTCCAAGTGTCCTTGGTGACCTACTGAACACCAAACCAATAGGCTTCCTCCTCTTACTACGGACAATGCGTACATATGACGTTTACTACGGGTAATGCCAGATGGTATACTTTTGGAGTTGTCATGTGGAATGCTTATGTGCATATTAGGTCATGGTGACCTTGCCCTTTTGACTTTCTAACCCCAAAAGCAATAGGGTTCCTTCCCTTTCCAAAGGCATTTTGCCTATAAAGTTTCATGAGTGTAGGTTTTATACTCCTGGAGTTATCACTTGGAATATGTATACCCCAATGAGGTTATTGTGACCTTGACCTTTGACCTAGTGAGCCCAAAATCAACGGAGTTTCTCCTCTGACCAAGGGCAATGTATTTATGACGTTTTAAGATGAGTGTCGTATTTTTAAAGTTATCACGTGGAATACATATAGCCACATGAGGCCATAGCGACATTTAACCTACTGACCCCTCAAACAATAGAGTTCCGCTTCTCACCAAGGGCTATGTACCTAAGAAGCTTCAGGAGTGTTATGGTTTTAGTTATCGCTTGGAATTCAGTTTTCCATACAAGGTCATGGTGACCTTGACCTTTGACTGCCTAGACCCCAAAATAAGTGTTCCCACTCTTACCAAGGGAAATGTACATGAATTTTCATGATGGTGTATGTTGTGCTTTTGAAATCATGGTGCATAGTGTATATTCCCATCTGACCTCAAAAACAATGAAGTTCTTGCTTTCTCCAAGCGCAATGTACCTGTTTGGGTGTTATAGTTTCAAAAGTATCGTCTGGAATGAGTAATTGTTTATAGACAGATGACCCCATACCATAATATGCGTATAAAAAAGGTGCAAGAGAGACAACTAGCATCAGTGTATTGTCAGACGGTAGAATAGCTATTTATATTGAAAACAGTGAATGCGTGGGCTCCTCCTTGAAAAGTTAAATTGATTCTAAAATAGACAATATTTTCAACAGGAAGTATCAATTGAATATATATGTCATCATAACTTCTATCAGGAAGCTATTTTTCTTAACTCACAGTTTCTTTCTGAAATAGTTTTGACTAATTGGGGGGAAAATGAAAACCAAAAGTAGAGTTTTACCATATAAAAAGATTTATTTTAAAACATATTTTTTATAAAAATTCCATCGAATTTCATGTCACGCCTACATAGTCTTGATCAACATGAAAAACACAGAATCATTCTGACAACTACTTAGACTAGATGGGTGCCTTTTGGTGCATGTGTCGCCTGTTCTAGAAAGTATTTAAAGCCACAGTATGCTTATTTTCAACGTCAACGAAGACGATGAAGACTTTGTGTCTATTATTAGGGTATAACATTAACGTCAAACTTGTATTAAATCGCCCGATGTACCCAGGTGTTAAATGAGACCAGTGATTAATAAACACGTACGCTTGGGGCTTTGGTTTGTGAACTTTTTAACTATTGTGTTAAAATAAACAATACCTATGCTATAAATAAACAATTTGGATCGGAACCGAACGCTATCTGTTTTATGACCGTGAAGTAGCAGCAGTTGTATTCCAATATCTCATTACTAACTGAAGTAACTGAGCGGAAACCGTTTTTTCATTATTTGTTAACAGTGACCTTGACCCCAGTGACCCCAAATGTATTTTCAGAAGGTCTTAAAAATACGTTTACTATTACTTCAAATGTACTTATGCGAAATTTAAGATCATCCTCAAATCTACAACTATATTCCCCCAGACCGAATAGTGAGTTTTTCAGAAAATCGTTTGCCTATTCAGGCTCCTCACCATATAAAAAATGCGCAATCTGTTAATCTTTCAAAACATTGTATTTACAGTGGATTAACCAAACCATATAATACTGACTAAGTCTAGCAACTCAGTTTGGACATATTTATGTTACTGTATGCATGAATATACTACAATACATTTTAAATTATCACATATCTTTGTAAATACTTGTATAATACATATTGCTGAGGGCCTCATGGAAGATTGACTAGTTTCAGATGAGTTCTCTCGTTAAATAAAGTCTTTATTATTATTATTATTATTATTATTATTATTTCTTTTGAGACATAGTAAATGCGTGGGCAGTACATAGGAACTCAAACGTAAACAATGTTACAAATTTAAAAGTGGTTACAAATGTAAAAAAAAGAGTCACATATGTAAAAATATACGACAAATGTAACACGTTTTGTGACATATTTTGTGACAAAAGTAAAAAAAAGTTTACAAATGTAAAAAAAAAAAAGAACACAAATGTAAAAATACATTTTTAAACGTTCATTAATTTTGTTAGCTCTGTTGATCAAAGATCATGATGTGGTGCGGCGTCCGTCGTCACTCCCTCCGTCCATCCGTAAACGTTTGTTTGTGGTGACTATTCCTCTGAAACTGCTGGACAGATTTTCGTGAAATTTCACAAGAATGTTGCTCTTGATATATAGTTGATCCTAGCAAAATTTCAGGTGGGCCAGAATTACAAGATGGCCGCCAAGGCTAAAACTATATTTTAAAAATGCTATTTTGTGGCGACTACTTTTCAAAAACCGTAAGTGACATTGAAATGAAACCACAACGTACTGCTGCGTGCGCCTTTTTATAATGTATGCGGGGCGTCCGTTTCAGAGTGGTTGGTTAGAGTCCACTTGCTGTAGGTTCGATCCCTTAGGGGGCAGAGTCTCTGTGTGAGGAAGCTATCCAGCTGGCTTGCGGAACGTCGGTGGTTCTACCCAGGTGCCCGCCCGTTCATGAAAAATTGCGGTGGTGGTGATGATGGGTGGGAGATGGGGGTGGGGCTGGGGCGCAGCATAGCTATAGGTGTAGAATTGACAAACAAAAATAACCCAGAAATATGTAAAAAAAAAACGGGTTTGGGGTCGGGTAGGGTGTGGGGTAAAGATAAAACAAGGGAGGAAAAGGCGGGGGTTGTATGGGGGCTGGGCTGGAGGGGGCACATAAGAAAGCTATACTTGTAAGAACTGACTAAAACAATCCTAATGTAGTGCATACTTATGTCCATTGAATATAAAACTGAATCACATGGTTTTAGTTGTATGTGTATTTTTGTATATGCTTTTTCCAGATGACATCCAGTCACTTTAATATATTAAAATAGCATGTATTTAGGTAGAGCCTCATTTATTAATTTAATCCAAATGGAATAGGCGCTGTCCCCTGTCAGTGTGATAATAAGGATCAATTACCATTCATGGAAACATTTTCAGTGTCCAACAACAGATGTGCATTAGCACTTGACCAATATCATATTCGTGCTTTAAAGTTAGTTTGCTAATAAACGTAATCTTGCATTATTGTGTCGTGTTCATTATCAGCTGATAATCTAAGTCTATGTAAAACATGTGACCTCTGGGACGGGGCCAGATCACCATTTGAACAGGCTTGGTTAGAGGACCATACGCTTATAATAAATGCAAAATATTAAACCTTTGGCTCTTGTAGTTTCAGAGAAGAAGATTTTTTTCCCTATATAAACCTATGTAAAACTGTGACACCTGGCGCGGGGCTAAATTGGACCCCAGGGTTACCATTTGACAAACTTAGTTGATGCTACATGTAATACATGATAGCTACCTTGTGGTTTCAGAGAAGAAGGGGTTTTAATATATTTTCCTATATAAGTCTATGAAAAACATGTAAAATCTCAATATACAAACTTTGAACCCCCGGGGCATGATCATGTTTTATCCGAGGGACTTTATTTGAACAGATCTGATAGGCTAGGCGTTGGCGATCATTTTAAAAGAAAAATTGTCGAAATCTGTCCAGTGGTTCTTCAGAAGAAGACTGTTTAAGGTTTTGACAATACATGGTAATGGTGGCCATCTTGGACCTAATGCTAGCAAATCTAAAAAGCAAGTCATTTAATTATCATCCATGTGATGTTTGGTCAAAATGGGCCAAGCGGTGTCTGAGGAGAAGTCGCCACGGACGGACGGAAAGACGGACGGACGGACGCCTCACCACGTCATGGTCATGACCTTTGATCAACAGAGCTAAAAAAATGGACGTTTAATATTTTTTTTCTTTTTTCTTTACATTTGTTACTTTTTTTTTTTTTTTACATTTGTTTACTTTTTTTCTTCACTCTTGTCACTTTTTTTTTACATATGTCACCAAACGTGTAACATTTGTGGAATGTTTTTATATATGTGCCTTTTTTTTTTACATTTTGTAACCATTTTTACATTTGTGACATTTTTCACGTTTGAGGTTCCTACACACGTTGTTATGATATATATCAATAATTCAATATAGTTGGTCTAGTGGTAGAGCGTTCGACCCATGATCCTAAAGTCGTAGGTTTGATCCCCGCCATAGTCACATGTGTTGTGTCCTTGAGCAAGACACTTTATCTGCATTGCTTAGTACTGGTTCTACACAGGAAGACAATCAAGAAGTACCTTAGAAGCAAATCTCTTACAACAGGTATAAAATTAAAGGTACAGGCAAATGGTGAATAATCAATTCATAACCGTGTGTTCTCGATAGCTCAGTGGTTAGAGCGCTGGTACGGTAAACCACAGACCCTGGGTTTGAGTCCCGGTTGATGAACGATTTCACCACCTGTTATATGATCTTATACACTCAAGTGATATGAAAACGCAACACGGGAGTTTCCGCTATATATTGTATGTACAATATGCTGCTTTTAATCGAATGGTACATGGCTACGTTAGACCTTTCCTTTTGGAAAAAATACTAAAACAACAAATAATACAGCAAATAGTATTCCTGCAATGTTTCATTATTCACAGAGTACGCGTTTGGCTCAATCATGTGAGCAAACTTAGGATGCACAATTTTGAAAACTATTTACGTTAAATACAGTACTGAACTAGCTCAATTTTTCGAAGAGCAACTTCAACATTGATGAAGTTCTTGTTACAAAGTGTAGTGTGATATAAACGTCTACAACATCACAGTTGTGTCCTTTCTCTAGTTAACTGCAACTTTTTTTTAAAAAAACGTCTTGGGATTTCTTTGGAATATTATGTGCAATTAAGTGTGCAGTATATACAATAGATAGCGGAAATTCCCGTGTTGCGTTTTCATATCACTTGAGTGTATTTGGGGGCTTATCCGGGATGTCGCGAATACGCTTCCGTAGTTACATAATCAGATCATGTAGTAATTTGTGAGTCAACAACTCAAGTTTGCAATGCGGATAAAATACTGAAAGCAGGTGAGTCTTGTTTGTTGTATATATATATATATATCCAGTTAATGCAGCTAAAACGTAGCATATCTGCATTTGTGGCGTATTCTTACGGTCGTTTACGGGACCATTGTTATTTTTAATTTTGAAATATGATTATATATCTTGTTGTATAGTAAGAACGAAAGGTTGTATGAGAGTGTGCTTGGTTGAATCATTAAAAATGTATATATTGTTTCATTATTTGATACAGTTTGTTTTAGAAAACGTATGACTAAAACAACATTATACTGGGTCATGGAGCATGACCCCTTTCAATTGCATACGAGGATTGATGTCTTCCTTTACCCCGGACTGAGGATCTATACCTGCATAACGTGTTTTATGAACAAGTCTGTGGGGTCATTATTGATAACGTGAATATTAGATGCACGCGCAGGAACATGAGTTCAGTGTGTGCTCCATACTGATTGGCTAATGATATGGGCTCGCCCATGAGAAGTTGGGCGTCTGGCACGCCAGTCATTCAGATTATATTTATCAATGGATTGAGAGAGAACGCAATTTGCCCACCTCCGCTGTGTCGAACCTCTTCCAGGGCGTATTCTTACGACTCATTTCTTGTCGTTTAGGCGGCGTATCAATTTTGAAATTGTGTTTTGTATATGCATTATGATTATATATCTTGTTGTATAGTAAGTAAAAAAGGTTAGAGTGTGCTAGGTTTAATCATTAAACATTTATATTGTGTTTCATTATATGATACAGTTTGTTTTAGAAAACATGACTAAAACAAAATTATATTGTATCATGCAACGCATGACTCCTTTCAATTCCATACACGGATTTATGTCTTCCTTTACCCCGGGCTGGCGTGGCGCAGTCGGTAGCGCGGCGGATTTGTAACCGGAGGCCTCGGGTTCAATCCTCCGTGGTGCCACTGAGTTCCGTCGGTGTGTTCTTGTGCAAGACACTTTTCCTTAGCCTCGTCCGTCGGATGGGGACGTAACCGGGCGGTCCCGTGTACGTCTATCCTCGTAGCACGTTAAATAACCATAGGAATCTATTCGATAATAAGAGTAGGACAGGTGTCCGGATTCCTATGTATCCTTCCCCTCTCTCTGGGGCGGCTCTAAATAACCTGTACTGTGTTGATGAGCCGTTAAACAACATTCAATTCAATTCCTTTATATATTTTTTTGGTATACAGACTATCGGTGAGTCATTAAAAAAAAGTCAATAATGAATGGGAAGGTACATGTATCAAGAGAAATTTTAAGAAAGATTACTTTAATATATGGCAGAAATTGTAATGTTTTTATCCGAAGTTCGGTACAATTTCCTTTGTTATACGTGAAATAAAGTATCCACTTTGAGCACACGAGCCATCATGTCTAAGGAAAATTAACAATGTTATCACATTATCCAAATTTCAAGTACGCCATTGTCAAAACAACAGATGTTCTTTACTTTTTGTCCATGTACCTTCAATATACACGTGATACATGTACCTTCAATACACACGTGATACATGTATCTTCAATACACACGTGATACATGTACCTTCAATACACACGTGATACATGTACCTTCAGTATACACGTGATATATGTACCTTCAATATACACGTGATACATGTACCTTCAATATTCACGTGATACATGTACCTTCAGTATACACGTGATATATGTACCTTCAATATACACGTGATACATGTACCTTCAATACACACTGATACATGTACCTGCAATACACACGTGATACATGTACCTTCAATATACACGTGATACATGTACCTTCACATGATACATGTACCTTCAATACACACGTGATACATGTAAATTCAATACACCGTGATACATGTACCTGCAATACACACGTGATACATGTACCTTCAATACACACGTGATGCATGTACCTTCAATATACACGTGATACATGTACCTTCACATGATACATGTACCTTCAATACACACGTGATACATGTACATTCAATACACACGTGATACATGTACCTGCAATACACACGTGATACATGTACCTTCAATATACACGTGATACATGTAACTTCACATGATACATGTACCTTCAATACACACGTGATACATGTACCTTCAATACACACCTGATACATGTACCTTCTATACACACGTGATACTTGTACCTTCAATACATACCTGATACATGTACCTTCAATATACACGTGATACATGTACCTTCAATATACACGTGATACATGTACCTTCAATATACACGTGATATATGTACCTTCAATATACACGTGATATATGTACCTTCAATATACACGTGATAAATGTACCTTCAATATACACGTGATACATGTACCTGCAATACACACGTGATACATGTACCTTCAATACACACGTGATACATGTACCTTCAATATACACGTGATACATGTACCTTCACATGATACATGTACCTTCAATACACACGTGATACATGTACATTCAATACACACGTGATACATGTACCTGCAATACACACGTGATACATGTACCTTCAATATACACGTGACACATGTAACTTCACATGATACATGTACCTTCAATACACACCTGATACATGTACCTTCTATACACACGTGATACTTGTACCTTCAATACATACCTGATACATGTACCTTCAATATACACGTGATATATGTACCTTCAATATACACATGATATATGTACCTTCAATATACACGTGATACATGTACCTTCAATATACACGTGATACATGTACCTTCAATATACACGTGATATATGTACATTCAATATACACCTGATACATGTACCTTCAATATACACATGATATATGTACCTTCAATATACACATGATACATGTACCTTCAATATACACGTGATACATGTACCTTCAATATACACACGTGATACATGTACCTTCAATACACACGTGATACATATACCTTCAATACACACATGATACACACGAAAAGGATGCACTTGAATTGTAAATTTAAACACGTGGTATGGTGAAATGTTAGGATGAAAAGATTATTTTATCGGAATTATATATTGTTATTTTGTTTTGACCGATTTTGTTCGAATATAACAATGCTCAGTTAGTTTCGTTTTTCAATGTTTGTATGAAAAATAGTCACTCAGTTTTGTTTAACACATCTACAAATATAGTTGCACTGTTTTGAACGAGAGAAATCATCAATGTCACCGTACTGTAGCATTGGGATTTTTTTAAAACCACATGTCATTGAAAGTATTTCTTCTTTTTTCACAATGCTGTACTTCGATATGTGGACGTTGTGATAACATGGCTTATTTTATTTATAAAAGATGTCTCGTGTGCCCAGACAGATAAATGGACTATTCTATTAATATTTCGAGAAAACAAAAACAAGATTACTTGGAGTAGTATTATACCAAACTTTCGGATATAAAAGGCACACTTTCTGTCTTATATGTATTCTTTATAATATAATGTTCACTTCAATAGTGTCATGTGCTATATGCCTGACATTGCTCTGTCATGTGTTATATGCCTGACATTGCTCTGTAATGTGCTATATGCCTGACATTGCTCTGTCATGTGCTATATGCCTGACATTGCTCTGTGATGTGCTATATGCCTGACATTGCTCTGTCATGTGTTATATGCCCGACATTGCTCTGTCATGTGCTATATGCCTGACATTGCTCTGCCATGTGCTATATGCCTGACATTGCTCCATCATGTGCTATATGCCTGACATTGCTCTGGCATGTGTTATATACCCGACATTGCTCTGTCATGTGTTATATGCCCGACATTGCTCTGTCATGTGTTATATGCCCGACATTGCTCTGTCATGTGCTATATGCCCGACATTGCTCTGCCATGTGATATATGCCCGACATTGCTCTGCCATGTGTTATATGCCCGACATTGCTCTGTCATGTGTTATATGCCCGACATTGCTCTGTCATGTGCTATATGCCCGACATTGCTCTGTCATGTGCTATATGCCCGACATTGCTCTGTCATGTGCTATATGCCCGACATTGCTCCGTCATGTGCTATATGCCTGACATTGCTCCGTCATGTGCTATATGCCCGCCATTGCTCTGTCATGTGCTATATGCCTGACATTGCTCTGTCATGTGCTATATGCCTGACATTGCTCATGCCTAAACTATGCATTTGGTTGAAAACATTTCACTTGACCATACCACATCCATTTTTATGCCCCCGAAGGGTGGAATATAGTAGTCGCACTGTCCGTCCGTCCGTCAGTCGGTCCCTTCGTTCGTTTTTTCGTTCGTTCGTTCGTTCGTTCTTCCCTACTATCGTGTTCGGTTAATAACTCTGACAATAATAGACGGATTTTCAAATAACTTGGCACACTTGCTCACCACAACAAGATGACGTGTCGTGCACAAAATCCAGGTCCGTGGCTCCAAGGTCAAGGTCACACTTAGAGGTCAAAGGTCAAAACGAAGTGCTTTCGTGTCCGGTTAATAACTGACATTCATGGACAGATTTTCAAATCACTTGGCATAAGTGCTCACCACAACAACACGATGTGTCGCGCACAAAACTAAGGTCCGTGGCTCCAAGGTCAAGGTCACATATAGAGGTCAAAACTCAAATCGTGTCCGGTCAATAACTCTGGCATTCCTTGACAGATTTCGAAATAACTTGGCACAAGTGCTAACCACAACAACATCATGTGTCGCGAACAAATCCAGGTCCGTGGCTCTAAGGTCAATGTCACACTTAGAGGTCAAATATCAAATCGTGTCCGGTCAATAACTCGGGCATTCCTTGATGGATTTTGAAATAACTTGGCACAAGTGCTCACCACAACAACATGATGTGTCGCGCACAAAATCCAGGTCCGTGTCTCCAAAGTCAAGGTCACACTTAGAGGTCAAATGTCAAATCGTGTCCAGTCAGTAACTCTGGCATTCCTGGACGGATTTTCATTCACATAACTTGGCACAAGTGTTCACCACAACAAGGCGATATGTAGCAAACAAAATCCAGGTATGTGGCCCCAAAGTCAAGGTCACACGTAGAGGTCAAATGTCAAATCGTGTCCGGTCAATAACTTTTGCATTCCTGGACGGATTTTCAAATAACGTGGCACTAGTGCTCACCACAACCAGACGACATGACGCGCACAAAACACATGTCCGTGGATCCAAGGTCATGGTCACACTTAGAGGTCAAAGGTCACTTCGGGGCATTTGTCAGTTACAGAGACATTTCTTGTTGATCATTATTTTTAAATGACTCACTAATGACCCTTAAGAAAACTGGTTTGCAGGTGTATTCTGTCTTTGATTTTGTCGAGGTACACTCGATGTAATATAGAGTCAATCTGGTTGAGTATTTGGTATTGATTAAAATAAAAATGAAAACTATCACAAGGTCCTTTAATTATAACGAAATGTGCACATGCATAACTTGAGCTGCAGGTCATGGTGGTTAAATTGTTATTTATGTAAATGTTTGGTCTAAATAACTCGACGACTCTATACTGAATCATAATTATTAATTCATATGCGTTTTATATTGCAAGCAGTTGTACATATAATTAAACAAAGTGTAATTAGATAACCGAACAAGACTTTATTATAACCTTAAACCAAATATGAATTAACACGGACGGCAAGCATATATCCCATGGATTGTCTAGCCGACCGGCATTTGAAATATATCAGTCTTTGATTTTTATATCACATCTTTTTTACAGAATATTTGTGTTTAATGAAACAGTATTATATTAGTGCCTATCTCTTACAGATAGACAGGAATCTCGGAAGCCTGTATTTATAACAATAAAGAAGACTGTCAACATGCTGAAGTCAGTCATTACCATCACACTGCTCTCAATTGCTTTGGCATCATTTGATTGGAATTGGTGTTTTAATAGTCGTAAAATTAAAGTTACGGAAACACTAAATACATCTTATGATTACATCATAGTCGGTTCCGGTTCCGCCGGATCCGTATTGGCTAGTCGCCTTTCCGAGAGAGAAGACGTCACCGTCCTTTTACTTGAAGCCGGCGGCCATTTTGACGAAAACCCAATATCCCACATACCCGGATATTGGGCCGAGATGCTACATACTCTACATACTGATCAAGATTGGGACTATTACACAGAAACTCAGGCGACTTCTAGTTTTGGATTAAAATCTGCGAAATCATACTGGCCACGTGGCAGAACGCTAGGGGGATCCAGCGTTATAAACCTAATGCAATATACAAGGGGAAGCCGGTACGACTATGACGGGTGGGAATCGCAAGGTTTGCTAGGTTGGAGCTTTAATGATGTATTACCCTATTTTAAGAAATCAGAAGGAATTCTTATCCCTGAGCTAGAAAATTCTAAATACCACGGAAAAGGAGGACCATTTGGAGTTAGCGAAGGAAGAGTGTCCGAATTGCAAGATTTGTACATAAAAGCTGGAACTGAAATGGGTTATAACAATGGCGACTATAACGGTGAAGAACAAGAAGGATTTAGTGCATATCAACTTAACGTGAGGAACGGCGTTAGAAGCAGTACAAGTAAAGAATTTTTAGAACTTGCACAAGGGAGATCAAATTTACATATTGGGAGTAGATCTTTTGTTACAAAGATAAACTTTAACGATAAACACGCAACGGGTGTATATATTATACGCAACGGTAGAAAGCAGTTTATACAAGCAAATGGAGAAGTTATCATTTCGGCGGGATCTATAAACTCTCCGCAGTTGTTAATGCTTTCAGGTATCGGACCTAGAGATCAGCTGGAAACGCTAGGCATACCAGTTGTCGCTGATTTACCGGTTGGAGAAAATCTCCAAGATCACATCCGTATCCAGTTATGGGCGAGCATTACAAAACCGCTTTCGATTACTCCAGAAATGAAAAATGGATTCTGGAGTAAACTAAATTATAACTTATTGGGCCAAGGAATTATGGGAAAGACAGCGGCAGAAGCAGTAGCATTTCTTCACCTAGACAAAGCCTCGCGCAATAGAACACACACAGATGCGCAGATGAATTTCTTCAGTATGTATCAAACTTCAAACATTGTAAACTTTAAGGATGAGATATTGGACGAACTATTCAGAGATAAAACAAGGTTGTATGGCTTCATGACGGCTTTAATTATGAATCATATGAAAAGCAGAGGTACGATCACTCTCCGAAGCGTAGACCCATTTGACCCGCCGATAATAGACCCCAAATACCTCTCTGAGAAGCAAGATGTTGACGATTTTATAAAGGCAATACGTATATGGGAGGAATTCATTAATACCCCAACAATGTCTTCCATTGGAAGCGCGTTTGACCAACTTGAACTTTCATTTTGTAAACAGCATGACTTCCGGTCAGATGCATACTGGGAATGCTATGTGCGCCATCTCGCGTCGACGACGTATCATCCATGTTGTACTTGCAAGATGGGAACACAGAATGACGTCACAGCAGTTGTTGATCCGTCATTAAGGGTAAAAGGAGTTAAAGGTCTGCGAGTTGTAGATAGTTCTATATTTCCGCAAGAAATAACCGGCAATTTAAATGCACCTACAGTAATGGTCGAAGAAAAGGCCGCTGACATGATACTAAATGGAAAATGAAGCGTGGAGTAAATCTCAGAACTTTTTTTTTTTTAGAAGTAACATTTAAGTTTTTAATTCGGACCAATGAATAATGTTGCAACGTCTATTCCTTTTTATTGTTTAATTTATACAAATAAACCGTATATACAATTATGCTACAATTATGATCAAACACGCATGTCAACCGGAAGGCGAAAAGAACGACAGAACGACAAGACAACAGGACGAAAAGTTGACAGAACGAAAAGAAGACAAATGCAGCGCGAAAAGACGACAGAACGAAAAGACGACAGAACGAAAAGACAACAGATTAGAAGTGAAAACACGATAGAAGGTCACACGAAATAACGATAAGACGACAATAACAAATGGCGTCTTTTTGCGGCTAAAGTGTCGTCTTTTCATGTGGCGTTCTGTCGTCTTTTCGCTCTTGAAATATCGTCTTTTCGTTCCGTCACCTTTCGCGCTGCATTTGTCGTCTTTTCGTCATGTCGTCTTTTCGTTCTTTTGTCTTTTCCCGGCGAAATAACGAAAAAACGACATGGCAGAATTCAGCCACCATAGAATGTGTAGATTATAGTTATGGGTAATCCATATGTTGCGCAGCCGCACGTTAAAACTATTGAAGCGTTTCATAACAAGCTGCTATGTATACATATGGTGCATACTAATTAACAACCTCCGCGCAGTGATATTGTAGCAGATAGGGGAAGTAACCACTAAGGGAGTTTGACTAATTAAATAGCAACTTCTTGTGAAGTTTATCTTTGAAGGTCATGGAAATATTTGTTAACGACATTTCAGTATTTGGGCTCAAGTCTAAGAATAGTCTGAAGAACGGTTGGTGAATTCCAGGCCAGGTGTATGGTCATACTAGTGTATATTTGCCGATTAAAAACATAGATTTATTCACGGGTTCAAGGGGAAAAATGTTAGAAGTTATTAAATCTATGTATAAAAATGTAAAATCACGTGTGAAATATAAGAATCAGTTGAGCGAAGCATATACATGTTTTCTGGGAGTCGCTCAGGGTGAATGTCTGTCACCATTTTTGTTTTCCATAGTATCTGAATGACCTTGAAGAAACTTTTATTTTAAAAGGATATACGGGAATTGATATGGGTATGTTAAAGCTATGTTTACTTCTTTACGCTGATGTCATAGTTATCTTTTCAGAAACGAGAGCGGATTACAGGATGGTTTAAATATTTTGCATGATTATTGTAATAAATGAAAACTTACAGTAAATGAGAATAAAACAAAAGTTATGGTGTTTAAAAAAGGTGGGAGAAACAGAAGAAATAGACATTTTATCTATTATGTTCACAACTTGACATTGTCAACAAATTTACGTATTTAGGGATAGTTTTTACCACTGGTGGGTCTGTCAGAGAAACCCACGAGGCACTAGCGGGACAAGCTCTCAAAGCAATAAACAAATTAAAATCATATGTGTATAAATTTCATGATATATCTGTGAGTCATTTGTTAGATTTATTTGATAAACTAATTTTACCTATTTTGAACTATGGGTCTGAAGATTGGGGGTTTTCAGAGGCTAAAGTAATCGAACGAGTTCATTTACAATTTTGTAAACAATTATTAGGAGTAAAAATTCAAACTCAAAACGATTCTGGATAGTTAGAAAGAACAACATAACAACAAATATAGAATGAAAGCTATTATTCGTTACTGGTTTAAACTTTTGAAATGCAATGAGTTAAAATATATTAAAGTTGCATATAATACATTGTTAGCAGACTTAGACAAATATCCAAATATGATTTCTTGGGTTAGGTCTGTGAAAAATGTTCTTGAAAGATTAGGATTTTATGATGTATGTTTTTTTCAAGGGTGGGAAATGTAAATAGTTTTCTTTCTCTATTTAATCAGAGATTAAATGATTCTTTTGTACAGAAATGGGACATACATTTATCAAATTCAACTAGAGCGAATTGTTACATTTTATTCTCGGAATTTAGTTTAAACCCTACTTAGATAACGTTACTATCAAAATATTTAGATTATCACTAACTAGACTTAGAGTGTCATCTCACAGACTTGAAATAGAGACTGTAAGGTGGCACAAACCTGCAAAAATACCACTTTCAGAAAGAAAATGTAAACTTTGTAATTTTCTAGAATGTCCACTTTATCATGATTTTAGAGAGGTGTATATTAAAAAGTTTTATTGGAAAAGACCAAATATACTCAAATTTATAAAATTGTTGCAACAAAAAATGTTAAAATTGTTAGAAATCTCGCTATTTTTATTTTTAAAAGCTTTCAAAAAAGAAACGAAACGTACGATATAACATAGGAGATTCCTCCTCTTAATGTCAAATGACATATCTGTCTGATGTGAAATGTGATATACCTTTCTACTTTGATGTAAGCCTTACGTTAAGATAATAAGAAAATATAAGGTTATAACGATTATATGTATCAATATATGTTTGAAAATAACAAACATGTATTTACAGTTGGACAATAATGAATATACTACACACTAGTAATACTGTTAAAACTGATGACTGCAAAACATTGACTCTTTAATTATAAATGTGATGTGTATTTTGTATTGTATACTGATATGCGTATTTTGTATTGTATACTGATATGTGTATTTTGCATTTTATACTGATAGGCTAATTGGTCTGTTGTATTAATAAAGTGTATCTTTATCTATCCGTAAGAGTCGACACTTCCTCACTCACAAGTCGAGCTCCCAGTGGGAATGTCACTGCAAATTGATTAAACAGATGTAAAATGTATACATTGTATGCTTATTTTTCATTTGCAGTGGCTTTCTTTGCTTTAAAAGACATTTTGTCAATATGCCATATATAGTAAAAAGGCGCGATGACGTCATCGTTCCAAGATAGCCGCCTCCATTAACTTTTTTTTAGAAAAATTTCAATACGTCATATATAGTAAAAAGGCGCGATGACATCATCGTTCCAAGATAGCCGCCACCATTTATTTTTTTTAGTAAAATTTCAATACGTCATATATTTTTCAAATAAATAAATAAATAAATAAATGAATGAATGAATGAATGAATGAATGAACGAACGAATGAACGAACGAACGAACGAACGAATGAAAGGACGAACGAACGAACGAACGAACGAACGAAACGAACGAACGGACGAACGAACGAACGAACGAACACGAACGAACGAACGAAACGAAACAAAACGAAACGAAACGAACGAGCAAACGAGCGAAAGAATGAACGAACAATCAAAGAATGAATGAATGAATGAATGAACGAACGAATGAACGAACGAACGAACGAAGAATAAATGAATCACTGGGCAGAAAATGTCATTTTTCAGTAAAAATCAAGGGCCATTACTCTGGTGTTACTGGTCCGATTTGGCTGGTTTTCAAACATGTCCGAGCTTTCATTGATATTAACAATCTATGCAAGTTTGATAAAGATCAAATAATAAAAGAAGGCGAATGAATGAATGAATGAATGCGAATGAATGAATGAATGAATGAATGCGTGAGTCTTCTCATTTCATTTATTATACATTGTTTTAATGACGTTTGTATATACTGTAATTAAACTTGTGAAGTTAGGTATTAATTAAAACATAAATATATCAGCTGCATTTGAATACAAAAAAAAAAAAACCTTTGGAAAAAACGTTATATCAGAATATGTAATATGATTTTTAAACTGTACCATTAACTTGACGTCGACCGTCATAATTTAAGGGAAAATAACTGTTTGCAAATTTAGCTTGAATGGTGTGTTCTCGTTTTCTCCCTTAACTTAATTAATTTGTTTAGTTTATTCAATGTCTTGGCGTAAAGAGTCAGCAACTTTTAAAGGGGAATATTCCTGCATGATTTCCCCAGTTGTGCTTTGTTTATATTCTTGTAAGCAATTGAATTGAGAGTGTTTGATAACGTTTTTAAAAGATTTTATCTCTCCAATCGTCTGATGATAGCGTCCAGTGATTTGTAGTGGAGTTGAAAAATAATCACGACAATAAGCGTTTTAAAAAAGAAAAGAAAGATTTTAAAATGAATGTTTTGAACGTAGATAAATGAAAAAAACTGTTGTTATATATACTATGGCAAAAATGGAGCAAAGGTAAACAATAGACTGACACACAGGCTGTTTGAAGTCCCGATCCCACCATTTACCAATCAATAAAATAGACTGACATACAGGCTGTTTGAAGTCCCGATCTCACCATTTACCAAGCAATAAAATAGACTGACACACAGGCTGTTTGAAGTCCCGATCGCACCATTTACCAATCAATGCAATAGACTGACACACAGCCTATTTGAAGTCCCGATCCCACCATTTACCAATCAATAAAATAGGCTGACATATAGGCTGTTTGAAGTCCCGATCCTACCATTTACCAATCAATGAAATAGACTGACACACAGGCTGTTTGAAGTCCCGATCCCACCATTTACCAATCAATAAAATTGACTGACATACAGGCTGTTTGGAGTCCCGATCCCACCATTTACCAATCAATAAAATAGACTGACACACAGGCTGTTTGAAGTCCCGATCGCACCATTTACCAAGCAATAAAATAGACTGACACACAGGCTGTTTGAAGTCCCGATCGCACCATTTACCAGTCAATAAAAATCCCACCATTTACCAATCAGTAAATAAGACTGACACACGGGCTGTTTGAAGTCCCGATCGCACCATTTACCAATCAATAAAATAGACTGACACACAGGCTGTTTGAAGTCCCGATCCCACCATTTACCAATCAATAAAATAGGCTGACATATAGACTGTTTGAAGTCCCGATCCTACCATTTACCAATCAATAAAATAGACTGAAACACAGGCTGTTTGAAGTCACGATCCCACCATTTACCAATCAATAAAATAGACTGACATATAGGCTGTTTGAAGTCCCGATCCTACCATTTACTAATCAATAAAATAGGCTGACATATAGGCTGTTTGAAGTCCCGATCCAACCATTTACCAATCAATAAAATAGACTGACACACAGGCTGTTTGAAGTCCCGATCCAACCATTTACCAATCAATAAAATAGGCTGACATATAGGTTGTTTGAAGGCCTTATCGCACCATTTACCAATCAATAAAATAGGCTGACACACAGGCTGTTTGAAGTCCCGATCCCACCATCTACCAATCAATAAAATAGGCTGGCATATAGGCTGGTTGAAGTCACGATACTACCATTTACCAATCAATAAAATAGGCTGATATATAGGCTGTTTGAAGTCCCGATTCCACCTTTTCCAATCAATAAAATAGGCTGAAATATAGGCTGTTTAACGTCCCGATCCCACCATTTACCAATCAATGAAATAGACTGACACACAGCCTATTTGAAGTCCCGATCCCACCATTTACCAATCAATAAAATAGGCTGACATATATGCTGTTTAACGTCCCGATCCCACCATTTACCAATCAATGAAATAGACTGACACACAGGCTGTTTGAAGTCCCGATCCCACCATTTACCAATCAATAAAATTGACTGACATACAGGCTGTTTGGAGTCCCGATCCCACCATTTACCAATCAATAAAATAGACTGACACACATGCTGTTTGAAGTCCCATTCGCACCATTTACCAAGCAATAAAATAGACTGACACACAGGCTGTTTGAAGTCCCGATCGCACCATTTACCAGTCAATAAAAATCCCACCATTTACCAATCAGTAAATTAGACTGACACACGGGCTGTTTGAAGTCCCGATCGCACCATTTACCAATCAATAAAATAGACTGACACACAGGCTGTTTGAAGTCCCGATCCCACCTTTTCCAATCAATAAAATAGACTGACATATAGGCTGTTTAACGTCCCGATCCCACCATTTACCAATCAATGAAATAGACTGACACACAGGCTGTTTGAAGTCCCGATCCCACCATTTACCAATCAATAGAATTGACTGACATACAGGCTGTTTGGAGTCCCGATCCCACCATTTACCAATCAATAAAATAGACTGACACACAGGCTGTTTGAAGTCCCGATCGCACCATTTACCAAGCAATAAAATAGACTGACACACAGGCTGTTTGAAGTCCCGATCGCACCATTTACCAGTCAATAAAAATCCCACCATTTACCAATCAGTAAATTAGACTGACACACGGGCTGTTTGAAGTCCCGATCGCACCATTTACCAATCAATAAAATAGACTGACACACAGGCTGTTTGAAGTCCCGATCCCACCATTTACCAATCAATAAAATAGGCTGACATATAGACTGTTTGAAGTCCCGATCCTACCATTTACCAATCAATAAAATAGACTGACACACAGGCTGTTTGAAGTCACGATCCCACCATTTACCAATCAATAAAATAGACTGACATATAGGCTGTTTGAAGTCCCGATCCCAACATTTACTAATCAATAAAATAGGCTGACATATAGGCTGTTTGAAGTCCCGATCCAACCATTTACCAATCAATAAAATAGACTGACACACAGGCTGTTTGAAGTCCCGATCCAACCATTTACCAATCAATAAAATAGGCTGACATATAGGTTGTTTGAAGTCCCGATCCCACCATTTACCAATCAATAAAATAGGCTGACCTGACATATAGGCTGTTTGAAGTCCTGATCCCACCATTTACCAATCGATAAAATAGGCTGACCTGACATATAGGCTGTTTGAAGTCCTGATCCCACCATTTACCAATCGATAAAATAGGCTGACCTTACATATAGGCTGTTTGAAATCCCGATCCCACCATCTACCAATCGATAAAATAGGCTGACCTGACATATAGGCTGTTTGAAATCCCGATCCCACCATCTACCAATCGATAAAATAGGCTGACCTGACATATAGGCTGTTTGAAGTCCCGATCCTACCATTTACCAATCAATAAAATAGACTGACACACAGGCTGTTTGAAGTCCTGATCCCACCACTTACCAATCAATAAAATAGGCTGACACACAGGCTGTTTGAAATCCCGATCCCACCATTTACCAATCAATAAAATAGGCTGACATATAAGCTGTTTAAAGTCCTGATCCCACCACTTACCAATCAATAAAATAGGCTGACATATAAGCTGTTTGAAGTCCCGATCCCACCATTTACCAATCAATAAAATAGACTGACATATAGGCTGTTTAACGTCCCGATCCCACCATTTACCAATCAATACATAGGCGTCCCTATCCCACCATTTACCAATCAATAAAGTAGACTGACACATAGGCTGTTTGAAATCCCGATCCCACCATTTACCAATCAATAAAATAGGCTGACATATAAGCTGTTTAAAGTCCTGATCCCACCACTTACCAATCAATAAAATAGGCTGACATATAAGCTGTTTGAAGTCCCGATCCCACCATTTACCAATCAATAAAATAGACTGACATATAGGCTGTTTAACGTCCCGATCCCACCATTTACCAATCAATACATAGGCGTCCCTATCCCACCATTTACCAATCAATAAAGTAGACTGACACATAGGCTGTTTAATGTTACCACGCACATTTTACAACAGATGTACACCATTTATAACCATACTGACGATACTGTATATGGGCTCCAGCGAAAAATGAAGTGTTTACAATAGACTTTGCAGCAACTTGGCAGTTCTGCAGGTGAAAAGGTTCTAGGCCCATTCTGCATATTTTATATTGATGAAGGGTGAGCCTGGAATGTTCATTCCTGTAGGCGCCATATAACCTTTTATGTTGGTGCGCAGTAAAAACCAATGCAAATTAATTCATCATATGGGGTTGATCTTGCTATTAGTCGTACATGCATCGAACTACTTTAAAAAAGCAACACTTTTCTGCATGGAATATTTCCTTTTTAATACATTCGCTATACTTTTAAAACATTTACTACTACATTACCGGCCATTAAATCTTCCAAGTTCACGCATTTAAAATCAAAATCACCAAACCGTGAAGAACGACGACGGCTAAGTTGTGAAAACCACGCTTTGCACGGGCGCGCTACTGGTAAGCACCTTTTTCGAGAAATAAATCGATAATGTTGTTCTATTAACGCTAAATGATCATGGCAAATGCGTGGATACTTTCTATTTTTGCTGAGTATACATTACCGGACATTAAATCTTCCAAGTTCGCGCATTTAAAATCAAAATCACCAAACCGTGAAGAACGACGACGGCTAAGTTGTGAAAACCACGCTTTGCACGGGCGCGCTACTGGTAAGCACCTTTTTCGAGAAATAAATCGATAATGTTGTTCTATTAACGCTAAATGATCATGGAAAATGCGTGGATACTTTCTATTTTTGCTGAGTATACATTACCGGACATTAAATCTTCCAAGTTCGCGCATTTAAAATCAAAATCACCAAACCGTGAAGAACGACGACGGCTAAGTTGTGAAAACCACGCTTTGCACGGGCGCGCTACTGGTAAGCACCTTTTTCGAGAAATAAATCGATAATGTTGTTCTATTAACGCTAAATGATCATGGAAAATGCGTGGATACTTTCTATTTTTGCTGAGTATACATTACCGGACATTAAATCTTCCAAGTTGGCGCATTTAAAATCAAAATCACCAAACCGTGAAGAACGACGACGGCTAAGTTGTGAAAACCACGCTTTGCACGGGCGCGCTACTTGTAAGCACCTTTTTCGAGAAAAAAAATCGATAATGTTGTTCTATTAACGCTAAATGATCATGGCTTATTTACTTCTAACATGCTACATGATTGATTGATTACCTCAGGTATATACACTGAGGCCCGTTTATAGTTTTCTCTATGTATAGTATTGTTAAATTCAATACTATCTACTGTATATACTTTGGATTTGACTTCAATGCAGAAAAAAAAAAGTTAAAACTTAGCCGTACTTCATACAAAACTGTTTTTGATAATTATTTATGGTTTTACAAGAAAAAGAAAAATCCAAAACACAGCTAATGAAAAACCGGCCCTAATGTTTTAATTTGTTTACTTCATATAAATGTTGTACTGGGCGGGCCTCATCATATGATATAAAATTGAATAACACCATTTCATCATGCAGTTGTATGTCTAACATTGATTTACGTTTATCTATACCAAATTCTCTACCGCACAAATACAATAGGCTCGAAATAGGCCCATAAAACAAAAACAAATATAGAAAAATAAGGTAGATTATATAAGGGCAATCGTTGTTGTGCGGCGGCATGTCTCAAAGGCGCTAGGCTATGTTTTTGCAGAGTGGCACCTGTCGACAGCTAACATATTTCATTCAAAGTTTCTTGGACGTTCGTGCGCCCCGACCTGATCGAACAAAGGTAACAGCATACGTCTACCAACACGACAACGCCCTCCCGTATGTTGACAGTATCACGACAATATTCTTGCATCAAACTGATGTACACATCATGGCCAGTCTTGTCTTATCTACAGATCTAGCGACCATCGACACGATTGAGAACGTCTGGGCAGACTTCATGGAGTTAGTTTAATCAAGTTTAAACTTTTTTTACATCTATTGTAACGAAAGCTCTCTGAACTTATTTTATTCACGCTCGATGTCTTCCTGGGTAAAACCAGTGCTAAGCAATTGCATATAAATTGTCTTGCTCAGGGACTCCACGCATATGGTCATGGCGAGGATCGAACCTGGGCAGAGTTGAAACGATGGGTGTACGGACGTCAAACAACGTCAGAGACCGAGCTCTTACGGAGGAGAGTAATCGAATTGAATTGACTGGATTTTATTGTCGCAGCAACAGCTGAGGTCATATTGCGACTTTCCAGCTTCCGTTAGGAAAAGAAGACCCGGGTCCCAGGTGCCCCTCCAGGCAATTTTCGTGCACGGGCGGGGACCTGGGTAGAACCACCGACGGTCCGCAAGCCAGCTGGATAGACGGAGGAGTGGAATACTTTTCTTAAACGTCATCGGTTCAAAGTGAAATTGCGATGCTTGCATAAACGCGGACGGCGGATATACCAAGTAGATTATTTGTGACTTTGAACTCTGGGCCTGGGCCTTTTCAATCGAATGAAATTTATTAATTTTGTTACTTGATTTTTATTAATTTTTCAAAGAATATCATGATTGTATTCATGCATTATATACAATTTGTTTAGATCAAAACAAAGTAGATTAACATGGGGTTGACAACGGTTTATCCAAGTGTTGCGCTTCTAAGGTATTTCGGTGTTTAATTAAATTAAAGCGTAGTTAGTTAGATCACAAAACACAAATTTATTATAACCTTAAAACATAATTATGCATTAATATTAATGATTTATTTCATACCTCTATAATTCTAACCAATCTCTTCATCTCTTCCATGTGACAAGCTTATATTTCCACTATTGTACTCAAGACAGTTGTTTAAATACAAACAAATGTTATGTTAATTTCATGTTGTGCTCAGTCTGGTAACTATATTTTGTACTTTGAGAAGATAACTCTAACAATTAAACTAAATGAGTCATCACGATTTATCTCCCTTACAAGTTGAACACTGTTGACGCTAAAAGAAATAGAAGATTTTATCTCCAAAAATACAGTAGTGACGATACCAGTGACGATAATAGTGTCGATACTGTATAATTATATCTGTGTCATGTATTAGACATCTTACTTGGAAAAAATAGAGTTTTGACGTCATAGTCTCTTTTTTTCAAAACTACCTCGACTACTGGAGTCATTTTTCTAACATATCATTTTGACTGACACATTACATTTTGAACTTTTGAAATTGAAAAGATGCGAACTTCATTGGTAACTTTACTGTTTTGATGCAACTGAATTGGATTATCGCTAGAGGAAAATTGAGACCGGTACGACGCGTGTTTGTGTTTATTTTGTATAGGCGATCGCTTAGACCATCGAGAACTGGTAACGCCAGGATACAATACTGAATTCATTTGGACTCGCACCCTCTTCCTATAGAATTCGGTATTGCACTCAACACTGTAAAATAACCTCATATTATGTTTAATGCATAATTATGTACGTTGGATATGCAACTGACACACACTATGATGGTTTTACTCGTATTTGGACTGACACCCATACTTCTTCCAGATCGCCTCCAGTCCCTTTAATAACCGCGCAGTTTACTCTAAACATTATCTTCCGGGAACTATAACCTACTATAGCTATGGCAATTATAGTGATTATGGTATTATATTCTCCATAGAGCTATGACGCGGCCTATAGAAAATATAGTTAGGTATGCGGCAATACTCCATCCCAACTTTCCGGCAAGGTTTCTGAAGACCTCACGTTATGCCTGCATAAAAAGCACCTTATCTTAATTGACTAAGCCTTAAATACCACAGCTCCGTGCATACGGTTAAGTCAACTGAAATACGGTGGTTGTTTTGCAGGCATTGTGTGATGTCTTCAGAATCCTTGCCAGAATGTGTGGATGGTGTCGCGTCATACAACTACCTATATTTTCTATAAGCCGCTTCATAGCTCATCTCTATGGTAGGTTCCACAAGAGCTAAGATTCTCACAGCTAGATCTACTACGTCTTACTATCGAAGAGCCTACACTTCTCAAAACTGCTAACTACACCGCTCACGTTTTGGGTTATATATATCGATGGGTTGAATGTTTTTCAATAAAATAAAAAGGAAATACCAATTCAATCATTTTTACATCATTTCATTTTATTTTTTTCATGGGCAATGCTAGAACTAAACCACAATAAGCAATTACAAACGACCCATGTAAACACTAAAGTCACACTTTTCCCATATCTACATGTAGATATGGGAAAAGTGTGACTTTAGTGTTTACATGGGTCGTTTGTAATTGCTTACTAAACCACAATAAGCAATTACAAACGACCCATGTAAACACTAAAGTCACACTTTTCCCATATCTACATGTAGATATGGGAAAAGTGTGACTTTACAAACGACCCATGTAAACACTAAAGTCACACTTTTCCCATATCTACATGTAGATATGGGAAAAGTGTGACTTTAGTGTTTACATGGGTCGTTTGTAATTGCTTATTGTGGTTTAGTTCTAGCATTGCCCATGAAAAAAATAAAATGAAATGATGTAAAAATGATTGAATTGGTATTTCCTTTTTATTTTATTGAAAAACATTCAACCCATCGATATATATAACCCAAAACGTGAGCGGTGTAGTTAGCAGTTTTGAGAAGTGTATGCTTTTTAACGTGCGTTGATGATTGACTTCGATCCGATGCTTGAACTCCGTGATCTCCGAATCCCAAGTCCACAGAGCAACTCCGGCTTCCCGTGTAATCTTAGAAAGTTATCGTAGATCGTGTATGGTGTACCATTAGGACCTACCATTAGGACATAGGCCAATCGTGTATGGTGTACCATTAGAACCAACCATTAGGACCTAGGCCAATCGTGTATGGTGTACCATTAGGACCAACATTAGGACCTAGGCCAATCGTGTATGGTGTACCATTAGGACGTAGGCCGTCTTGGTCCATACGGACACAAGCATTATGATAAAAATGAGGCTAAAAAATGGACCCATGTTGCCTCAGGGCTGCCTGCTTCCGTACGGACCTAGGACCCTGGCAGTCCAGTATTGACTCAGTTGGAACACCACAAGCGCGTTGTACGTCTTTTCTTATAACAACTTTCGCGGCATAGTACCAAGCGGCATAGTACCACGCGGCATATAGTAACACGCGGCATAGTACCACATGTATTATGCGATCATCAGTTATATTAGTACCACTGGTAATTATAAAACAAGAACACTTTTATAAAATATATCAACATTTTACTGATAATATCACAAGTGAGTGAAATAAATGAGAGAACGTCTATGTTCATGCAGTTGTAATATTAACGCAGCTGTAATAATCACACACCAGTGATAGGAAATGTATGTCATGCTTGTTTCGTTTCAAATTAAGCGAATTATTATTAGTTGTTAAAATATTAATATGGTTTTAAAATATTAATATGGTTTTGATATGATGGGGTTAATACGTGAGTCTCCTTTCATTGTCATCGTTTGTCGCGGCGTCTGATGTGTATAGACAATTTCGCACTCAAACAGTGCTCTGCATATGATTTGTTTCACACTCAATCCGAGTTGAAATTGTGTTTTTTTCTCCCAAAAGAGTATGAGAGTGGACCTTTGAAAACGGCCGAACACGATAAATACGAAATATTGCAGTCTCGGTTTGATTGAGACTGTTCATGAACGGTAGTGAAATGTGCTTGCTACCGTTCACGCTCCCTAGCCCCGGGTTGAGCAGAACGCAATATTCATAAAGTCAATAGTACATAATTGTAACCATCCCAAAGATGGCATGGATATGGCGGTGTACATGCTAAATTTACTGTCATAATTCCATGTCCAGCGGCGTATGGTCCCAGTATCTAACACAATTCTATGCCCCGAAGAGCGAAATAAACACAAAACGGAATTTAGTTGGGAGTAGCGGTTATGAAGCCTGCGCATCACAAGTAACAGTCAAAAGACTGAATTAAAAAGCAGACAACATATCCTATGGGTGGTTAAACAATACACAGAGCCTTTATCGCAGAAGAAGCATACTATTCATATATCGTGTGATAATGAAGAGAGATGGCACATACGTACATGCACACACACGCTGTTTAAACAAAAGAAATCATTGATTGGGTGAAGTACATATAGAAATACATTCAAAATACACTAGGTTAACACGCACTCGTCACAAATCGGTTCGGATACTAATGGTGGCTTATAATTCAAACCTACTTCAAACATAGGTAAATGTATGCTTTCGTTTGGTTTAAAAATGTATTTAAATAATTTCTATTTGAAAATGTATCTTTTAAAAAGTCCTTGTTTCGATACAGACGTAGGAGATCCTAGCAGAATGTAGTATTGAGGAATAGAATATAGTCCAGTTATTTGGAATGCATTCTGGGAACAGATTCAGATTTTGATGAATACCACTGATTAGATTTACTTTTGATCCGAATCCAAATCTAAGGTTGTCTGTGAAGCTGGACTCAAATAGATTGCTGAATATTGGTACTGATTAAAAGTTGTCTGCCTACGTATTGGGAAAAATAAATAAATATGCAAAATGGATACGTTGACCTCTGTTAACCTCTGAGAAACTAGTCTGTGATCACATGATAATTTGTCACATGACCATAGCTAAAATATCAACAACATTCAAAATGGCGAACATAACCTTCAACACAATGACACCACCAACTATCGGCTGCTGATTGACATGTAAACAATTGAAAGAAACGCGGCTTATTTTCTACATTTTGATATATTTTTTAGGTTAGTAATTTAAGTTTTGGTAGCTTGTTGAAGAGCTATGAGCTCTCAGAAAGTGCTGGTAAGAAAGCTTCTTTACTTTAACCCTATGGAAACAATTTGGTGGTTTCTGTTTTGAATGTTTTGACGGCGGAGTGATATGTCAAAGTATAAACGTTATTCTACCGCAATATAATTCCGTGCATAACTTACTGTTGTTAAAACATTTAAGCAGAACAAATGTTGTATAAATTTGTTAGTTTAAGTATTTCATATAAAGTTGAATTAGAAAACATAAGTGTCACCAGGTCATTTTGTATCTCGTTTGCCAATATTCTTGGTATTTCTGAGACGTTGACAGAGGTGTGTGTGAGTACAAGGAACGACAACTCTGGGTAGAGATTGACCTAACACATCAAGTAATAACACTACTGATTTGTAGTCGGGGCAACTTTTCACAGCCGCCACACAACACTAAACGAGCCCTAGTGTGAATATCAATACACGCTGAATATCCCTTGGCAGCAACGATGACAAACAAGAGAGGGAAGTAGAAGACTTCGTTTTATAGTCAGCTCATGAGCGGTACTATAACGTGTAAAACCTCTCACGTAAAGTTATGTGTATTCCAGTATTTGCAATAAAATATGAACAAGTAAGGCATCACGGATACAAAAATAGACACTCTCTTACAACACTAGAGTCAATGATAAATACAGCGGATAACATGTAAATGTATCGATGGAAACAAGAAAGATCTCTCACTCTGTCATTATGAAAACAAGACCGACCACTCGCTCTGTCGTTATGGCAAAAAGAACGACCACTCACTCCGTTGTTACATAGTGGTGGAAACAAGAAACGACCACTCTGCCATAGTACTCACAATATGGTTAACATTGTATCAGGTATAATATGGATACATATTTACAGCGAAGGAATGTTTAATTCAAGGATTGTAGGTGTCCGGATACTGTGTCATTTGAACCAACATTTCCCCCAGTAATGGCATTCATGACACCAAATATCTGTGTTCGCGACACTCATGTACATAAAAAGCATATCTGAGTTCGCGATACCCATGTACATCGCGTATGTAAGTTGGCGACGCATGGAAGTGCGTAACGGTGTTTGCGATCCCCCGGTGTACATGTTACAACCACCGTAGACACGTGGCTACATCCAAGTTGACGATTAACCTCAGTCGTGATAATCGTTACACACAGTTGACGTCTGGTTACGAGCTACATCCTAGTTGACTATTAACCTAAATCGCGATAAGCACCGAAAATCGTAAAAAAAATATAAATGTTGTAAAAAATTCGGTATTATAATTATCAGGACTTATAGCTTAACACGTGCTCTAGCTGCTTTGAGGACGACATAATGTGCCAAATATTCGATACAATATACCGATACTAGGCATCGATAATTGGTATTGTTGTCTCACAATCCACACGTTATTGCATCGCCCTTACAAGATTTGCAGGCATTACACTTATCGCGTGTTTTGTTTATTTTTCGTCTAGAATCACAGCATCATGCGCACGTGGTTTATTTTAATCTTCAACTTCTTCGTCATCCTTATCAACTATGTAGGGGTCAACCACCTCTTCCCTAGGAGAAGTCTTGCCGAAGCACTGGAAGAGGAAATCTTCCATGGTGTTGTACAAGTGGTTTCTGGTATTTCCTCCGTTCAACCGATGTTGCTGATCAGTGTAAATCTGAAATTGACACACAACTGGTATTTAGTATCTCGCAGTCTTACAAGTAAATATATTTATTATATACTTATTTCTCTCGTGCAATGAGCGGTCTGAATTTGTACCATGTGACCGTACAATATATTTCCGTATTGGACGCACGCGTGTACACTTTTTTTAAATATTAAATCCGTATTGTACAGTACACGAGCCCCATGTTAACTCAACGATAAAGTCCGAAAACCGGTAAAATGTTCCGAATGCATCAATATCACATAACTGCTATAAACTACAAATGGTTACCGACGCCGATGGCGGTTGATTTACTGATGATACTGAGATTTGTAACACTGTATGGTAAATCTACTATTTACAAAATATTCTTCATGCTAATAAAAAAAGTCTGAACTATTGAAGCAAACAATTCATTGGTTTATTTGATGTAGTAATCTTTTTCTTTATAGCCCGTATTCGCCACCATACGCATTTTGTAATCTAACCTGTGTCCAATATTTGTTTCTATTTTAAAGAGATAACTTGAATTTTAAAGAGATAACTTATGAGATTATACGTTGAATGAAGTAAAACGATGATATATTTTATTAGAGCCTCCGTGGCCGGGATAGTAAACACGTTGCGTCTAAAACTGTCTCGCCTCTCACCGCTGCGGGTTCAAATCGCAATGGGAGCTCGATTTGTCAAGTGAGGTAGTGTCAATTCTTATGGATGTTGGGAGGTATATAGTACTGGTTTCTACCCAAGAACAATGGGATGGTCTGCCAATACCACCAACAAATCATATATGGCCCAACATGTGCTAAAAATGAGGTAAAATACCATTCAAACAAACTAAATATACAAATGGTCGGATCTCAACATTTACTACGACTCTTCCCAAGTATAAAAGCCGAACATGCATTGTCGTATCACAGAACACAGTCAACCAAAAACCGAACAAACAACAATAACAAGGGAAAATTGTATGCGACACTACAAATATAAATGAGTTAACGTTTGGGGTTCCGCCTTGGTATGGTCAGTGACAAAAAGGTGCACCAAACCCCACTTGTTTTCATCCCCGCACCTCCGCTCACCCCACCCTCAAATAAATAATTAAATTTAATAAAGAAATACACGACAGGCTATTAGGCAGCATTAACAGAAATATTATATAATTAAACAAATACACATGGCGACATAAATATGTAACGCGCCTCGGTCACCACGGATTCTAGACTGATCTACAATTTTATTTACTGTCCCTGAATTGTTATACATTTTAGCTTGAAAAAAAAAAATCACGTGTCCTAAAATCGTACCACCGTAGTTCTGTAATCAGAGCATGTAGTTATTTGTGATCACAACCTGAACCTGTCAACAGCTAGAACGTACAACTTTTTATGCGGATAAAATGCTGAAGTAAGTGAGACTTATTTGTGTTATAATATTAATTTTAAAAAGTCAAAAATGGATGGGATATGGTCAAGAGACATTTTAAGAAAGAATACTTATATGGCAGAAATTGTGATGTTTATATCCGAAGTTCGGTATAATTTACTTTTTTGTTACGTGAAATAAATTGGTCTATAGCATAGTCCAAGCATCCGCATAGACCACACGAGCCATCATTTCTAAATAAAATTAACCATGTTATCACATTATCCAAATTTCGAAGTACGCCATTGTCAAACAAACAAAACAACTGATTTCCTTCTTCTTCTTTTTCCCATGTACCTTCAATACACACATGATACACATGAAAAGCATGCATTTGAATTGTAAATTCAAACACGTGGTACTGTATTAGTAAAGCAAGAATGAGCTGAAAAGATGCATATTTCAAGGGAGTACCCGGACCCGAGGTACCCGGACCCGAGGTATAACAAGCACTGTCATATAACAAAATGTTTGGCATGGTCAGAAGTTTTTGGGACTACCGGCATTAATTCTGAACTTGGCAATTCAAGATGATCTCCAAGATGGCCGCTTTTGTTTAGAAACATGTTCACCTTTTATAATTTAGGGGGTCAAAATATAGGTCAAATTAGTGCAACAAATGACAATTGACTATACAAACGTTAGTACTGGGACAACATTTTTTGCATAACACGCATTATTATACATCAAAACAATTGTTAGAAAGAGTTCTTTACAAAAATGAATTTAAATTTGACCTAAGTCGAGGACATGCAAAGATATCCAAGACGGCGTCCAAGATGGCGCTAAATTACAAGTATTTAATAATTATGCAAAATGTGACCATGTTCAAAAAATAATAATTTCAGGTAATTTATATTTAAAAGAAATATGCTAAATATAAAATGGCATTTGTCTGTCAAACTTTAAAAAGAGATTTTAAAATGGTTCACCCTATATAATTTAGGGGTCAACATTTAGGTAAAAAGGTCAAATTAGTACAACAAATGACAATTGACTGTACACAAGTTAGTGCTGGGACAACATTTTTTGGTACAACACACATTATAATACATCCAAACAATTGCTTTAACAAATTGCTTACCCAAAATATTCAAAAATAATAAGTTCATGTATATTATATTTATTATAAAAAAGAAATATCCTTAAATATAAAGTTGTATTTGTCAAACATTAAGGGAGCGTGTATGGCATATAAAAAGGGTCAAAACCAAGGTCAAATGGTAAATTTAGTGCAACTATGTACTTTTATAGAGTAAAACCCTTTGCATCACAACTTGTTGATATACACATCGTTTACATATTAGGATTTGTTTTAATAATGTAAATGTTTAAGACTTACCAATGTTAACAATGATGGAGACTTACCAATGTTAACAATGATGGAGACTTACCAATGTTAACAATGATGGAGACTTACCAATGTTAACAATGATGGAGACTTACCAATGTTAACAATGATGGAGTAAGAGAACAACAACATAATTAAAGTAGCTAACACATAATGGCAAAATTACACTACAAAACAGTATATCAAAACTCTAGCCTGGTGTTCCGGTAATATAATAATGTATATGTACCGATTAAAGTAAAGTTTCATTTACGCCTTCTGAAAATGTTCGTGATTGAATATGCTTAAAATGAATTATGAGTTGGTAACTCTTAATTCGACGCTCCAGTCTGGGGGTTTGGCCTGGCTGGTTAAAGCCATTTGTATTGTGTTGATAGAGTTTGTATTCTCAAAATGGGTAAATTATTTATATACCTCGTCGTCAGTAGGTTTAGAAACGTTGTACATAAAATTATGTTGTAAACTTTGGCTGTTGTTGGCGGTATAGCTACTTTAACGTTTATGCTGCTTATGGCAACGCTTATGCTGCTTATGGCAACGTGTATGCTGCTTATGGCAACGTGTATGCTGCTTATGGCAACGCTTATGCTGCTTATGGCAACGCTTATGCTGCTTATGGCAAAGGACTACGTTTCCTTAACGTTTCGGTCTATGAAATGAAATGAACTATATAGGATTACATACAAGACATGGTGATAGACGTCTTTCATGTATGGCTGCGTTCCTGATTTAACACTGACAAAGGAAACAACTTGCCTCTCATTTTTTGACGTGAATTTACTAACAAAAAGCATTAGAAGATGTTTGGGCAAGAAAGATGAATTGGAAATTGGAGAGCAGTGATGATATATTAATGAAGTCATTCATAAATTCTGAATAAATTCAAAACATGGAGTGACAAACAGCAAACTTTCTTTTCCAATAGAATTTGGTGTAACACTCTCAGACTTTAGAGACAATTTCTCCACAAACCTTCAGGAAGTGAATCATCTGTTTGTCCTCTACTTGATGAGTCGTGAATTATCACACATGTTCACATTTTGAAACTGGCTTGGCCCAGTTTATAGCATAGTAGACTTGTAACTAGAGGACCTGGGTTCAATATCACCGGTGCCACTGCGTTTAGTCAGTGTGTTTTGGGGTAAGACACTTTCCCTTAGCATTATCCGTCAAATGGAGATGTTACCGGGGTGTTCCCGTGTATTGGAGTTTATAATTAAAGCACGTTAAAATCGTTTCATTAGTAAAAGAAGGTTTGGTTTTCTGACTCCTATGTATCCTTTTCCTCTCTCGGGGTTATCTTTAAATAATACATTATGTGTTGATGAGCCTGTGAACAAAATTCAAACAAATATATTTTGGGATGATTGAATAATGTTCATATAGACGATAATACCAAAGTATTAACTTCAATGAAACGGCTAAAATAATAAATCACAATTGGGTTTGGCGTCCGTGGAATACATGCAGTGTTTCACAGCTATATCGATGTGCATCCAAGCACAAAACCAAGCTAAACATGGTGAGGTTGATTCTTTGAACACGAACACACGTTATGTCATTATCTATCCGATTTGAAAAAAAAATCCAGATTGAAAAATGATGCTGACTGACAACAAATTCAAAGATGAGCTTTGGAACTTCTACATCTTGTATTCTCCAAAACACTCCTGCTTTGCTGAATGAAAATCATTCTATGGTCATTTGTGATGGTATTCAGGATTATGCCTTACAGTTTCAGAAGTAAAACATAATAATGTTGGTTACGCTGAAGAGCTCTTCTCTAAGAAGAAGCCGACATAAGATTGCTATAGCATGCTCACTATGCAGCAAACTTGAGTGCAGCACGTGCAGTTATTACGAGTCAAATACTTTCAAACTGAAAATAAGTGTGCATACTGGTTATGATAGAAACCAGCTCATAAACTATTCAACAAACTCACAGCCGAAAAATAAATGTGCTTTTCACACTGTATACTGTTATACACTAAGCGAGTTTTAAGGAGTGCTTATTTTACATAATATGAATATATAATGACTGGATGAGTCAATATATTCGATTGTTTTAAGAGCATATATGTTTTGTCTGCCATTGAAAAGCTTTATGTAATGTAATTCTTTAGCGGAGCCATTTAAATCTAATATTAAAATACACATTCTAGCAAAGCATATTTGTTTTGGTGTATAATACTATGTGTTATATCAAAAAGTGTTGTCCAAGTACTAACTTTTGTATAGTCAATTGTAGCACTAATTTGACCATTTGACCTTGATTTTGACCTCTAAATAATAAAAAGTGAACATTTTTTAAATCTATTTTACTTCCTATGATATTATCGGTTTTATTACCATTTACTGAGTTTTGAGGGGAAAACAATCTCCCCATTCATTGTTCATTTTTATATCAGGTTTTCTAAAAACAAGCCGCCATCTTGGACGCCATCTTGAATTGCGGAGCTAGTACCAACAACTTCAAATTTATGCCGGTAGTCCCAAAATCTTCAAACTAAGACGAACATTTTGATATATGACATTGTTTGTTATACCTAGGGGTCCGGGTCCCAAACCCCCCTCTCTATATGGTGAACCGTTCGGACGAAAAGATAGATTATGTGATCGGATTTCCACCCCACACCCCTATTTGATATATCACATTGTTTGTTATACCTCGGGTCCGGGTCCCAAACCCCCCTCTCTATATGGTGAACCGTTCGGACGAAAAGATAGATTATGTGATCGGATTCCCCCCCCTCCCACCCCACCCCTATTTGATATATGACATTGTTTGTTATACCTCGGGTCCGGGTCCCAAACCCCCCTCTCTATATGGTGAACCGTTCGGACGAAAAGATAGATTATGTGATCGGATTTCCACCCCACACCCCTATTTGATATATCACATTGTTTGTTATACCTCGGGTCCGGGTCCCAAACCCCCCTCTCTATATGGTGAACCGTTCGGACGAAAAGATAGATTATGTGATCGGATTTTCCCCCCCCCCCCCTCCCACCCCCACCCCTATTTGATATATCACATTGTTTGTTATACCTCGGGTCCGGGTCCCAAACCCCCCTCTCTATATGGTGAACCGTTCGGACGAAAAGATAGATTATTTGATCGAAATGTGCACATGCATAACTTGAGCTGCAGGTCATGGTGGTGAAATTGTTATTTATGTAAATGTTTGGTCTAAATAATTCGACGACTCTATACTGAATCATAATTATTAATTCATATGTGTTTTATAATGCAAGCAGTTGTACATATAATTAAACAAGGTGTATTTAGATAACCGAACAAGAATGTATTATAATCTTCAAGCAAATATGAATGAATATCCGGACCCGGACGGCAAGCATATATCCTATGGATTGTCTAGCCGTCCGGCATTTGAAATATATCAGTCTTTGATTTTTATATCACATCTTTTTTACAGAATATTTGTGGTTAATGAAACAGTATTATATTGTTGTCCATCTCTTACAGATAGACAGGAATCTTGGAAGCTTGTATTTATAACAATAAAGAAGACTATCAACATGCTGAAGTCAGTCATTATCATCACACTGCTCTCAATTGCTTTGACATCAATTGATTGGAATTGGTGTTTTAATAGTCGTAAAATCAAAGTTACGGAAACACTAAATACATCTTATGATTACATCATAGTCGGTTCCGGTTCCGCTGGATCCGTATTGGCTAGTCGCCTTTCCGAGAGAGATGACGTCACCGTCCTTTTACTTGAAGCCGGCGGCCATTTTGACGAAAACCCAATATCCCACATACCCGGATATTGGGCCGAGATGCTACATACTGATCAAGATTGGGACTATTACACAGAAACTCAGACGACTTCTAGTTTTGGATTAAAATCTGCGAAATCATACTGGCCACGTGGTAGAACGCTAGGGGGATCCAGCGTTATAAACCTAATGCAATATACAAGGGGAAGCCGGTATGACTATGACGGGTGGGAATCGCAAGGTTTGCTAGGTTGGAGCTTTAATGATGTATTACCTTATTTTAAGAAATCAGAAGGAATTCTTATCCCTGAGCTAGAAAATTCTAATTACCACGGAAAAGGAGGACCTTTTGGAGTAAGCGAAGGAAGAGTTTCCGAATTGCAAGATTTATACATGAAAGCTGGAACTGAAATGGGTTATAACAAGGGCGACTATAACGGTGAAGAACAAGAAGGATTTAGTGCTTATCAACTTAACGTGAGGAACGGCGTCAGAAGCAGTACAAGTAAAGAATTTTTAGAACTTGCACAAGGGAGATCAAATTTACATATTGGGAGTAGATCTTTTGTTACAAAGATAAACTTTAACGATAAACTCGCAACGGGAGTATATATTATACGCAACGGTAGAAAGCAGTTTATACAAGCAAACGAAGAAGTTATCATTTCGGCGGGATCTATAAACTCTCCGCAGTTGTTAATGCTTTCAGGTATCGGACCTAGAGATCAGCTGGAAACGCTAGGCATACCGGTTGTCGCAGATTTACCGGTCGGAGAAAATCTCCAAGATCACATCCGTATCCAGTTATGGGCGAGCATTACAAAACCGCTTTCGATTACTCCAGAAATGAAAAATGGATTCTGGAGTAAACTAAATTATAACCTATTCGGCCAAGGAGTTTTGGGAAAGACAGTGGCAGAAGCAGTAGCATTTGTTCACCTAGACAAAGCCTCGCGCAATAGGACACACACAGATGCGCAGATGAATTTCTTCAGTATGTATCAAACTTCAAACATTGTAAACTTTAAGGATGAGATATTGGACGAACTATTCAGAGATAAAACAAGGTTGTATGGCTTCATGACGGCTTTAATTATGAATCATATGAAAAGCAGAGGTACGATCACTCTCCGAAGCGTAGACCCATTTGACCCGCCGATAATAGACCCCAAATACCTCTCTGAGAAGCAAGATGTTGACGATTTTATAAAGGCAATACGTATATGGGAGGAATTCATTAATACCCCAACAATGTCTTCCATTGGAAGCGCATTTGACCAACTTGAACTTTCATTTTGCAAACAACATGACTTCCGGTCAGATGCATACTGGGAATGCTATGTGCGCCATCTCATGACGACGACGTATCACCCCTGTTGTACTTGCAAGATGGGAACACAGAATGACGTCACAGCAGTTGTTGATCCGTCATTAAGGGTAAAAGGAGTTAAAGGTCTGCGAGTTGTAGATAGTTCTATATTTCCGCAAGAAATAACCGGCAATTTAAATGCACCTACAGTAATGGTCGCAGAAAAGGCCGCCGACATGATACTAAATGGAAAATGAAGTGTGGAGTGAAGCTTAGAAATTTTGTTTTTTTCTGAACAAGTAACACTTAATTTTTAATTCGGACCAATGAATAATGTTGCAACGGCTATGCCTTTTTAGTGTTTAATTTATAATTTATACAAATAAACCTTATACAATTATGCTACCAGAATCTGAGGATAATTGCACATTATTTGTAATTAGATCTTATACTTAATTCCTAGTTTTGATTGAATAAAATGTGAACCAAATGCAGGTAGCGGAGGAATTTCTTGTATTTAAGTAATATCTATACATACCTGTGTTTTAAAATATACATCTTTTTCTGTTAATGCCTTTATCAACTGAGCTGAATTCTGGAAATGCACATTATCTGAAAATGTTACATATAAAATATAACAGAGTATGTGAATAGCATATTAAATACAACATAGTATGTGAACAGTATTTTAGATACAACAGAGTATGTGAACAGTATATTAGATACAACATAGTATGTGAATAGATACAACATAGTATGTAAATAGTATATTAGATACAACAGAGTATGTTAATAGTATATTAGACACAACAGAATACGTGAATAGTATATTAGATACAACAGAGTATGTGAATAGTATATTAGATACAACAGAGTATGTGAATAGTATATTAGACACAACAGAGTATGTGAATAGTATATTAGATACAACAGAGTATATGAATAATATAGTAGATACAACAGAGTATGTGAATAGAATGTTAGATACAACATAGTATGTGAATAGTATATTAAATACAACATAGTCTGTGAATAGTTTATAAGATTCAACATAGTATGTGAACAGTATATTAGATAAAACATAGAATGTGAACAGTATATTAGATACAACAGAGTATGTGAACAGTATATTAGATACAACATAGTATATGAATAGTATATTAGATACAATATAGTATATGAATAGTATATTAGATACAACAGAGTATATGAATAGTATATTAGATACAACGGAGTATGTGAATAGTATATTAGATACAACATAGTATATGAATAGTATATTAGATACAACAGAGTATGTGAAGAGTATATTAGATACAACATAGTATGTGAATAGTATACTCGGTAAAAAAAGTTTTGGACCAGGGTATATAAAGTCATATAAAAATAAAACTAGTGGACAGAATTTAAGTATCTTTTTTTAGTAACCAAGGTCTACCCTACCCGGTTAATTTTGTACCAGAAACATTAAATTCCAAACAAGATTTGATTTTTAAAAAACTATCGCGAACACACAAAGGGTCTGTAAAAAATGTTGCAAAGTCCATACAAAGTAACAGTTACGGACACATTCGAGTAACCAATAAAAAGATTATTATTTTTTCGCAAACTTTCATTGTAAACAATAATTATTGTTGCTTGTTGATCTATTGTGAATTATCAACTGAGATAATGATGGTTATGGTCGAATGTCAAGGTTCAGCAATCATTGTACGGGTCCGAACACTGCCATGGTCGAATGTCAAGGCTCAGCGATCATTGTACGGGTCCGAACACTGCCATGGTCGAATGTCAAGGTTCAGCGATCATTGTACGGGTTCGAACACTGCCATGGTCGAATGTCATGGTTCAGCGATCATTGTACGGGTTCGAACACTGCCATGGTCGAATGTCATGGTTCAGCGATCATTGTACGGGTCCGAACACTGCCATGGTCGAATGTCATGGTTCAGCGATCATTGTACGGGTTCGAACACTGCCATGGTCGAATGTCATGGTTCAGCGATCATTGTACGGGTCCGAACACTGCCATGGTCGAATGTCATGGTTCAGCGATCATTGTACGGGTTCGAACACTGCCATGGTCGAATGTCATGGTTCAGCGATCATTGTACGGGTCCGAACACTGCCATGGTCCAAAACTTTTTTTACAGAGTATATATTAGATACAAACTGGTATGTGAACAGTATATTAGATACAACATAGTATGTGAACAGTATATTAGATACAAACTGGTATGTGAACAGTATATTAGATACAAGAGAGTATGTGAATAGTATATTAGACACAACAGAGTATGTGTATACTATATTAGATACAACAGAGTATATGAATAGTATATTAGATACAACATAGTATATGAATAATATATTAGATACAACATAGTATATGAATAATATATTACATACAACAGTGTATATGAATAGTATATTAGATACAACATAGTATATGAATAATATATTAGATACAACATAGTATATGAATAGTATATTAGATACAACATAGTATATGAATAATATATTAGATACAACAGAGTTCATGAATAGTATATTAGATACAACATAGTACATGAATAATATATTAGATACAACAGAGTACATGAATAGTATATTAGATACAACATAGTACATGAATAGTATATTAGATACAACATAGTACATGAATAATATATTAGATACAACAGAGTATATGAATAGTATATTAGATACAACATAGTACATGCATAGTATATTAGATACAACAGAGTATATGAATAGTATATTAGATACAACATAGTATGTGAATAGTATATTAGATACAACAAAGTATGTGAATAGTATATTACATACAACATAGTATGTGAATAGTATATTAGATACAACAGAGTATGTGAATAGTATATTAGATACAACATAGTATATGAATACTATATTAGATACAACATAGTATATGAATACTATATTAGATACAACATAGTATATGAATAATATATTATATACTACAGAGTATGTGGATAGTATATTAGATACAACAGAGTATGTGAATAGTATATTAGATACAACATAGTATATGAATAGTATATTAGATACTACAGAGTATGTGAATAGTATGTTAGATACAAACTGAAAAACTTACAGCGTTGCGATTTAAAATAATACTTCTACGTTTATCATCAAGTAAATCATTATGGTTTCATTAATTTGTTAAACAAATTAAAACTCTTTGATGTTGATAACCTTTGGAACAAATATGACACGCAATCAAATAAACTAATGACATGTTGTCACATTAATGGGGTAGAAAGTCTAAGTCATATCGGTCTGATGTCATGTCCTCCGTAGGCGATGTCCTTATTACATCATGATAAAATACTGGGTCAAACCATTGTACAGTAATGTAAAACAAATAAATGCAATATATTGTTGGGTGATAAAACTTCTCAACCCAACAAGAGACGTAAACTTGCATGAGCACGCTCTACTGGCTAATATGGCTCTTATAACAATGCGATTTCACGAAGTATCCAACAAGAATATCGTTTTCCAACTTAACTTTTTATTTGGCGTTTAACACTTATTACGCCTTTGTCCAAAATGTTTCCCCTCAACTTAAGGCTGTGACTGGATATTACAATTTCATGACTTGTACGTTGGTGTGCGACAAACCAGACATAATTTTATGTGCGACACACCATCTATTGATAATACATACACAAGCAACCTCATTCCAATATCTCAAGTAGTTCAACAGTTATTTACAAGGTCCCAAAATAACACCTCCTTGAACAGTGATCTTCGAGCCCCCATTATAACACACCCTGGAACAGTGATCTTCCTGCCCCCAGTATAACACACCCTTGAACAGTGATCTTGCCGCCCTCCGTATAACACACCCTTGAACAGTGATCTTCCCGCCCCCAGTATAACACCCCATTGGACAGTGATCTTCCCACCCCCAATATAACACCCCATGGAACAGTGATTTTCCCGCCCCCAGTATAACACACCCTTGAACAGTGATCTTCCCGCCCCCAGTATAACACACCCTTGAACAGTGATCTTCCTGCCCCCAGTATAACACACCATTGAACAGTGATCTTCCCGCCCCCAGTATAACACACCCTTGAACAGTGATCTTCCCGCCCCAGTATAACACCCCCTTGAACAGTGATCTTCTCGCCCCCAGTATAACACACCCTTGAACAGTGATCTTTCCGCCCCCAGTATAACACAGCGTTGAACAGTGATCTTCCCGCCCCTAGTATAACACTCCCTTCAACAGTGATCTCCAAGCCCCCAGTATAACACACCTTTGAACAGTGATCTTCCCGCCCCCAGTATAACACCCCCTTGAACAGTGATCTTCCCGCCCCCAGTATAACAACCCCTTGAAAAGTGATCTTCCCGCCCCCAGTATAACACCCCGTTGAACAGTGATCTTCCCGCCCCCAGTATAGCACCCCCTTGAACAGTGATCTTCCTGCCCCCAGTATAACACACACTTGAACAGTGATCTTGCCGCCCTCAGTATGACACACCCTTGAACAGTGATCTTCCCGCCCCCAGTATAACACCCCATTGGACAGTGATCTTCCCACCCCCAATATAACACCCCATGGAACAGTGATTTTCCCGCCCCCAGTATAACACACCCTTGAACAGTGATCTTCCTGCCCCCAGTATAACACACCATTGAACAGTGATCTTCCCGCCCCCAGTATAACACACCCTTGAACAGTGATCTTCCCGCCCCAGTATAACACCCCCTTGAACAGTGATCTTCTCGCCCCCAGTATAACACACCCTTGAACAGTGATCTTCCCGCCCCCAGTATAACACAGCGTTGAACAGTGATCTTCCCGCCCCTAGTATAACACTCCCTTCAACAGTGATCTCCAAGCCCCCAGTATAACACACCTTTGAACAGTGATCTTCCCGCCCCCAGTATAACACCCCCTTGAACAATGATCTTCCCGCCCCCAGTATAACAACCCCTTGAAAAGTGATCTTCCCGCCCCCAGTATAACACCCCGAAACAGTGATCTTCCCGCCCCCAGTATAGCACCCCCTTGAACAGTGATCTTTCAGCCCCCAGTATAACACACACTTGAACAGTGATCTTCCCGCCCCCAGTATAACACCCCCTTGAACAGTGATCTTCCAGCCTCCAGTATAACACCCCATTGAACAGTGATCTTCCCGCCCCAGTATAACACACCCTTGAAAAGTGATCTTCCCGCCCCCAGTATAACACCCCCTTGAACAGTGATCTTCCAGCCCCCAGTATAACACCCCCTTGAACAGTGATCTTACCTCCCCCAGTATAACACACCCCTGAACAGTGACCTTCCCGCCCCCCAGTATAACACACCCTTGAACAGTGATCTTCCCGCCCCTAGTATAACACACCCTTGAACAGTGATCTTCCCGCCCCCAGTATAACACACCCTTGAACAGTGATCTTCCCGCCCCCAGTATAACACACCCATGAACAGTGATCTTCCCTTATCTTATCTTATTGAAACAAATCTTCCTATCAAGTTTGGTGACAATCTGAAACAGTTGCTGAAGTTATCACAGTCAAAAACTAAAAGTCCCTAAATGAAATGCGTAGTTGCATGAATCGATTTTGTTCGCTGTATAACTCACCTGATATCTTATCTAAACACTCATGCAAATAACGTTAAGTGAACATTGGGACACTTGTTCTGAAGTATTCATGTAAACAAAATTAAACTCTCTAATTTTGACAAAATCAAGGACAATAACTCCGTAGTTTTGACAAACTCCGTAATGCATACATCAATTATACCCCTCGTTATAGAACTCGTGGGAGATAATATATACAAAAATAATTTGGAATATCGGAAACTATTTACTAAAGTTATTGTGTAAACATGATGGCAGTTTACGGGCATTCAATGTAGGACGCTACGCAACATGACGGCAGTTTACGGGCATTCAATGTAGGACGCTATGCAACATGATGGCAGTTTACGGGCATTCAATGTAGGACGCTACGCAACATGATGGCAGTTTACGGGCGTTCAATGTAGGACGCTACGCAACATGATGGCAGTTTACCGGCGTTCAGTGTAGGACGCTGCGCAACATGATGGCAGTTTACGGGCATTCAATGTAGGACGCTATGCAACATGATGGCAGTTTACGGGCGTTCAGTGTAGGACGCTGCGCAACATGATGGCAGATTACGGGCGTTAAATGTAGGACGCTATGCAACATGATGGCAGTTTACGGGCGTTCAATGTAGGACGCTATGCAACATGATGGCAGTTTACCGGCGTTCAGTGTAGGACGCTGCGCAACATGATGGCAGATTACGGGCGTTCAATGTAGGACGCTACGCAACATGATGGCAGTTTACCGGCGTTCAGTGTAGGACGCTGCGCAACATGATGGCAGATTACGGGCGTTCAATGTAGGACGCTACTCAACATGATGACAGTTTACCGGCGTTCAGTGTAGGACGCTGCGCAACATGATGGCAGATTACGGGCGTTCAATGTAGGACGCTACGCAACATGATGGCAGTTTACGGGCGTTCAATGTAGGACGCTATGCAATATGCCAAATAGCAAAGCTATATTTCAACACACATACCCTGAATGCTGTATTTACTGCTGTATTTATTGCGGACGAATACAATACAATACAATAAAACACGGGAAATACACGCTCCGTTCAAGTCTGAAATAACGCACCGTGTTTTAAACAAGAGTAATCATTATACACTCAGCTCAATACACTCAGCTCAATACACTGCCCACAGCTTTTATCTAAAGAGTTAATTCACGCATACGCAGTTTAAAGTAACATTTAATGTTAATACCATATCAGGGTACTTGTAAACTGTAGTACTTCAATAGTTCTTCACAAAGTAAAAATGTTCCCATTAATAACTCCTCACATTGCACTCACACATATATTCACCGGTTTCCCGGTTTCCACCGGCGAATACTGATACATACCGTCTCCTGTGCCGTGAACCAACATAAACTTTGATTTCTTGAAATTTGAAGCATTCCGTGACACGTTGGCTTGCTGAAATATAAATACGAGATACCTCACTGACATTTTTAAAGATATTTCTTGTTTAATCTGAGTGTTGTTTAACAGCTCATCATTACAGTAGATGTTATTAAGGAATGGAGAAGATAATATACGAATCCGGGAACCTGCTTTACCCTTACATTTCTAAGATTCTTGGGGAATAGGCTCTCCTATACACGGGACCGCCCTGTTTACGTCCCCATCCGACAGACGAGGCAAAATGTACGTGTCATGCCCAAGAGGCCTGAACCCGGGTCCTCCGGTTTCAAGTCCATCTAGCTATTCAATGGGTCACGCCAGCCTAAATATACTGACACGTAAAAGAAACGCAACACATTCAATATTCAAATTAATTTCAATAATTTCGGTACATTTAGATCTATATGTTCTGCTTTTGTCTTAACGTAATATCAATTAAGGTAAACGTGTGCGTATTCTGTAACCATTGTGTGTATCTAACCTCGAATAATTTTTAAATATTCCGCAACGATCTTTTTTTCTTCTGTTCTATACTCAGTTGCAAAAAAAACTTGACACATGGACAATTTTACTTTACACCCTATCCTCTATATCAAGCTAATGTTTCGACCTATCGAAAAACAAATGACAACAAGATATTGGCAATGGAACGATAAAAACTTTGGTACCAAACATACGTATCATATTCATTTTGGAATTTGTCAATTTAATTCTAAAAAAACAACGTTATACAATTAAATCTAAACAAAACTTTTGCAAATGAGTATATTTAGAAGTACACCGAAACACTTTAAAAATATATTTCTTTATACAAGTGCTATATCGTATAGCTGAGCATAAATTTTTCCCGTTTCACGCTTTTAAACTCAAAATCACCGAACCGTAAAAACCGTAAAAACCGGTGGCGGCTAAGTTGTGAAAACCAGGTTTTGCACGGGCGCGCTGCAAGTATGTACTATTTACGAAAAAAAATCGAAACAGTTATTTTCTATTGGTATATTGAAACTAAAACGAATATAGAAAAAAACGTGTAGATTATATTTATGGGTCATCTACGTATATGTTGCGCATCGGCATGTTAACAGTATTAAAGAAACTAACCCGTCAAATAACGGCAAATTACACTACAAAACCCTATCCAGGTGTTCAGGTCATACTAATATTATCATTCAACTATATAGTGTTATTATCCCCGATACGTCATTGTGTACCACTTGATATGACACATGATGTGAAATCCATATCTTCCCGCACGGGTCATCACCCGCGATTAACCTGTGCGGTATGATACCCCGGAAGTAAATGGCGTCAATAACCGTTAATTAACTGACGTCATTAACGTGCAGGCCGTGTGTAACGTTCGTTTAAATTGCATTCCCGTTAAAATGGATGCAGGGGAAAGACATTGAATCTCTGGCCACTTTTATCGAGTTCACGGCAAAACAAAAGTATCAACAAAGCACTCGATTCAGGTATGTTTTGCTTAATTACTTTCTTAATATTTAACAACTTTTGTTTAGCTAAAGTGCACATCCTTCAACAGAATGAGCTCTTTCCTCTGTCGCAGCCGGTATTTCGATTCATCCAGTACTTTCTGAGACTATCCCTTCCAAATGTTCACGGTCATGTACGCTTTCTTTCATTTCCAATACTTTGGGAGCTTATCTAAGAAAGTCTGTATGAATCAAACTACCCGTTTGCGGTGGAGGAAGATGCCCACTGTATGCAGTAGGGGTATTCGTGCTTTACTGAAACAAAAAGTTAAATATATAGAGATTATTTAACTGCTGGGATCGATTATAGGGAAATCCTTCACGCGATAGTAGACGTGTGGTTCTTTTCACGAACGACCGTAAGCGAGTGAGTGACGAATCAACACACGTCTACCGTCGAGTGAAGATTTCCATCTAATCACAACAGTTAAATAATCTATTTATTACATTTGTAATCAGATTATAAAATATTACTATCAGGTGTGATATGAAATGTGAAACTCTTGTGATATGGAAAGTGAAGAGTTTCATGTGTAGTTTAATGATAAATACGTGATAATTTAGACATATTTGCCGATTGTATAGATTCATTCACGGGTTTTTAAAATATTCGTGTGCAGTAGGACTCAGTCGGGGGTATATGTAAATATATAGGTTTATAAGCGCGTCGCAGAGCTAGCTTGTATGGTGATATCGGTAGAGTGCCCGCTTCACATCAATCGTTCCGAATTCAAACCAGCTGGGTTGCTAATTGTTCCTCGTCCGTTGATACATGTTTGAAATGCGCATAAAATGAATTAGGAGTTGGTCTTAACTCTTAATTCGACGCTCCAGTTTTGGGGGTTTCCTTGGCTGGTTAAAGCTGTTTATATTGTCTGTACTCTGAGTATGATCAAAATATGTTAATTTATATACCTCGCCGTCAGTAGGTTTAGAAACGGTGCATGTGCAACACGTGTTTTTGGCTGCTTTTGGTGGGATAGAGACTTGAAACAAGAAACAGCGGAAATATTGGATTTGATTTGACTGGTGTTTAACGTCATTTAGGCTATGTGCGACGGTCGATTTTTAGTGGTGGAAACAGACCTCCCACTTATTCCTGGGTAGGACCAGTACTGTATACCTCCCGCCATTCGCAAGAATTGACATGTTCACAAAAAAAAAAAGAACAGCACGAAAAGGTGAAAATATAGCAACATGCTCTGGTGCTCGTTGTCATGGTAATGACATGACGCGCCTAGTGATTACTCAACATATCAAGCATGTTCCCAGATTCCTATATAATACTTTTGTGTGGGCGAACGGGTTGTGGGGTGGAGCATTGTGTGGGGTGGGGGTGCGTGGGGGAGGGCGGCGCACAAATGTATATCAAGTACACCGAAACGATTAACCGAAAGTGAGATCAGTCTTATAACGGTGCTATATCTAGAGGTGAAAGATAATCTAACATATTGTATGTTTCCTCGTATTTTATTATTCTGATATATAATGTATATTTTAGGTCATTTATTAGTGCATTTCTGTGTTGTTTTTATCGTGCATAAATATAGAGATTAATAAAAAAAGAAGCTAAACCAGAATCTCAAGAAAAAGTAGGTCAAAGTCGATCACGGTGACCTTCTTTTGGATAAATCTTACTCATGGATAAATATACGTGTTTTATGTTTGACGTGTGTAGGCATAGCGTTAATTTAGAAACGGAGCAAGTGAACAAACATAACCAGAGTCGATTACGTGTAAAACTGAAGGTCAAGGTCGGTCGGGCTGACCTAAGTTTGGTCGAAATGCACAGAAATACATGAGTAGCTCACGGCCATTTTATAAAACACCTTATTTAAGAGTTCATTGAAACCATTAAGTTTTAAACACGCAACACTTCAAGGTGCCATATTTTACTGAAATTACAACTTTAATTTACTTACATTATACCCCTCCAAGTTATCATTTGCTGTAGGAAAACCCATATATCGCTCTGTATAAAACGAATCTGAAACAGAAGAATACGTTTTTATATGTATGTCGCCTTCTGTTTATATGTATGTCGCCTTCTGTTTATATGTATGTCGCCTTCTGTTTATATGTATATCGCCTTCTGTTTATATGTATATCGCCTTCTGTTTATATGTATATCGCCTTCTGTTTATATGTATGTCGCCTTCTGTTTATATGTATATCGCCTTCTGTTTATATGTATATCGCCTTCTGGGTCTTCTCACCATGCGCATAACCGCGGTCTGGCTTCGTGGTAGAGCGCCCGCCTCGCACGCGGGAGGTCGGGGGTTCAATACTGGACCGGGGCACAGCATATACTTCATACAAATTACAGCTCCCTTGCTTGACATTCAGCATATAAAGGGTAGTTCTGGTCCGGGATCGTATAAGGTGACTGGGTGGAGTATCATGTCGTGTTTCTACGACGTGGTACTCCAGTGTGACAGTACTATAATTAAAGTTGAGAAAGGAGCTCACTGCTACAAGTAGACACCGTCGTCATATCTCACTGCTACTGGTAGACACCGTCGTCATATGGCTGATGGATTGTTGATGATGGATTGCTGAGAAATGAGCTCACTGCTACATGTAGACACCGTCGTCATATGACTGATGGATTGTTTGAGCTCACTGCTACATGTAGACACCGTCGTCATATGACTGGTGGATTGTTGAGAAATGAGCTCACTGCTACTGGTAGACACCGTCGTCATATGACTGATGGATTGTTGATGATGGATTGTTGAGAAATGAGCTCACTGCTACATGTAGACACCGTCGTCATATGACTGATGGATTGTTTGAGCTCACTGCTACATGTAGACACCGTCGTCATATGAGTGGTGGATTGTTGAGAAATGAGCTCACTGCTACATGTAGACACCGTCGTCATATGACTGATGGATTGTTGATGATGGATTGTTGAGAAATGAGCTCACTGCTACTGGTAGACACCGTCGTCATATGACTGATGGATTGTTGAGAAATGAGCTCACTGCTACATGTAGACACCGTCGTCATATGACTGATGGATTGTTGAGAAATGAGCTCACTGCTACATGTAGACACCGTCGTCATATGAGTGGTGGATTGTTGAGAAATGAGCTCACTGCTACATGTAGACACCGTCGTCATATGACTGATGGATTGTTGAGAAATGAGCCCACTGCTACATGTAGACACCGTCGTCATATGAGTGGTGGATTGTTGAGAAATGAGCTCACTGCTACATGTAGACACCGTCGTCATATGACTGATGGATTGTTGATGATGGATTGTTGAGAAATGAGCTCACTGCTACTGGTAGACACCGTCGTCATATGACTGATGGATTGTTGAGAAATGAGCTCACTGCTACATGTAGACACCGTCGTCATATGACTGATGGATTGTTGAGAAATGAGCTCACTGCTACATGTAGACACCGTCGTCATATGAGTGGTGGATTGTTGAGAAATGAGCTCACTGCTACATGTAGACACCGTCGTCATATGACTGATGGATTGTTGAGAAATGAGCCCACTGCTACATGTAGACACCGTCGTCATATGAGTGGTGGATTGTTGAGAAATGAGCTCACTGCTACATGTAGACACCGTCGTCATATGAGTGGTGGATTGTTGAGAAATGAGCTCACTGCTACATGTAGACACCGTCGTCATATGAGTGATGGATTGTTGAGAAATGAGCTCACTGCTACTGGTAGACACCGTCGTCATATGACTGATGGATTGTTGAGAAATGAGCTCACTGCTACAAGTAGACACCGTCGTCATATGACTGATGGATTGTTGATGATGGATTGTTGAGAAATGAGCTCACTGCTACATGTAGACACCGTCGTCATATGACTGATGGATTGTTGAGAAATGAGCTCACTGCTACATGTAGACACCGTCGTCATATGACTGATGGATTGTTGATGATGGATTGTTGAGAAATGAGCTCACTGCTACAAGTAGACACCGTCGTCATATGACTGATGGATTGTTGAGAAATGAGCTCACTGCTACTGGTAGACACCGTCGTCATACGACTGGTGGATTGTTGAGAAATGAGCTCACTGCTACATGTAGACACCGTCGTCATATGACTGGTGGATTGTTGAGAAATGAGCTCACTGCTACTGGTAGACACCGTCGTCATATCTCACTGCTACAAGTAGACACCGTCGTCATATGGCTGATGGATTGTTGAGAAATGAGCTCACTGCTACATGTAGACACCGTCGTCATATGACTGATGGATTGTTTGAGCTCACTGCTACATGTAGACACCGTCGTCATATGACTGGTGGATTGTTGAGAAATGAGCTCACTGCTACTGGTAGACACCGTCGTCATATGACTGATGGATTGTTGAGAAATGAGCTCACTGCTACTGGTAGACACCGTCGTCATATGACTGATGGATTGTTGAGAAATGAGCTCAATGCTACTGGTAGACACCGTCGTCATATGACTGATGGATTGTTGAGAAATGAGCTCACTGCTACAAGTAGACACCGTCGTCATATGACTGATGGATTGTTGAGAAATGAGCTCACTGCTACAAGTAGACACCGTCGTCATATGACTGATGGATTGTTGAGAAATGAGCTCACTGCTACATGTAGACACCGTCGTCATATGACTGATGGATTGTTGATGATGGATTGTTGAGAAATGAGCTCACTGCTACAAGTAGACACCGTCGTCATATGACTGATGGATTGTTGAGAAATGAGCTCAATGCTACAAGTAGACACCGTCGTCATATGACTGATGGATTGTTGAGAAATGAGCTCACTGCTACTGGTAGACACCGTCGTCATATGACTGATGGATTGTTGAGAAATGAGCTCACTGCTACATGTAGACACCGTCGTCATATGACTGATGGATTGTTGAGAAATGAGCTCACTGCTACAAGTAGACACCGTCGTCATATGACTGATGGATTGTTGAGAAATGAGCTCACTGCTACTGGTAGACACCGTCGTCATATGACTGATGGATTGTTGAGAAATGAGCTCACTGCTACTGGTAGACACCGTCGTCATATGACTGATGGATTGTTGATGATCGATTGTTGAGAAATGAGCTCACTGCTACATGTAGACACTATATTATATGAGTGAAGGATAACGGCGTTAAGCACCATGTACATACATATACTCATGATCAAGATGTTGTCACTTTGGCTGAGCACAACTACACACAACACGGTATCATAAAATGCACTAGGAGATGAACAACAAGATAACACAGTGACCCTCCTCGTTCATTCCCTGTCAATTAAAAAAGCCATTGTATCGATAAGAGGTCTGTAGCACTATATCAACAGGGCTGTATCGAACGTTTGTAACACTTATAACAACAGCCAGGCGCAATTGACGATTGTTTAACGGCATGCACTGAAACATGGCTTGGCCTCATTAGCCTGTCCTGGCCTAGCCTAAGATAAATTGGTCCCTTGGGGCTAGTTTAGGTCAGGCCAAGGAGTCATGGGTTCAAAACTGGGGTTAATGTTTGCTATTCAAGGTCATTTATGTTATTTCTACAGGGTCAGTCGCTCACGTTAAGGTTAGCACCTCCCTCATGGGACAATGCAACTGTACGGAGTATGTTAGGAAGTGTACACCTTGTGAGGGTCATCCAGAAATAATAATTTGATAGTTATTATGTTGAAGCAACACATTTTTGTCTTCATATGATAAAATGCAACCAGTTTATGATGCAATGGAAACATGTTTTTATTAATGTGAAATAGACAGTTTGAAGCAACACATTTTTGTCTTCATATAGACAGTTTGAAGCAACACATTAAAGAGACATCTCTCCAGCTTAAAGGGACATCTCTATAGCTTAAAGATACATCTTTCTATATTAAAGAGACATCTCTCTAGTTTAAAGAGACATCTCTCTAGCTTAAACTTAGACATCAACGTCCGTCCGTTAACTTTCGTTTAAATGACGTCTTTGCATAAACCGTTTGGGTGATTTTAACCAAACTTCACATGGATGATCCTGAGGTCAATGCTGTCAAATTTATACGAATTAGGTCAATGCGACATCCAAGATGGCCACCATTACCATATATGGTCAAAACAGCTTATTATCAAGAACCACTGAACATATTTTATCAGTTTTTCTTCATTAATGATCGCCAATACTATATAATGTGTACAAATGAAGTTCCCAGGGTCAACAAAACAGTTTTTTTGAACAACTTTCCAGTAAAACAGTTTTTTTTTCTGAAACCACAAGGCACATAGCTCTCATATATTACATGTAGCATCAGCTTTTGATCTTTTATCAAGTTTGTTCAAATAGTGACCCTGGGGTCAAACCTGGCCCCGCCCCAGAGGTTACAATGTTTTGCATAGACATATAATCAACAGTTGCTCCCAACAAGGGTAGAGACAAGTAAATGTTGCATTTTGTTGACATAACAATTTTATTTGACTGAAAATCATAAATTGGCTCAGTGGTGCCATTGGTAGACCAGAGCGGCGGACCCTGTTCTAAAATAGTTTTGAAATATGGAATCTTATAGACAAAACAAAACTCATTTTTTCTCTCAATACTATCAACATAGCATGATATAATTTTTCCCTAAACAGTTATTTAATTAAAAATTCCATAGTTTTCGAAAGAAAACAATATATGCAAAATCACTCTGAAATAAAGTTTAAATGTACATGCTTTAGAATAATAAAGAACTCGGATTTAATAGTGGTTTGATGGATCCCTGGGCAATCATTCATTATTGTAACTTGTTTACAATTGTAGGGAGCTGACCCTGCTCTGACCAGACAGAACCCATTAATGTCCCATCACCTTGAACTACATTTAGAGTTACAAGGTGATTATAATTCGGCCAAATAGTTATATGGTAAAGCAATACGATAGCAACAGGACACGCTTTTAAACACTTAAATATTTTCATTGTTTAAGGCTCTTCAAGCAAATCACAGCTTTCTTATATTGACCTTCTTTGTTAAGGTCGTCTAGTATTCTAACTTGCATATGCTGTTTAACATTTGCCACCAACACGTTGGATAAACCAACGGTTATTACCACTTTTCAACGTGTCTTGGTCATGTGAAAATCACTTTAAATAAGACACAAAGGTCATTATATCCCACATTCAAGTTTCTATCTTTAAAGAATCTTATTTTTAAATATGGTTCACACAATTTACTTTTATAACTAAACAATGAAGGCCAAACTAACCAAATTTTGTAAAATGAGTTGTGCACCTTGAAAATTGTCACCGAAGGACCATTTTCAAAGATTTTAGATATGGTGACCTTGAAATTCAGTTTTTAATGTCAGAATATAAAAATGCCCATTGTTGAGGTAAAAGGACAGCTATGCTAAGGTTTGACCTGATACCTCTTATAGTTAACAAATACAAAGCGAAATAAAAAAGATCATATCTGATATCAGTTGCTATCATAATTATAAAGCATTTGAATGTGAACACTGCCTCTATTAAAATACCACATGCTCTTAGACTATACACCATTGGAGTTCCAAAGTGTATTGTGTTTTTTTATTGAAAATGCACCTGTATTTGCTTGTCCCATTAGTGGTCTCTTAATAAATATTTGACTAAAATTCATTTCATCTGCCCATCTATATGCATCAATCATTATATCCATGATATAATCCCATTATATATACAATAAAAAGTATGTATCCAACCCCTTATGCAATATATGCAATCAAATACTATATAGAGTATATTACACTACACCCCCTACCATCCAGCAACCCATCCACCCTACCAAAATGGAACCACGCACCCTTTCAACCATCCATCCATCTATCCACTTGCCCATTACCTGTTCAATTTTATTTACCATCCATCCACCATCTCACCTTTCCAAAAATATTGTACCAACATATCCTTAACTTATTTATTGAATCATTATCACTGCATTAATATATTGTTGTTTATCCTGCCATTCATTTATAAACCACTCAATCGTATTATCAATTTCAAACATTAATTTATTTTATTATTCATATCATCCTTATATATTATTGTATTCCCATTTGCACAAGTTTATGTTCCTTCCTTCTACTCGTTTCTCATGATTAAAAGCATTGACATATCGTAACCAATGCTAATTCAATGCAATCAAATAACAGGATGAATTATAGTTATCTGAAGTTGAGACCTTTGTCAATGCCCCTCATTTTGAAGTTGGTCAATCGACCTGACTAAGGACATGACCTGGAACAATAACAATTAAGGTAAACAAGTTTTAGGCCAGGCCAGGCCAGGCCAATGAGGCCAGGCTAGTTAGGCCAAGCCATGTTTCAGTGTATGCCTTGTTTAACAACAGTGAGCAAATTATGATAACGTACATAGCCCAGACATTAATAAGGTACTAACCATAGTATCTCCATTCAGAGCCATTAAGCCCAGCCATTAATAAGCTACTAACCATAATATCTCCATTCCGAGCCATTAATAAGGTACTCACCGTAATATCTCCAGTCTGTAACTGGGGCAACCGACACCCCGCATCTGAACACGTTGTTACTATTGCCTAACACAGCTGCTGTCAGGAAGCCGCCATATGACTGCAAACGATACACGAATAGTGTTGTATGCAAATACGAGTTGAATGATTTGCTAATACATATATTATATAAATATATATATATTTTTTAAAACTTTTTTTGTTTCATCATTCCCAGGCATAGGTATACACTGAAACGCAAAAGAAACGCAACACGGGAATTTCCGCTATATATTGTATGTACAATATGCTGCTGGTAATCGAATGGTGCATGGCTACGTAAGACCTTTCCTTTTGGAAAAAAACACTAAAACAACAAATAATACAGCAAATAGTATTCCTTCAAAGTTTCGTTATTGCCAGAGTGCGCGTTTGGCTCAAGCATGTGAGCAAACTTAGGATGCAAAATTTTGCAAACTATTTACGTTAAATACAGTACTGAACTGGCTCAGTTTTTCGAAGAGCAACTTCAACATTTATGAAGTTCTTGTTACAAGGTGTAGTGTGATTAAAACATCTACAACATCACAGTTGTGTCCTTTCTCTAATTAACTGCAACTTTTTTTTTACAAAACATCTTGGGATTTCTTTGGAATATTGTGTGCAATTAAGTGTGCAGTATATACAATATATAGCGGAAATTCCCATGTTGCGTTTTTAAAGTCGTTCAGTGTATATTATACACGTAGAGATTTTACTATGTTTCACTATAAATACATACTCTAAGAGTGTTATTACATGCCGTACGTGAAAATGTTTTTGATGATATTGTCAACGTTGATGACCACACACACACGCACGCACTCACGCACGCACACACACACGCACTATTATACATGTACGTATTATTTATATACCCTACACCTATGTAGATCTGTAAACTATAATATAACAGTTTTATGTTTTTTTTAATTAGTCACAATCACCAGGAACCTCTAATCTTACATCCAGTATGCATATATATAATGTATAATAAGATGAAAAGAACGTACCACTCCCAAATAGCTGTCCTTTCATTCACATAGTGTTGGGTTTTGAAATATCTGTAATCAAGAAGAGACAACTATATAGCTGCTGTAAAATTATGCTTAGTGTTATTATAAACATGTACAGTAAATAAAGTCTAGTTAAATACTCTGTATGTACAAGAAAACACGACACACTCTAGGCGTGTTTGCCAATTTTAAAATCACAATTGATTATGTATGCTAAACATTTGTTGAATTATTGATTGAATTGGGTTTTATAGTCGCACAACAGCTAAGGTCATATGGCGACTTTCCAGCTTCCACTGGTGGAGG